>CM070493.1:2033568-2082404 GCA_036324585.1 Champsocephalus esox
TGCTTCATGTCTTTCATTTATTTTTTGTAAAGCACTTTGAATTACCCTGTGTCGAAAAGTGCTCTATAAATAAACTTGCCTTGCCTTGCCTTGCCTTGCCTTGCCTAGAAGTAAAACATGAGGAATAGTATAGCAATATCCTGTACAATTATGTAAAAACATGAATAAAACTACACATCTTCAGATGTTCTACATACATAAGTGTGAAGGACACGGGTATAGAAAAAACAGGAGTGCAGGTTGAGGTGCAAAAATACGGATTGTATTGACCCAATAAATGTACAGTTATAAGATGCGTAATAAAAACAATAAGGTGTAGATATCAACAAACACAATCTAGCATGTAAACACATAAGCAGAACGTCACAACAATGGGTGACATCCTGTGTGCTCTTCTGTCCAAGAGCAACTCACATACTCATCTCCACACTGCAGGAATGTATAGCACTACTGATCAGTCCATTATTGCATGCAGGGGAAAGAGGCTCTAATAAGGGGTGGCTTAAATGGAGTGGCCTCTTCAAACACCCCTCAGGGTTTGAGAGGAATGGTGCAGTCCAATTAGCTGACACGTCTATAAAGGCAGGTGTTTCCCATCAGCTCAGCCTTTGGCCAGGAGCAAGGTGAGCAGTAAGACACTGACAATAGGATTACACGCAACACAAATCACAATAGATATTTTAATCTGTAATGTAAACAAAATCTTAACCTTTACGATGTGTGTTCGTTTGTGAGGCTTGTAGCCCTCACACATTCCCCTCCTTCTGGAATCACGCCATGAGAGCGTGATAGGAAGTCCGCTGTAGTGTTGTCCCGGCCAGGAATGTGCTGGATGGTGAAGTTATATGGCTGCATTGCCAGGTACCATCGGGTGATGCGGCTGTTGGCATCCTTCATCCCTGCCATCCACTTCAGGGCTTTATGATCCGTTTGTAGGATGAACTGTCTTCCCAGGAGGTAGTACTTGAGAGAGTCTAGGGTCCATTTCACTGCCAGGCACTCTTTCTCAACAGTTGAGTAGCGAGTCTCCCTTGGGAACGGCTTCCTGCTGATATAGGCCACGGGGTGAAGGTCATTAGGCTCTCCCTGCAAAAGCACCACTCCCAAACCTCTGTCTGAAGTATCCGTTTGCAATATGAAGTCTTTAGCTAAATCAGGACTACACAAAACAGGGTTCTTACTCAGTGCATCCTTGAGGTCTTCAAAACTAGACTCCACCTCCTCACTCCACTGCAGCAAAGTTTGGCCCATCCGCTTGGTCATATCTGTTGGAACAGCAGCACGAGAGGAGTAGGCACACACCGACGGTACCAACCTGACATTCCCAGGAATGACTTCAGCTGGGTTTTTGTCTGCGGAGGCTGACAGAACTGGATGTCTTGTAGTTTGTGGTTCTGGGGTTTCATAACTCCGTTGCCAATAATATAACCAAGATATTCTGTCTCAGTCCTGCAAAACTCGCACTTTGAGTGGTTGACAGTCAATCCAGCCTCCTTTTAGACGTCCAATGACGGCTTTCAGATGGTCCAAATGATCCTCCCATGTAGCACTGTGAATGACAATATCATCAAGATATGCTGCAGCAAAATCTGACAATCCCAACAATACCTGGTACGTAACTGGTGCGCCATGCAGTCCAAACGGCATTACGGAGAACTGGTACAGACCCCATGGTGTACGGAAGGCTGTTAACTCAGGGGACTGTGGAGTCAGCGGCACCTGCCAGTAGCCTTAGCATAGATTAATCGTGGTTAGAACATTTGCTTCGCCCAACCGATCAATGAGTTCATCAATGCGAGGTACTAGATAGGAATGAAACTCAGAAATTGCATTCAGATAACGGAAGTCTATGCAAAATTGTATGGTGCCATCCTTCTTTGGTACCAATGCAATGGGGTTGCACCACTCACTTCTTGATACCTCAATGATTCCCAGGGATATCATCAGATCCACTTCCTCTTTAAGGGACACCAGGAGGCGCTCGGGGATTCTGTAGCTCAATCTTCGCACAGAAGCATTCCTCTTTAGCACAATGTTGTGGTCAATAACGTTTGTACAACCAGAATCACAATATCTTTGACTTGAATTTTCACACACTTCATCAGATGTGGACGACTATAACGATTGCGCTCAGTGGTGTGTGCGAATTTGGCGCATGCTGCATTATTTAATTATGCAAAGACCCGCCCCTACTCTGCTTCTCATTGGCCCTGAAAGAAAAAAAACCGGGAATGTGCATGCTGCATCCATGTGGTGTTTGTCGTCTCTCATAAGGTCGGAAAATGAGTGACTTTATTTACCATGTGTTTGTCAGAAGCTGGATCAATGACAATATCCACTAAAAGATGTAAACAACGAATGCCAGTACTATATTATTTACATCGAGAGATCCTCCTCAGTCCTCAGTGTTTACACGTGGATGGCTGTTGGTGTCCAAATTTAGGATGGCAAACTGGGAATTTCCTATTTCACGAGGATCACATGAACGCACCACAAGCCAAGCTCCGCAGCGGAATGTAACACGTTGGTCAGTTCACCTTCACCAGAGAGCCAAGGCAGGCCAGCGACCAAGAAGTGCAGTTAAGGTAACGTTAGTAAATGAACGTAGAAGTAAAAGTCCATAGGCGTATGTAAAATATTAGTGCTTTCAATGTATTAAGTAGTAGTACATTGATTGGTTAACTGTTAGCTGAATTAGCTAAGATAGCTACCTAACTACGAAGCATGTGTTGCTAGCTAACCTTAACCTCAATAATGAGGTATGTACAAATGAAGCTTGCTAACGTTAACTACTCTCAGATAAATCAACTGTCTGTAAGGAACACAACATTAGCCGAAATTAATATCATACATTTTCTTTTGGTATTCAGTAATTGTATCTGTTCAAAGCTAGCAGCTAGTTAAAAATGCAAAGGGAGGTGGTAGACTAGCTAACGTTGACCTAGCTAGTTCATAGTGAATCACAGCAATTTTACAATTTAGTGTCTGATGCCTTTTTTAATGTGATTTTTTTGGGTTGATTTTTAAAATGACAGTGGCCGTCTTTTCCTGTAAATGACAGATTGCATCTTCATAGTGAGATGAATATATTCGATGACACAACTGTGTCATTCTTAAAGGTGGGGTAGGTAAGTTTGAGAAACCGGCTCGAGATACACTTGTTGTTATATTCCATGGAATGCTCTTAACATCCCGATAGCAATGAATATCTGAAGTGCTTTGACAACAAATCTATAAATAAATATCCTCTGTGGAAGCCGTGGCGCTGTAAAAAGCTTGACCAATCATCTGAGCCGGCCCGGCTAAAGTAACTGGATGGCCTACCTGCCTGTCAGCCTTCCATCTGTGCACAAACTTATCTCGTGCCCTCATTGGTCATGTGCGCGTTCCTGTGTGTGTTGGAGGAGGGGCTCTGTAAGGAAGTGGCAGATGTTTTCCAGCTGTGTATTTTCAAATTCTAGCGCACTCGAGCTGGTTTCTCCAAAATTACCTACCCCACCTTTAAAAGGTAAATCTCTTGTTAATTATTATAGACATCTAACGTTAGTGCATATCTTTATGAATTTCTAAAATGATCACATTGATTCTGTGGTGACATAAATCAGTCATCAATCATATGGAGGCATGTACAAGTGTTTCATCGAGGGATGCTCCGATCGCCAATTTCGGGGCCGATCACCGGAATCAGTATTGGCCGATACCGATCGCCGATCCGATCAAGTTTAAATCTTCCATTTAAAGTGATGTTTAAAACTCAGTTAATGGGGCTCATTCACTGGAGCTTCCACAAACAACAATCAACTTAATTATTACATTCAAATGAAGTACATTATTCAAGTTTACATTCACTTTGGATAATAACACGGGAGAGATGAGCGGAAGCGCTCTCTTTTCCTCTCTCCCTCTCCTGACAGCCTGTCAGTATCTCATGCAGCTCACTGATCCAGTAATGAGTGACCCGACAGTGAAGAATAAATATATTTATAACTAGTTTAGCTTGTTCCAGAGGTAGATAAAATAGCTAAGTGTGTTAGGTCTAACTCTTGTGTGTTTCGCTCCGCTCACCGGTCCTTCTCAGCAGCCGGAGCTGCAGGATTTCTGCTTCACACACACATTGCAATTCGCTATTTTACTGTATTTTTCGGACACCTTAAAATACTGCCAGACCGGTGAAGCCATGTTGGCGAGCTTGTTTTGCCGCGCACAGAGAAAAGTGTCAGGTATTTTACGTCATGCGATCGGCTCTCGCGATCAGCATGTTTAGAGAGCACCGATCGATCGGTAGAGAGTGAGTATCGGCCGATCTCGATCGGTGGCCGATCTCGATCGGTGACCGATCGATCGGAGCATCCCTAGTTTCATCAGATATTTTTGTATACTTTGCCTAATAAATAACACTTACATTTTGTTTACATATATTATATTAGATTAGGGCTGCTCATCTGATTGTAGTCATCACCTCCAACTGAACTGCAATAATTTCTACAAAAACATTTCCCCCCTTACGTGTTAAGGCAATGCAACCTGTAGTAGGCTAGCAAAATCACTGCATTTCCACAGAAATATGCATACTATGTTGTTGTGCATTTTTAGTTCTTTAAAATGTGTTCCAACTGTGCCAAAGCAAATGTTTAAGTATCCATAAGTACTAAAGAAAGGACCAAAACAATTCCACACATTACAGAAAGGTACTTCAAACTAATACTGTTCCCTACTGCATCCACAATCACAACTTTCTGGTTTCATTGATAACAATGTTATAATTATATACAAGTTTTTTTCCAATTGTGAGGTGGTTATTATTATTATCCCAACTATCTGGTTTCATTGAGATAGTTACAAATAGTACAGTAAAACAATTTTACATAATTTTTTTTCCAATAGGGAGGTTATAATAATTATCATATATTTTGTCATTATTATTAATGACAACATATATGACAATATCACCACCAATCACAATCATTCTTGATCAGATCACAGCAGGCACCGCCCCGCTACAGACCATCAAAACACCGGTAAAATATGAGCGAGGCACAGGAGGACAATGCCGGCGAGAACGAAGATTTACTTCCAAAAAGAAAAGCAACATCTGCCATCTGGAACTATTTTGGATACAAAAAGATTCTTCTCTTCTTCATTCACCGATGAACCCCCTTATTTGAGGGTAAGCAACATGCATTATAATGACATGTTAGATCATGACTTACAGGCGGAGTCGGCCACTAACGGCTCGACAGTTACGTCAGAGTTCAACTCCCGCCTACTCCTGCCTGCTCCAAATAAGGGCAAAGAGGCGGAGCCGAGGCGGGACCTCCTGCCACCGAGCTGGAAGTTCCAGAGCTAGCTGAAGCTACCAAGCTAAGCAAACATAGTCCCCATCTGCACACTGCAGTCACATTTTACGTTTCTAAGGTAAGCGGACATGAAACTATTCAAGCAAAACTATAAATAATAAAAGTGTAAGAGTGTTTAGCATAATACTTCAGAATCTTAAAATCCCTTAACGTTTGTATGCAATTGTGCTAAATTCAACACTTGAATCAAGCAAATATTAATGTGTTTGCGTGACATTAGTTATTTATATTTTGATATCACTTAACTATACGTTTAATACATTTAAGTCAAGCTAAGATACATGTGATGGTAGCTAGTTAGTGCTCTTACCTGTGAGGCCTCCTCCAAACAGCATAATAACCAGACTGTATCATTAAAAGTAAGTACCTGTTCTAGATCCTTGACTTTAGACAAACAATTCAAAGACAAAATGTATTTAAAGACCAATCTTTATTTGAATGTGCCTCTTAACCTGAGATATTAGTTATACAGTAATAGTATTGACAATCTAAAAAAACTGAGCAACTCAACAGTCAACTTTATGTTTCTTATTGTCTAAAGCATCTATTATTTTCATTTCCCCCTCTCATATTCAGAGTGGACGGATTGAGACAGCGTGGTGTCCAGATAGCTGCAGAGACTTCAGAGAGAAACCTCCGTGTGATGGACGTCCTGTCTGTTGGTTTGGAGAGGACTGAGGGTCTTTCCTCAGAGAGGAGGATCAGGCCTGATGGAGGAGCCCATGCTGGGCACAGCTGATACCAACTGCACAGGCCTAGTCTGTCACTTTATTTGACTACATTTGTTTACTTATACATTTAATAGGTTTACACCTTCTGTCCATATGTGCTTTTTATTTAAAACATTTGATTCACTTTTGGTTCACATTTCAATAAATTGTATTTGTATTTGCTCTCCTTTTGTCCATTATTCTTACTCAAAATGTTAGATTACACATTCACATCTGACTGAAGATTGGCCCCATTTATTTGTGACGTTGCAAACTCTGCTGTACAAGGCACAAGTGATGTGAAGCTCATAAAGTGAGGCAAATATAAATAATCATCTGATGGAGTGTAGATGTGGAAATAGCTGCATTCGATCAGCTGACTGTGTTTTCACAATAAAAGTAGTTTCTTAGTGAATGTCCTGTACTGGTCTAAAAATCTCATAACATCAGCTTTTAATGTTCCTCTTGGATGTTCTTCTTGACCCTCAGAGAAGGAGAAGATGTCGTGTCTTTCAGGCATGTCCTTTCCTAACAAAAATTACAGCAAACATAAAACATATTATTACAAAACAAGTGTGTTATTAATGAAAGCAGTGTGTTTGTGTGTTTAGGGGCTGTAGATACAATTATTTTGTAATTGTAATGTTCTTTTTTATTTCAACAGTGAGCTACAAAGACAATCAGATTATGAATGAACAGTATGAATTTCATCAACATTGAAATATATGTTATTATCAAAATAATATTGAACTGTTGTCAAAACGTAGTGCAACTGTAGAAGCTTGCTCTGTTGTCCCACTGAAAGAATAACTTTTACCACGTTTTTACAGACAATATTGAGAGATAAATAGTAGCAGTTCTCGTGTTAAATAGCTTTGCCTTCAATACATTACATTAGAAAGCTGACAAAGTCATATTGCTTGTTAACATCTAAATGTACATTTTTGCATGGAATAAACCCTCAACTTAACTGATGTGTAGGTGATCTAGTATTTAGTATTGTTTAATGGAATGTATATCAGTGTATTCAAGTCAATACTTCATTAATTTAAACCAATATCTTTCTTGATTCTTTGTACAGTATGAAAAGAGTCTTTGTACCTGTGCTGAATTCACTGCTGTGAGGAGTCCAGTTCTGTCTATCACTCCCTGGTCCAGCCTGTCTGCATCACCTGGACACCTTAAACAAACATATATATATATATATATGTAAAGTACCATGTGTACAAACAATATCACTGATCATCTTCTGTTGAACATGTTGTATTGTGTATTCTCCGAGTCAGGGTCCTTTTTATTTTACTGTAACTTTGGAAGTTGTGTTACCAATGCTTACTGTTTATTTGATATCCATTTGGTAATGCAATTAATAAAACAACAAGGTTTGGGTTCGTTCTTCAGATTACTGTGACGTTAACGTGTAAGCTCGATAATGAACTCCAGCTCAACCAACCATATTGTAATATCTAAGTAATCATCTTGAAATATGACATTAATAATTGTAATATACACACATCTTATTGGGAGGTTGATTTCACATACACTACTTCAACGTTAGCTTGTCTACATACTTGAGCATAGCCAATTTAAATTAAGCTTAGCAATGCATACAGTTCCTACCTACATAATAAAATATCTCTCTAAGTTACAAGGATGTAACCTTATTTTATCAACCTCAAACAGAAGCCATTTGTTCAACAGTATTATCCCACTTAATGCTTAACACTTGTCTATTTCGTTTTAACCTTTATATATACAGTCTATCATTTTAACTTGGAGGCTACGATTAGCATCGTTAGCACCGATGTAGCTACCACTCACTTGCATGCTAACCCAAGCCTTACCATTCATTACGTAGCTGATTGAAATCATTAACACATAAATAAAGCACTCGAATTTCACTTCATGCACCGTCTGTTTTAACCGCAGAGCGAGTCACAATAGTCCGATATATAAACATGAAGAACAAACAACCACAGCCAGCTTCAAGTTGTGTTTCCTGGATGAGCTGAGCAGGCAGAGTCCCTGTAGCTAGCTTCACAGAGCAGGTAGCGGAGAGACAAGAAGCTAACAGCAGCAGTCACTCAATGTGACCACGCCCTGATTTATGCACAAACGTTAAGACCTAATATAAATAAAAGGGTCGCGTTAGAAAACAATTCACTCACAGATTCATAATCATGAAGGTAGAATCTAACTATATCGATTATAAAATGTATGGAGCCAGGGGTAGAAACATATTTTTTTCTGCTGTAAAATTGAGCATTTTAACATGGGGTCTATGGAAATTGCTCCTTTCTGCAGGCATCGCCTATCGGCCAATATATGAACTGCAGTGTGTGGCACTTCCGTATTGGCCTCCCGGCTCTACCCCACAGTTTGCCGCTTGGTATCCAATGTGGCTGTGTCCTCTTTGAAATTTTCTGATAATCTATAAGCAATAAAACTGCAATTCCGTTTGAAAATAGTAGAGTAGGCCATTGTTACGCTCTGTAGCAAGATTGAATGCGAAAAGACGCTATCTTTTTTTTTAACATGAGTGTGTGCGGGAATATTTCCCTTCGATTCTATTGGATCTAACGGTCAGAAAGATATGTCACATGTCAAAATTGAACAAGGGGGGGCCAGAGGTTTTTTTTGCTAAATCCATCTAAAAAGGTCAAATATCACTTGTTTTGCATCAATCTTGATACAGGGTACTTATTATATGTTGTGCTTTGGGTTACTAAAGCTTTTAGTCTACTAACCCATCATCCAAGGTTAGTTTTCACTATAAGTACAACATATGTTTTGGATGCACACTATAATTTACAGTTTTTTACCATGTTCAATCTGAATTTTCTTTATATTGATTCTGAATTTTCTACATCCATCTCACAGGTTTATCATTACTTTGAGAACAAATATTATTAATTTAACCCTTTTAGAAGATATGGTCATTTGTTCTGGGAATGTCATTTTCGAGCCTGAAACCTGAAAAACAGGCTTGGGGCTTAAGAGGTTATCCAATCCAATCAATTTTATTTCTATAGCACATTTAAAAACAACAGAGTTGAACAAAGTGCTGTACATCAACAACTGTATAAAAACATAGCATGAATACATAAAAACAGACAGGAAATGAAACAAATGTAAAACACGAGACAATGAAACCAGATCAGAAGCCACAGACTGAGAAACTCTCCTACATGACGTAAAAACAATACAAAACACTTGTCAGATAAAAACCCACATTTAACAGCACACGTGTCACCTGGTCTGTAAATGCAAGGGAAAAGAAGTGGGTTTTTAGACGAGATTTAAAAACAGGCAGAGTTGGAGTCTAACCTGGAGGGGTAATTCGTTCCATAACTTTGGACCTGCAACAGCAAAGGCTCTGTCTCCTCGCTGCTTTAACCTCAATTTAGGGACTACCAGAAGGAGTCTGTCAGCCGACCTCAGTGACCATGTGGGTGTGTATGGTTTGAAAAGATCTGCCAGGTACGGTGGCGATAAACCGCTTAGGGCCTTGTATGTGAACAGTTACATTTTAAATTTAATTTAATTTAATTTAAAAAAATCAAAGCACTGAAGATATTCATTGCTATCCGGATGTTAAGAGGATTCCATGGAATATAACAAAAAGTATATCTCGAGCAGGGTTCTCAAACTTACCTACCCCACCTTTCAGGACTAACGTTTATAATAAATACATTTGTATTGATTTTAAGATCTTTTCATATAATCATACGTATTGGGATCATTTGTATTAATGTGGACCGGAGGGAGAGGGTGACGAGCATAAGTTTCACTTTCCTTTTTTATTTCAATTCCAACTTTGGTCCTGAAGAATATGTGTCTCTGTTGTCCACGTTCATAAAGCAAAGCAGCAGCATCAGAGCACGGTGCAGAGTCTCTAGATGAGTTCACAGTAGTCCCCCGTTCTTATTAAACATCCATGTTGTAGTCCGCTGTATAGAAAACTGTAGTTACCATAGTTTCCCCACAGCAGCAGACGCACATTCATGACGTCCGCTGGCGCATCATAAACACGTCGGACAGTGAAAGTGCAGTCAGATTCTCTAAAGTACCGCAGTCTCTTCTCCTAAGTCCTTTTGAATTCTCCTATCCACTATCCCTTAACCCCGTGACGTTTCACTCAGAGGTCAAGGGATAGACGATTGGAATAAACAATAGTAGCTGATTTTTGGACTATTCGACTGCGACCCTGGAAAATATCCAACATATTGTCCTTGATGCAAGTTAAGAAATTCCTCAAATACGAGTAGGCAGGCTGAAATGTATTAACACCTTAAGCCCCACGGACCCTGTTATGGGGCCAAAATTGCGTCATTTGCAGGAAACAACGTCTAAGGAACTTTCATATTTAATAAACTATGAATGTTGTATGTCCATATCATGGAAAAAAAACAAATTTAACTGATCTTTTTAAAAAAATTAATTAAAAAAAACTCAAAAATGCTAACACTGACCCTCTGACCTGTTACTGCACCGAAAATCACTCCTAGCATCCTTATTACTTATCCTAGCTGCACATCCAACACATCATTTATGATTGTAAGGAGACACATAATCTATTGGTACCCACCTCAACACTCAAAGATTACAAATTCGCGGACAAAATAATAAAAACCTAGATCAAAACATGTGGTGCTAGGTAGCCAAAAACGCTAACATGGCTTACCTTGGTCTTTGTCTGGTCAACACTGGTCTTCAATGGCATTCAAACGATAACAACGATGCTTTAGTTAATCCATAGGTTAATATCCAATGTAACTGTGTCCCCTTTGAAATGTTCTGATAATCCATAAGCAATACAACTGCTTTTCTGTTTTCAGATATCAGAGCAGGGACATTTCTACCCTCTGCTGCAAGCCGGCATGTGCAAAGATGCCATCTTCTTTTTGTTAACATGAGTGTGCGGGACGATTTCCCTTCGATTCCATTGGCTCTAACGGTCAGGAAGAGATGTCACATGTCAACATTGACCAAGGGGGGCCAGAGATATGGAAAATCCACCCAAATGGCCCCAGAAGAGGTTTATTTTGCTAAATATGTCTAAAAAGGTCAAATATCACTTGTTTTGCATCAGTCCTGATACAGGGTACTTATTATATGTTGTACTTTAGATTCCTAAAGCTTTTAGTCTACCTGACCATCATCTAAGATTAGTTTTCACTATAAATACAAAATATTTTTTGGACGGACACTATAATTTACAGTTTTTTACCATGTTCAATCTGAATCTTCTTTAAAATAAAAAACATCTATATTGATTCTGACTTTTCTAAAACCAACTTACAGGTTTATCATTACTTTGAGAAAAAAGATGATTAATTTAACCCTTTAGAAGGAATGTCATTTTCGAGCCTGAAACCTGAACAACAGGCTTGGGGCTTAACAGGTTAAGAGCTTTAATAATAATTAGAATGTGAGTTTGACACAATGCACTAGGTTCAACCTAGTCTGGTTGGTCTCGTGTGGATCCTCTCACAATTTGGGTGCCGCACTTCTGGACCCTGCCTGACCTCTCCTCACGGTTTGCCCTGTCTGACCCCGTCTGGCCTCTCCCCTGTCCACGGCTCATTCGTCACGACGCCTACTGCGGTCCCCTTACGACGGCCCTTTCCGGCCCACCCCGGTGGGGATGCCCTCGTCCTCGTTAGGGCCCCTACCCTCTCCTGCGGCCCCCTTCCGACGGCCCGTTCCATGGCCCGGCCCTCGCCTGCGGCCCCACCCTCCTCGGCCCCTGTGGTGCTTCCTCCCGGACGCAGGGATTGTGTCCATGGTTGATTCTGGTGGGGCTTGTGTAGTGATCACTGATTGACATAATCCACTCATGGAACTACAGGTTGGGGATATTGTTTCCGCACGGACATATATGTTGTTGGTACTTACTGTGTGCCCTCCTTTCTGCTTTCTCTTGTCTTCCCGGCCTGCGACCCGACAACATCTGCATTTCCGCTGCTCATTAAAGCCAGCTTTTTACCTTCATTGCACCACCTCCGACTCCCTATCTCTCTGCACTACAGCTGTACATATAATAAGCCTATGGGTAGAATGGGCAACATTGTAACTAAGGAGATGTAAACTATACAGTGATTCTGCACTGCAGTCACTCAGCCGTCTTTTCAAAATCAGTTGCTCTTAATTTTCTTTCCTGCTATATTGAATGAGTGATACACATCTTTTGTACCATAAGTTCTGAATAAAACGGATACTGTTGGACTCTGTACTAGTTGACTGGTACCAGAAATAAAATGAAGTACTTTTACTGTGTACTTTGTGAGTAATCTTCTGTCAGAGTCCCCTCCATAGTACATAATGCATGTTTTCTGCTATCAATCAATCAATGTATATGTATATAGCCCAATATCACAAATGTTACATTTGTCTCAGTGGACTTCACAGTTTGTACAGAATATCAGAATGACAATACGACACCCTTTGTCCTTAGACCCTCTGTCCTCAGACTCTCTGTCCTCAGACCCTCTGTCCTTAGACCCTCTGTCCTTAGACCCTCACATCGTACAAAGAAAGACTTCCAGAGAAAACCCACAGTTTAAAGGGGAACATGGGAGAAACCTCAGGGAGAGCAACATAGGAGGGATCCCTCTCCCAGGACGGACAGACGTGCAATAGATGCCGTGTGTAAATTGAAAAGATAATACATTTGCAACATAGGGAGTCCAAATGTTTGGAAATGCATGTGTGTATAATAGGAAGATGAATCCACAAGGATATCCATCCAGGACCTATGATCCAAGACCACAGCCACGACTCAAGATGCAGGACACACGATCCAGGACACAGGATCATCCATGACTCCGGATCACAGCATATATAAACACCAAAAAGAAAGACATTTGGGGAAGCTGGGTTTATCGGAACATGAGAGTACACAGGTACAAACAGAGAGAAGGAAGAAGTAAGATGTCCCCCGACAAACTAAGCCTATATCAGCAAAACTAGGGGCTGAATCTAATCAGCCCTAACTATAAGCTTTATCAAAAAGGAAGGTCTTAAGCGCACTCTTAAAAACGGATAGGGTGTCTGCCGCCCGAACACAAACTGGAAGCTGATTCCACAAATGTGGAGCTTGATGAGAAAAGGCTCTGGCTCCCATTGTACTTTTAGAGACTCTAGTAACAACCAACAACCCTGCATTCATGGAACGCAATGCCCTAGTAGGCCAGTAGGGTATAATGAGTTCTTTAAGGTAAGATGGCGCCTGCCCATTAAGGGCTTTGTAGGCGAGAAGAATAATTTTAAATGATATCCTGTGTTCTATAGGGAGCGAGTGTAAGACAGGAGTAATGTGGTCCCTTTTCCTAACTCTGGTTATTACACGAGCTGCAGCATTTTGAATCAGCTGAAGCCACTTGACTGACTTTTTGGTACTCCCTGATAATAAAGAGTTACAATAATCCAGCCTAAAAGTAACAAATGCATGGACTAGTTTCTCTGCATCGTTTTGAGGCAAGATATGCCTGATTTTTGCAATGTTACGTAGATGGAAGTAGACGGTCCTTGCAATTGATTTTATATGGGCGTTAAAGGATGAATCCTGATCAAATATAACACCAAGATTCCTTACAGTCTCACTGGAGGCCAAATTAATGCCATCCATAGTTAGTATATCTTTAGATAATTTGTTTCGTAGATTCTTCGGGCCAAGTACAATAACTTCAGTTTTGGTCGTGTTTAACATCAAAAAGTTTAAGGTCATCCACGTTTTTAAGTCCTTAAGGCAGTCTTGAATTTTATTTCGATGATTAATTTCATCAGGCTTGATTTATAAATATAGTTGAGTATCATCCGCATAACAATGAAAGTTTACAGAATGATTCCTTATAATATTGCTTAACGGAAGCATATATAATGTGAACAAAATAGGTCCGAGCACTGAGCCCTGTGGCACTCCATGGCTAACTTTGGTTTGCGTGGAAGATTCATCGTTAACACGTACAAACTGAGAGCGTTCAGATAGATGTAAAAACCTTTATTTACCCAGGTGTATCCCATTGAGATCATTGATCTCTTTTTCAAGGGAGACCTGCTCAAATAGGTTCCTTCTTGGTACACCCTGAATATCACCCTGCTATCTTTGATGAATGATAAAAAGACAATTTTACCATAAGTTCTGAAGGATATTGAGACTGCTGGACTCAGTATTCCTACACCTACTACCACAATACATTGACGTTTTTTTTTATCCTCTGTCAAAGTCCCCTCCTGAGAACAAAATCAAGCCACTTCTGCTAAGTTTGATGTTTTGCCTTTAGTTCTTCGTGAGATTGACACTGTTGGGCTCAGTACTCGTGAAACTATTCCCACAAGTACTATGAAGTACTTTTACTGTGTACTTTTTGAGTAATCCTCTGTCAATGTCCCCTCCTGAGTACAATAATGTTTCTCTGCTATTTTCAATAAGCGTTAAAACATCTTTACTACTTTAAAATGATGGTAGACATGATATCAGCAATACTTCCAGTCAGTACTCCGGCAGCAGCATTTGTACCCCTTGGAAAGTCTTTAGAGTCTGGATAGCTGGTCTATCCTTCAGCAAAGTGACACACCCATGTAACTCTGGTTGGCCTCTTATGGGGCTGCTGTCTTTTAAATATGATTATTTCTCTGCTCCTAGTTCATTCCTCGCAGATCCTTCCATCAGTCCCAGTCATCGCATGTCAGTCAATAGAGCTTTGAAAATGGTGTCCAATTCAACAAAAATGTTTTTGTGAAGGTCAGAGCTAAATTATAGATTGTTTGATTGTGTAATTACAAAGTGAGAGAAAATAAATCCACATCCTCCTATTAAACTTATTGTATTTACTTTTCCATGTTGCACATATACTTACTTGTATAACATGTTGAACCACATGCTGGATATCTTCCCCAGCCTCAAGGAAATACAATAAAATAAATGATTTCATAATGTAAAAAATATTTAAATTCAAATTTAAATATATAATGAAAACAAAGTTTATTTTTTAAATGATTTCTCACAAAAACCTTTCTAAATTATTAAAAACCTTTAGTCAATATATGCTAAAATAGTTAAAATTGAATATAAACTATATCAAACACCACATCCATGGCAATTATCTCATTGTTGCCCGCTATTTAAATTGAGTTTGGTTGAAGTTCATACAAATATTGATATTATATATATATATAGCATATAATTGATGCAGTCTTTCTGAACACTTTTAAAATACTGCAAATGAAGAATATTTGTAATGTTCTGCACAGATAGTGCCTTAACTTGAATGTGAAAACACGTGGCAACTTTATTAATACAGAAGTTGAAAATATTTGTGGATTTCTTCAAGGTTGTGTCTTCCTGGTCGACTGTACTTATTGTAAGTCGCTAAATGCAATGTAATGTAAAAAAGGGATGGGAATTAATAAGCATTTACTCCCTTTCGGACAGATATGATCTTATTATTATTAATATGAAGACATTTTTTGTTTTTTTGTTGAATATACAAATATATATACAAATATATTTTTTAATCTGTTCAAAATAAAGACTGAAAGAAAGGATAAATTCTTCATGGGCTTCAATGGCTCTCTAGATAAAGGGTGTTTTATGGTTGCTTGTATTATCCTCAGATAGAGGTTTGTTTAAATAACTAGTGACATTGTAATAAATAAATAATAAATAAATAAATATTGCCAAAAGGGCTCCAAAAAAGGAATATATAGTATATATATATATATGACCTGGCCGGCTTAACCAGCCTGTATTTCTTCAAGCACCACAAGATTCATGGTTTATAAAGTAGAATTCAGGGCCATTGATTGTGTCATTTCTCCAAACACATACAGTATAAATGCCTGTTGTGAAGCCTGAAAATGGTGCAGGACTTTACATTGGGTTATACTTAAAGACAGGGCTATTCAGTTAAGAGAAGAGAAAACAGGAAAGCAAGTGACTTTTGGCAGTAATATTCCGCCATGGGAAGAAAAGATTTTGTAGCATACTTGTGAAAAAAAGTTGTGTACTTGTACAAAAAAGGCGTGTTCTTGTGAAACCTATGCTGAATTTGTCTCCGAAATATGATTTATTAGAAAAATGCTATGTGTTTGTTTGATAGATACGTGTTTTTCTTTGCAACACTAAATGCATTTGTTTGTAGATGGAGTTTAGTATTTGCAAACCACATTGTGTTTGTTAGTGAACCATGAGGCATTTGTAAAACCTGTTTAGTTTGTTTGTGGAGTTCTGGCAGGAAATTAGCTCCATAGTTGACTGATTGAAGAGACATGAGGGCTCACTTCAACACTAATTCTGACACTTCTTTGCTTCTGATCCATTCAGTTTGATACGCATATCTTAGCATATGTTATTATTAAGCCTCCTTGCTTTCTGATCCACTGTTATCAACTGCATTATGCTGCTAATACAAACCCTGCCTGTGTCCATGTCAAATGAAAAGCTCTACATTTCAGTTGACAAAGTCCCTTCATTCCTCTGTTCATTCTTATTTGTGAATAATTTGCAGAAATATGTTGCACAAACATTCAGTAAGTTGCTTCTACTTGAAATGCAGACGCTGCCATCTTGTGACGCAGGCATGAAACTACAGATGCAGTTTGTATGCACACATACCCACACAGAATGAATAGCACAGCAACACTTTAGATATGTAATCCACAACAGTTAAGGATTTATGGAGTGCACAAGAACCAAACGGTGTTTATTTTGAATGATATAAATTACATAATCTCTTAACCTCTAGGAATAAGCCCAATCTCTCCTTTGCTGTGTTAGTGTAGATGAAGAAAGGGCTGGCTGGTTGCCTAACTCAGATTCATCAGGTTGAACGCTGCAAATGCAAAGAAACCTTTGATTAAGCTTTGGCATTTGCACCCGATTGAAGTCGGTAGGCTCAGGACTTTTGTTAGACATGTAATAATAAAGAGGTTGGTGCCCAAAACAAAGACAATACATCGAATCAACTAGTCCATATTTCCCACCCGGCCCTCTTTAAGCTCACATCACATTTTCAGTGTTCTAAAATGTATGACCTTATTTCTTTATGTTGTATATGTATTTTCAAAATCAATAGATTCAAAAAGTGTCTTGCTGACAATGTTTTACTGACATTTATGTTATTTAATCTTTTACTGTGACCAGCCAACAGTTTATAACAGACATATAGGACTATGTTTCATATGTTGCATTACAATAATATGGCTACAGGTGAATATTACAATGTTATTAATGTTACAATATGTTGGTGCCATTTGATTGTGGATTCATGAATATACTTGAACGTTTTATCCATTATAAAATGCACTGCTGAAATCATGTCACTTCATCAGATCTCACATGATTCAGTTACAGTTGAACTTTTTAGCTGAACTGTTCTTCATTTATTTCAGTTTATAACAGAGCACATGTTCACATATATTTCTTAGCTTTGACATTTGCAGTCCGTACATGACAGGGTTCATTAGTGGCTGTATGATGAGAAAATACAGTGACAGAATAATACGCAGCACACTGGGAACACCGCTCATATCAAATCTACTCTGAAGTATTTCAAAGCAGCAGCCAAAAGAGAAGTTGAGGAGGGAAACAAGGTGAGGTGTGCAGGTACTGAGAGCTTTCTGTCTGGTCTGTTTGGAGCCAGAGAAACACACTCTGAGGATCTTAATGTACGAGAAGAGGATTGGAAACAAAGGGACTAACACAGAGAAAGCAATGGCAAAATATCCATACATGTTGTTCACCTGAGTGTCAGAACATGCCAGCTTCACAACAGCATAGTTAATACAATACAAACCATTTATTGTGTTTCCACAAAGTGTCAAACGGATGTTTAAAGATAAGGTTATCAAGAATTTCACAAAGCAGTACAACCAAACGAGAATAATGAAGATAAGCGCCTTGTGAGAAGTCATACGTGTGTTATATTGCAGAGGAAAACAGATAGCAAGATATCTGTCATAAGACATGACGGTTAAATTACAAAATTGTATATTTGCATATGTGTACAAGCAGAAAATCTGCAGGAAGCAGAGCGGAGCAGAGACAGTGTGGATGTCACAGAGGATCTGAACCAGAAGGAATGGAAACAACCCTGTACTACCATACAGTTCATTTACAAACAGGCTGCACAGAAAAAGGTACATAGGTTCATGTAAGCTCCTGTTCACACAGATAACCACAATCAGAGACGAGTTGGCAACAACAATCACAGTGTAAAACATGGCAGTTATCATGAAATACAAGTACCTCAAATACCCAAGATGCAAATAAGCTCCAAGAATGAAATAGGATACAGTTTCTGAAGTTGAATTGGACATCATTCTTAGAGGTTAAACGTTAAGATATCGGAGCATATTTGAACTTCACAGTCTTAACTTACCATCCCTCACGGAGTGCGTCAGGAACTGTAAATGAATGCAACATGAGCACATCACACACAGTGCAGTGTCTCTCGTCTGCTGTGCTGCAGACTGCTGCAGTCCCTTCTGTCAGCTGCAGAGACTTCTGCTGCTTTAAAGCTTCCAGAACACCAGAACCCAACAGGCCAGGCCCCCTCACCATCAGGACCCAGACCTCCCTATCTGTAGGGAGAGATGGGTTGTGCGCTGGGTCAAAACACATAATGTGACCACAAAAAATCAGGACTTTCATTTTATTTTGAAAAAAGTGACCAGAATTTAGGATTTACAGGTCACAAACTGAACCACGAATAAACTACAAGGTTCACCATGAAGCAGAGTATGAGTGTTTTGCAAGCGGGCTTATATACAGATAGTGTCATGGTTTTGGATTTCTGTTTTAATTTTCCACCTTTTATTTTGAAATGTTTTCATCCTTGTGTCTTGTCTGATCCTACTTTGTTTGTTTGCCTTCTTGTCTTTAGTTTCCCTGGTTTTGTCTGATTGTCTGATTGTGTTCACCTGTTGCCCTTGTGTTTCTGCCTCCCCTGCCCAGCCCTGTCTTCTCCTGTGATCACCCTTCTGTGTATTTCATCTTGTCTTCCCCTGTGCTCCATGTCTGTTCGTCATCTCCCAATGTCTATGATACCTGCTTGTCTCTTCATGTCAATCAATCAATCAATCAATGTTTATTTATATAGCCCAATATCAAAAATGTTACATTTGTCTCAGTGGTCTTCACAGTGTGTACAGAATATCAGTATGACAATATGACACCCTCTGTTCTTAGACCCTCACATCGTACAAGGAAACATTTCCAAAGAAAACCCAGTTTAAAGGGAAAAATGGGAGAAACCTCAGGGAGAGCAACAGAGGAGGGATCCCTCTCCCAGGACGGACAGACGTGCAATAGATGCCGTGTGTAAATTGAAAAGACAATACATTTGCAACATAGGAAGTCCAAATGTTTGGAAATGCATGTGTGTAATAGGAAGATGAATCCACGAGTATATCCATCCAGGACCGATGATTCAGGACCACAGCCACGACTCAAGATCCAGCGCTCGCGATCCAGGACACAAGACCGCAGGATCATCCATGACTCCGGATCCCAGCGTATATAGACACCAAAAGGAAAGACATTTGGGGAAGCTGGGTTAATCGGAACATGAGAGTACACGGGTATCGACAGAGAGAAGGAAGAAGTAAGATGTCCCCCGACAAACTAAGCCTATATCAGCAAAACTAGGGGCTGAATCTAATCAGCCCTAACTATAAGCTTTATCAAAAAGGAAGGTCTTAAGCGCACTCTTAAAAACGGATAGGGTGTCTGCCGCCCGTACACAAACTGGAAGCTGATTCCACAAATGTGGAGCTTGATGAGAAAAGGCTCTGGCTCCCATTGTACTTTTAGAGACTCAAGGAACAACCAACAACCCTGCATTCTTGGAACGCAATGCCCTCGTAGGACAGTAGGGTATAATGAGTTCTTTAAGGTAAGATGGCACCTGCCCATTAAGGGCTTTGTAGACGAGAAGAAGAATTTTAAATTCTATCCTGTGTTCTATAGGGAGCCAGTGTAAGGCAGCCAGAACAGGAGTAATGTGGTCCCTTCTCCTAACTCTGGTTAGTACACGAGCTGCAGCATTTTGAATCAGCTGAAGCGACTTGATTGACTTCTGGTACTCCCTGATAATAAAGAGTTACAATAATCCAGCCTAGAAGTAACAAATGCATGGACTAGTTTCTCTGCATCGCTTTGATGCAAGATATGGCTGATTTTTGCAATGTTACGTAGATGGAAGTAGGCGGTCCTTGAAATTGATTTTATGTGGGCGTTAAAGGATAAATCCTGATTAAATATAACACCAAGATTCCTTATAGTCTCACTGGAGGCCAAATTAATGCCATCCATAGTTAGTATATCTTTAGAGAATTTGTTTCGTAGATTCTTCGGGCCAAGTACAATACCTTCAGTTTTGGTCGTGTTTAACATCAAAAAGTTTAAGGTCATCCACGTTTTTAAGTCCTTAAGGCAGTCTTGAATTTTATTTAGATGATTAATTTCATCAGGCTTGATTGATAAATATAGTTGAGTATTATCCGCATAACAATGAAAGTTTACAGAATGATTCCTTATAAATATTATTTATAATATAATAAATAACGGAAGCATATATTATGTGAACAAAATAGGTCCGAGCACTGAGCCCTGTGGCACTCCATGGCTAACTTTGGTTTGCGTTGAAGATTCATCGTTAACACGTACAAACTGAGCGCGTTCAGATAGATAGGACCTAAACCAGCCTAAAGCAGTTCCCTGTATGCCAACCAAGTGCTCTAGTCTTTGCAATAGGATGTCATGGTCGATAGTATCAAATGCAGCACTGAGATCGAGCAAAACAAGAATAGAGACAAGTCCCTTGTCTGAGGCTATTAGAATATCATTTGTGACTTTAACCAGAGCTGTCTCTGTGCTATGATGTGTTCTAAAGCCAGACTGAAAATCTTCAAATAAATCATTGTTTTTTAAGTAATCACACAACTGTTTTGCGACCGCTTTCTCAATAATTTTTGAGAGAAACGGAAGATTAGAAATAGGTCTATAGTTGGTTAAAACCTCTCGATCGAGGTTGTGCTTTTTAAAAAACGGTTTTATCACTGCTACTTTGAATGATTGTGGAACATAGCCTGATAATAAAGACATATTCATAATATTTAATCAAGAAATGCTAATTAATGAAAAAACTTCCTTCAACAGCTTAGTTGGAATTGGGTCTAACATGCAGGTTGATGGTTTAGAAGAGAGAATCATTGAATGTAATTGTTCAAGGTTAATGGCTGAAAAGCATTCTAGTTTACTATCTAGTGTAATATTAAAACTTACGATTCCAGGAGCTGTTGATAACACTATACTGGTTAAAGGCAAGAGGTCATTAATTTTGTTTCTAAGAGTAACAATTTTATAAAATCATTACGACTGAGTGCTGTGGGAATAGAAGGCTCAATGGAGCTGTGGCTCTCTGTCAGCCTGGCTACAGTGCTGAAAAGAAATCTTGCATTATTCTTATTCTCATCTATTAATGAAGAGTAGTAGCTGCTCTCGCTTTACGCAGTGCTTTCTTATATTCATTGAGAGTAATATGCCAGATTAAATGAGATTCTTCAAGTTTAGTGGAACGCCATATCCTTTCAAGTTGTCTAGACTTTTGCTTTATTTTGCGGGTTTCGGCATTATGCCATGGAGCTAATCTATGTTGTTTTATTTTCTTCTTTTCAAAGGAGCAACAGAGTCTAATTTTATTCGCAGCGCATCTATAGCACTATCAACAACATGATCAATTTGGGGTGGTGTACATTTTGTATAAGTTTCCTCCCCTACATGCAGACATGCTATCGAGTTAAGTATTGGTGGAATCTCTTCCTTAAATGTGGCTATAGCACTAACAGATAGGTTTCTGCTGCAGGAGCTTTTGACTAATGCTTTGTAGTCTAGTAACAGTACTTCAAAAGTTACTAAGAAAATGGTCGGATAAAGCAGGATTATGCGGTTCGACTAATAGTTGCTCAATTTCAATACCATAAGTCAGAACAAGGTCGAGAGTGTGATTATAACAGTGGGTTGGTTTATTTACACTGACAAACCAACAGAATCTAATATAGAGTTAAATGCAACAGTAAGGCTATTTTTATCATCGTCAACATGAATATTAAAGTCACCTACGATAATTACTTTGTCTGTTTTAAGAACCAAAGTTGATAAAAACTCAGAGAATTCTGATAAGAATTCTGAATAAGGACCTGGTGCACGATACACTGTAACAAATAAGATTGGCTGCAAAGTTTTCCAGGTTGGATGCGTAAGACTAAAAACGAGGCTTTCAAAAGAGGTATAATTACATTTTGGTTTAGTATTGATAAGTAAACTTGAGTCAAAGATTGCTGCAACTCCACCTCCTCGGCCCGTGCCTCGAGCAATATGAGTGTTGACATGGCTGGGTGGAGTGGCCTCATTTATGCTGACATATTCTTCATGTCTCAACCAAGTTTCAGTGAGACAGCATATATCAATATTATAATCTGATATTAAATCATTTACCAATATTGCTTTAGATGCTAGAGATCTTATGTTTAAGAGACCACATTTAATCTTCCTGTTTTGTTGCACTGTAGTAGTTGTTACATTTACTTTTATTAGGTTATTATGTATGACACCTCTATTAGGTTTTACCTTAAATTGTCCTTGGGCAGACACACACACCGCTAATATTGGGTATTTTATTGGGTTTGGGATTCCTATGGGTGACTGCTTAGGAGAGAGCGCAGAGAAGCGTTTAAGACTGCGACTCTGCCTCCTGGTCTCAACTCCAGTTTGTCATGGATTAAGTCCACAAAGCCCTGAAATGTTTGCCGAAATGAGATCTGCACCTTTCAAAGTAGGGTGAATGCCGTCTCTCTTAATCAGACCAGGTTTTCCCCAGAAGGCTGTCCAATTATTTACGAAGCCCACATTGTTTGCTGGGCACCACCTAGACAACCAGCGCTGAAATGATGACATGCGGCTATACATGTCATCATTGATCAGATTGGGGAGGGGACCAGAGAAGATTACGGTGTCCGACATTGTTTTAGCATAACTACACACCGACTCCACATTAAGTTTGGTGCATTCTGATTGGCGTAAACGAACTTCATTTCCACCGACGTGAATAACAATCCTACCGTATTTGTGTTTATTTTTAGCCAGCAGTTTAAGATGCGCCTCAACGTCGCCCGCTCTGGCCCCCGGAATGCATGTGACTGTGGAGGCTTCGGTCTCTAAATTCACGTGTCTCATAATAGAGCTACCAATAACCAGAGCTGGCTTCTCAGCGGGTGTCTCGCTGAGTGGGGAATATCTGTTAGATACGTGAACGGGTTGGTGGGGACCTGCGGGTTTCGCTTTATGCCCCTTCTGAACAGTCACCCAGTCTCTCTGCTGCTCGGGAGTTGCCGGGGGGTGGCTAAGAGGAGCTACCTTTTGCCGGTCCGCACATGCTAACATGGGCTTTACTGAAGCTGAGTTACTTTCTAAGATGCGGAGCCGGGCTTCTATGGCTATGATTCCCGCCTCCAACCTAACAACTATACTACATTTAACACATGTATCCTTACCAGTAAGGGAGGCCGGGAAGTAACCAAACATGAGACAGGAAGAGCAGGAAATAGCACCAGAGGGTGGGGAAAGAGCCATGGCTAGCTATCAAGCTAAAGTAGCTCCCGTTAGCAAACCCGAAAAGAGTGTAGGCAACTGTGGAGTTACAGTTACAGTCGCTAAGAGAAGGAGAGTTGTGAGTGCTTAAGCTGTAGTAACGTGTGATTACAACGTCAGGCAGTTGCCGTGATCAAGAGTTTTAAAACGATCGATTAAGTTTAAGTTAATAAGCTATAAACAACAGAACAGGCACACGGGATACCCGGAGATGACAACAACAACCGGAAGTTACAACGTGCTCACCGCAATAGGTTCCTCCTTCCTCCTTCCGCTGGAATTGTGTCATGTCCATGTTCCCTCATTGTCTATGCTTGTCCATGTTTCCTGCAGTTTAGGGGCGGCAGCGGCTAGTGGAGTACTTTGTGACCACAGAGTGTGAACGTTGTGATCAGCTGTTTTAGCGCAGTTCTCCAGTGAAGGGGGGGGGTCTCCATCCACAGCCGGTTGGCGTAGTTTTGGCACAGTTCCGTTGTACAGACCGACGTTAACAGCAGCCCTGTCTGTGCACACGGAGACCGACTCTGTCGTCCGGTGATCTAACCGCCTTCTGAAAAAGCTTCACAAGTACGTCGGTACGCAAATGCGCTTTGTGACACAAGTGACGGTACGCATTTCAGATAATGCACATAACCTTCGTACCAGTTATGTGCACTCCTGTACTACAGCAAACATATTCTCCATCGGGACTTCCTGCAATAACACCACGCCGTTATCAAAGATGTTCTATTGAGAAGACGATCACTACGTGACAAAAGTTTTCAAAACCGTGGCTACTGAAATCAATCTTACTAACTGCTATCTGTGCAATTTACTCCGCGCGAGTTGGCAGACTTTATTTTGCTTACTTTAACATCATGTTTCATGGTGGGGCTAAGCCATTTCTAGGTATGGGTGTAGCCTACCCCAGCCATACCCTGGCGCCGCCACTGGTGGCACATATGGGTCGGGCCATTTTGCACATGCGTTAAATGCGTTAAATATGTTAATGCAATTAATTCCAAAAATTAATTACCGCCGTTAACGCGATAATTTTGACAGCACTACTTTTTAGTACTTAACTACATTTGCGTCCTATTTTCCCACAACCCTGACAGTACGAACAGACCAGAATGGACCCAGCAGTTTTTTACACTCAAGAGAATGATCTGCTGATGTACACTCTTGAATATATTTTTTATAAGTGGATGAGAGTCCCATTCAGAGCGGCCAAAGAGGCTGCCCTGAAATAGGCACGCATGGAGGTGACCAACAAGTCCGGGCGCTGGAGCTTGTTGCCCGAGTGGCTTAAGGTTTTACAAGCAGCCCTGAGTGCCTGTCTCAATCCTCAAACCCCTTCCTGGGATCCGGCCTGGCCTTAGGAAATCCACAGAGTCTCCAAAAGACCTCTAGGAGATGCAAGGCCAGGATTCCAGCCCATGCCCCAGCAGCCATGGTTCCAGTTCCAGCCCCAGCAGCCATGTTTCCGGCTCCAGTTCCGGCCCCTGCAGCCATGTTTCTGGCTCCAGTTCCGGTCCCTGCAGCCATGTTTCTGGCTCCAGTTTTGGCTCCAGTACTGGCCAACGCCAGCCCCCTGTGTCCTGTTGGCGTTATGTCAGACGCCAGTTCCCCGTATCCTGTTGGTGTTCCGACCAATGCCAGTTCCCCGTGCCCTGTCGGCGTTCCGACTAGGGTTGCAAAATTCCGGGAATTTTCAAAGATGGAAACTCTCTATGGGTATTAACGGGAATATATCATAGCTGCTACATTGTACTGCCATGTGGTAAATGCTTGTATGCTGCTCATGCTCTCCCTGCATATCATGTATTTATTTTTGCTATGTATATAAATATCATGTTCATAAATGTTGTATGTGACGGGACTACGGATGGCAATTAGCTCAAAGCTAAAATCCGGCTCATTTACACTTGTAAGCATTATTTTGTTTTAATAAACATCAATGTATTCATCAAGTGACTGGGCTCATGGGTCAACTCAACCGAGCAAGATCTTAAGATGAGGAAGGGACTTGCATGGAGGGCCCTGAACGGCATGACTAGTGTATGGAACTCCAACCTCCCCCGCCAAATCAAACTCAGCTTCTTCTTCGCAACGGTAGAGTATTTTCTCCTCTATGGCAGTGAGTGCTGGACCCTGAAGCCAACCCTGCAAAAGTCTCTTGACAGATGCTACACCAGAATGTTGCGAGCAGTACACAACATCAGAAAGAGTGTACATGAAACCAACAAGATCCTGTACGAGGGAATACCAAGGGTGAGCGAGAAAATTGCAGCCAGGAGAATGAGACTAGCAGGACATTGCCAAAGGCATCAAGAGCTGCCAGCCGGCAAATTGGTGCTGTGGGAACCCACACACGGGCATCGGTCACGAGGACGTCCCGCACCAACATACGTGGACATACTCAAGAATGACGCACGAGCACAAAGTACCAATGAACTGGCCAGATGTAAGGAGAACCGGGATGACTGGAAGCGACGATAGAGGGCTCGTCTGAGGACGACCTAGAGAATGCGCACTGTCCCAATTCAAATAAACGATAAAAAAATTGTGATTGGTGGTTTGCTGTGCATGCAGAGCCTGCATGTCACTCACTCAAGTACCCCTGACATGAGAGCCGCGCAAGTTCTCCTTTTGAGGCAAGCAGCAAAATAATTGTAACATGACGTGTTTGAGTTTAATTTACGCACGTCATGCGATGTCAATATCGCGCATGTGCATAACGCAATTATCGTCACGACATGATATATATCGTGCAGCCCTAATGTCCTGTCCTGTTGGAGGTCCCGTCGACACCTGCTACGCCAAGGGTCCTGCTGTCACCAGCCCTTGTTTCTGCAACACCGGTGACTATCCCGCCGACACCTGTTCCGCCGGGGGTCCTGCCAACTCCGTGTCCTATCCTGTTGGTGGTCCCGCCGATACCGTGTCCTGTTCCGTCGAGGGTCCCACTGACACCAACCCACGGGCAGGACACCGGGTCCTGCCCGTCCTCCGTAGCTGTCCCGCCTCCGTCCTGCAGGTCCTCCGGAGCTGTCCCGTTGGCGCCATCCTGCCCATCCTCCGGAGCTCTCCTGTCGCCACCTTCTTGCCCGTCTTTGTGTCCGGCCTCATGAGTTCCCCAATGGCTGTCGCCCATGAGCCCGGCCCCCTGACTTTCGCCTTCGCAGCTTTCACCCTCGAGCCCGGCCCCTTGACTTTCCCAACCACTGCCTTTGCCCTCGTGCCCAGCCCCCTGAGTTCACCCGCTGCTGCCTTCGCCCCTTCTCAAACTTTGCCTTGCCCCGGGCCGTCCGCCCGAGACCCCTTCCTGTCCTGATCCTCTACCGTGCCCCAGTGCCGTCAGCCCAAACCCGTCCTCCCACCCTTTTGGCCCTAGTGATTCAGACGCTGCCATCTTGTGACGCAGGCCTGAAACTCCAAATGCAGTTTGAATGCACACGTACCCACAGAGAATGAATAGCATAGTAACACTTTAGATATGTAATCCATAACAGTTAAGGATTTATAGAGTGCGCAAGAACCAAATAGTGTTTACTTTGAATTATATAAATTACATAATCTCTTAACCTCTAGGAATAAGCCTAATTTCTCCATTACTGTGTTAGTGTTGATGATGAAAGGACTGGCTGGTTGCCAAACTCAGATTCATCAGGTTGAACCTTGCAAATGCTAAGAAACATTTGATGTAGCTTTGGCATTTGCACCCGATTGAAGTTGGTAGGCTCAGGACTTTTTTAAAAATGTCATAATAAAGAGGAAAATAAATCTAATCAACTAGTCCATATGTCCCAGCCGGCCCACTTTAAGCAAGGCCCGTGGACCAAGCAAAACTCCACCTCTGAGGTGATTTAGGTGGGAATTGCCGTTTTTACCGTTTCTGTGGAACCCTTTGGTCGATTTTGGTGAGATCTTGTGATGACCATTAGAGCCAATATAATCAAATCTGCTCTGACATCTGGAAACGGAAAAGCAGGTGCCTTTTATCCATTAATGTAATATTATATTTTATTATAATGTTATGTCTGCTGTGAAGCACTTCGGTAAACCCTTTGTTTTTAATATGTGCTATATAAATAAAGTGGATTAGATTTGTATACGGTGAGATGCGCGCGCATTCAGGTTGGATAAATGACACAATCAATGGCCCTGAATTGTACTTTATAAACCATGAATCTTGTGGTGCTTGAAGAAATACAGGCTAGTTAAGCCGGCCAGGTCATATATATATAATATATATATATATATTATATGTATATATTACATATATATTATGTGCTCACACCATGATAACAATAAAATGTTACCATTAGTCCTTAATGAAATTGATACTGTTTGACTTTGTATTAGTTAGCCTACTACTAACAATACATTGAAGTACTTTTACTGTGTATTTATTGAGGAATCCTCTGTCAGAGTCCCCTGCTGAGAACAACATCAAGCCACTTCTGCTGAGTTTGACGAGGGAATTATGTTTTGTTGCCATTAGTTCTTTGTGAGATTGATCCTGTTGGACTCAGTACTACTGAATATACCCCCACAAGTACTATGAAGTACTTATTGTGTACTTTTCCAGTAATCCTCTGTCAATGTCCCCTCCTGAGAACAAGAATGGATGTTTTTTTTTAATAAGCGTTAACAAACATTTCTTCCTGAGACTGATCATGTTGGACAGAGTATTTTTAAGAGGATGGTAGCCATGATATCTGCAATACTTCCAGTCAGTACTCCGGCAGCAGCATTTTTACACCTCGGAAAGGCTTTAGAGTCTGGCCTGGATAGCTGGTCGATCCTTCAACAAAGTAATACTCTGTCACATGGTTGCCCTCTTATGATGCTGCTGTCTTTTAATTTATAACTATATCTCAGCTGCTAATTCGTTCCTCAGATTCTTCAGTCTCATCAGCCTCACCCTTCCTCAGCCTCCAGCACACCTCCAGTGTCTGACTCCATATGATATTGTCCTGATGCTGTAAGGGTGATGCCCCATGATCACAAAATGACCCCTCTAAAGTCTGAGTGCCAAGGACCTCATATTATGTCTGTCATTAATGTTACATCAACCATTAGAACAATTTGCTTTCCTGTTTGCTGTTCTCTTAACTGAATAGCCCTGTCTTTAAGTAGAACCCAATGTAAAGTCCTGCACCATTTTCAGGCTTCAAAACAGGCATTTTTACTGTATGTGTTTGGATAAATGACACAATCAATGGCCCTGAATTCTACTTTATAAACCATGAATCTTGTGGTGCTTGGAGAAATACAGGCTGGTTAAGCCGGCCAGGTTATATATAGATATAAAATGTCACTAGTTATTTAAACAAACCACTATCTGAGGATCATACAAGCAACCATACAACGCCCTTTATCCAGAGAGCCATTGAAGCCCATGAAGAATTTATCCTTCCACAAAACTTTTCAACTTCTGTATTAATAAAGTTGCCACGTGTTTTCAAATTCAAGTTAAGGCACTATCTATGCAGAACATTACAAATATTCTTTATTTACATTTTAAAAGTGTTCAGAAAGACTGCATCAATTATATGCTATCTATCTATATTTATATATATATATTAGGGCCGGAACTTTAACGCGTTAATTAAGATTAATTAATTACACAAAAATTAACGCACTAAAAAAATTAACGCATTTTAATCGCACTTTAATCACACTTCTTTTTTGCACAGTGGAACGTTTCTCACTGGATGAGTTTCAGGCGTACCGATTATACTGGAGCACCAACTAACGTTCATGACTTCAGCATGGGACTTCAAACAACAACAAACCACGGTGAACAATAGTCAAACATGAACGAACAAGCTGATGAGACCGCTTTGGTCGGCCCGTGGATGGGACATTTTGTTTTAAAAAACAGACGGATGGAAGCGTCGATAAGAGCACGGTTGTGTGCAAATTATGCAAAACATTATTTGCATATCACCGCAGCACATCAAGCCTAAAGTATCACCTTAATGTAAAGCATGTAGCAGCTAGCGTGGACGTTAGCCCGACTCCGAGTGCAAGGAGCCACACCCTGACCCAACCCACACTCAACCAGGTGACTGGTTTCTGGGCCAGGATAAGTAAGTCCACGTCTGAGAAAATAACCAGCTCCCTGGCTCACTGCACTGCACTCGACTGTAGACCACTTGGAGTAAAATCCATGTGAAAATTGCTTCTCACTGTTCTCAGGTCAAATATGTATATTTGATTAAAAATGCGATGAATTTCGATTAATTAATTACAAAGCCTCCAATGAATTAGATTAACTTTTTTAATCGAGTACCGGCTCTAATATATATATATATATATATATATATATATCTATAATATCAATATTTGTATTAACTTTAACCAAACTCAATTTAAATAGCAGCCAAAAGTCTCACAGTCTTCACTGAGCTGTGGGGTTTGTTCAGCTTCTAAAGATGTCTGAATGGTGATATACACAGAGACAGATGTTAAGGACTGACGTTTATAATAAATACATCTGTATTGATTTTAAGATCTTTAGTTCATACAATCATACGTATTGGGATCATTTTTATGAATGTGAACCGGAGGGAGAGGGTGACGAGCATAAGTTTCACTTTCCTTTTTTATTTCAATTCCAGCTTTGGTCATGAAGAATCTGTTTCTCTGTTGTCCTCGTTCACAAAGCAGAGCAGCAGCATCAGAGCACGGAGCAGAGTCTCTGATGAGTTTACAGTAGTCCCTCGTTCTTATTAAACATCCATGTTGTAGTCCGCTGTATAGAAAACTGTGGTTTCCATGGTTTCCCCACAGCAGCAGACGCACACAATGACGTCCGCTGGTGCATCATAAACACGTCCGATAGTGAAAGTGCATTCGGATTCTCTAAAGTACCGCAGTCTCTTCTCCTAAGTCCTTTTTAATTCTCCTATCCACTATCCCTTAACCCCGTGATGTTTCACTCAGAGGTCAAGGAATAGACGATAGGGTTAGAACTTAGGAGCTGATTTTTAAACTATCCGACTGCAGCCAGGGTACTTATATTTTATAGTTTCGATTCCTAAAGCTTTTAGTCTCCGATCCCATCATTCAAGGGTGGTTTTGTCTATAAGTAATGGGTTTTTGTTCAATCTGAATTTACTTTAAAATAAAAACATCTATATTGATTCTGACTTTTCTACATCCAACTCACAGGTGTATCATTGCTTTGAGAACAAATATTATGAGTTTACCGCTTTAGAAGTAAAGATATAGTCATTTGTTCTGGGCATGTCATTTTCGAGCCTGAAATCTGAAAAGCAGGCTTGGGGCTTAACAGGTTAAGGCGGTATCACTTAAAGGTATCAGCTAGACATTTCTCCAGTTAATTTCTTCCAATAGGTCAATTGTTTTTTGAATTAAAAGTTTTCTGAAATAGCATGTTTAAATATGCAAATTAGCCATTATCTCAATAAATATGCACATATTGTAACACATTTCAGGAATCGAAATCTTAACTTTGGATAAAGCCGGTTTCAAAATCTTGTTTCATTTTGTAGTCATATTAGTATCTAAGACTTTTACAGAAGGGATTTTGGAGATCTCTTTTTATCACTCCATAAATCAGAAAATACTGTCAACAGCCCTAAAATATCAATTTTCGCCATGTTTTTAGGTATACAATGTTGTATAATTCAGGCTATGAATGATATATGAACAAACCCTTCTGTAAAAGCGTTCATAATATTGATAGGAATATAACTGGAAGGTGTGGTGTATCTATGTGTTACTAAAGTTGACATTTTGAACTCAGAGTAGGAGAAAAAACTGTTTGAGAAAACGACCTTTAAATATTGCAGTGAGGCGCTAGCTAAACCCTCCTGTTCTTTGGATGACAGCTCTGTCAATGTCTCCACCTGAGTACAATAATGTTTCTCTGCTATTTTTAATAAGCGTTAAAACACCTTTACAACTTTAAGAGAATGGTAGACATGATATCAGCAATACTTCCAGTCAGTACTCCAGCAGTAGCATTTGTACCCCTTGGAAAGTCTTTAGAGTCTGGATAGCTGGTCTATCCTTCAGCAAAGTGACACACCCGTGTGACTCTGGTTGGCCTCTTATGGGGCTGCTGTCTTTTAAATATGATTATTTCTCTGCTCCTAGTTCATTCCTCGCAGATCCTTCCATCAGTCCCAGTCATCGCATGTCAGTCAATAGAGCTTCGAAAATGGTGTCCAATTCAACAAAAATGTTTTTGTGAAGATCAGAGCTAAATTATAGATTGTTTGATTAGTTTAGGCCCAAAATACATCACTGACCTCCTGCTAAACTATGAACCATCCAGATCTCTCAGGTCTTCAGGGACTGGTCAACTTTTATCCATGTATTTTTACTTAATGTGTATTTTATTAGCTTTTCTTTTTTAATGCTTAATGTCTTTCATTTTTTTTTCAAAGCACTTTGAATTGCCTTGCGTTGAAAAGTGCTATATAAATACACTTGCCTTGCCTTGATTGTGTAATTACAAGGTGAGAGAAAATATATCCACATCCTCCTATTAAACTTATTTTATTTACTTTTCCATGTTGTACATATACTTACTTGTATTACATGTTGAACCACATGCTGGATATCTTCCCCAGCCTCAAGGAAATACAATAAAATAAATGGATTCATAATGTAAACAAATTATAAAAATATATAAATTAATAATGTTGTGTAAACATTTCAAATTTAAATATAAAATTAAAAAAATGTTTATTTGTTTAAATGATTTCTCACAAAAACCTTTCGAAATTATTAAAAAAAGGTTTAGTCAATATACGCTAAAATAGTTAAAATTGAACATAAACGATATCAAACACCACATCCATGGCAATTAACTCATTTTGGCTGCTATTTAAATTGAGTTTGGTTAAAGTTAATACAAATATTGATATTATAGATATATATATATATATATATATATATATATATATATTAGAGCCGGTACTCGATTAAAAAAGTTAATCTAATTCATTGGAGGCTTTGTAATTAATTAATCGAAATTCATCGCATTTTTAATCAAATATACATATTTGACCTGAGAACAGTGAGAAGCAATTTTCACATGGATTTTACTCCAAGTGGTCTACAGTCGAGTGCAGTGCAGTGAGCCAGGGAGCTGGTTATTTTCTCAGACGTGGACTTACTTATCCTGGCCCAGAAACCAGTCACCTGGTTGAGTGTGGGTTGGGTCAGGGTGTGGCTCCTTGCACTCGGAGTCGGGCTAACGTCCACGCTAGCTGCTACATGCTTTACATTAAGGTGATACTTTAGGCTTGATGTGCTGCGGTGATATGCAAATAATGTTTTGCATAATTTGCACACAACCGTGCTCTTATCGACGCTTCCATCCGTCTGTTTTTTAAAACAAAATGTCCCATCCACGGGCCGACCAAAGCGGTCTCATCAGCTTGTTCGTTCATGTTTGACTATTGTTCACCGTGGTTTGTTGTTGTTTGAAGTCCCATGCTGAAGTCATGAACGTTAGTTGGTGCTCCAGTATAATCGGTACGCCTGAAACTCATCCAGTGAGAAACGTTCCACTGTGCAAAAAAGAAGTGTGATTAAAGTGCGATTAAAATGCGTTAATTTTTTTAGTGCGTTAATTTTTGTGTAATTAATTAATCTTAATTAACGCGTTAAAGTTCCGGCCCTAATATATATATATAAATATAGATAGATAGCATATAATTGATGCAGTCTTTCTGAACACTTTTAAAATGTAAATAAAGAATATTTGTAATGTTCTGCATAGATAGTGCCTTAACTTGAATTTGAAAACACGTGGCAACTTTATTAATACAGAAGTTGAAAAGTTTTGTGGAAGGATAAATTCTTCATGGGCTTCAATGGCTCTCTGGATAAAGGGCGTTGTATGGTTGCTTGTATGATCCTCAGATAGTGGTTTGTTTAAATAACTAGTGACATTTTATATCTATATATAACCTGGCCGGCTTAACCAGCCTGTATTTCTCCAAGCACCACAAGATTCATGGTTTATAAAGTAGAATTCAGGGCCATTGATTGTGTCATTTATCCAAACACATACAGTAAAAATGCCTGTTTTGAAGCCTGAAAATGGTGCAGGACTTTACATTGGGTTCTACTTAAAGACAGGGCTATTCAGTTAAGAGAACAGCAAACAGGAAAGCAAATTGTTCTAATGGTTGATGTAACATTAATGACAGACATAATATGAGGTCCTTGGCACTCAGACTTTAGAGGGGTCATTTTGTGATCATGGGGCATCACCCTTACAGCATCAGGACAATATCATATGGAGTCAGACACTGGAGGTGTGCTGGAGGCTGAGGAAGGGTGAGGCTGATGAGACTGAAGAATCTGAGGAACGAATTAGCAGCTGAGATATAGTTATAAATTAAAAGACAGCAGCATCATAAGAGGGCAACCATGTGACAGAGTATTACTTTGTTGAAGGATCGACCAGCTATCCAGGCCAGACTCTAAAGCCTTTCCGAGGTGTAAAAATGCTGCTGCCGGAGTACTGACTGGAAGTATTGCAGATATCATGGCTACCATCCTCTTAAAATACTCTGTCCAACATGATCAGTCTCAGGAAGAAATGTTTGTTAACGCTTATTAAAAAAAAACATCCATTCTTGTTCTCAGGAGGGGACATTGACAGAGGATTACTGGAAAAGTACACAATAAGTACTTCATAGTACTTGTGGGGGTATATTCAGTAGTACTGAGTCCAACAGGATCAATCTCACAAAGAACTAATGGCAACAAAACATAATTCCCTCGTCAAACTCAGCAGAAGTGGCTTGATGTTGTTCTCAGCAGGGGACTCTGACAGAGGATTCCTCAATAAATACACAGTAAAAGTACTTCAATGTATTGTTAGTAGTAGGCTAACTAATACAAAGTCAAACAGTATCAATTTCATTAAGGACTAATGGTAACATTTTATTGTTATCATGGTGTGAGCACATAATATATATGTAATATATACATATAATATATATATTATATCTATATATAACCTGGCCGGCTTAACTAGCCTGTATTTCTTCAAGCACCACAAGATTCATGGTTTATAAAGTAGAATTCAGGGCCATTGATTGTGTCATTTCTCCAAACACATACAGTATAAATGCCTGTTTTGAAGCCTGAAAATGGTGCAGGACTTTACATTGGGTTATACTTAAAGACAGGGCTATTCAGTTAAGAGAAGAGAAAACAGGAAAGCAAGTGACTTTTGGCAGTAATATTCCGCCATGGGAAGAAAAGATTTTGTAGCATACTTGTGAAAAAAAGTTGTGTACTTGTACAAAAAAGGCGTGTTCTTGTGAAACCTATGCTGAATTTGTCTCCGAAATATGATTTATTAGAAAAATGCTATGTGTTTGTTTGATAGATACGTGTTTTCTTTGCAACACTAAATGCATTTGTTTGTAGATGGTGTTTAGTATTTGCAAACCACATTGTGTTTGTTAGTGAACCATGAGGCATTTGTAAAACCTGTTTAGTTTGTTTGTGGAGTTCTGGCAGGAAATTAGCTCCATAGTTGACTGATTGAAGAGACATGAGGGCTCACTTCAACACTAATTCTGACACTTCTTTGCTTCTGATCCATTCAGTTTGATACGCATATCTTAGCATATGTTATTATTAAGGCTCCTTGCTTTCTGATCCACTGTTATCAACTGCATTAAGCTGCCAATACAAACCCTGCCTGTGTTCATTTCAAATGAAAAGCTCTACATTTCAGTTGACAAAGTCCCTTCATTCCTCTGTTCATTCTTATTTGTGAATAATTTGCAGAAATATGTTGCACAAACATTCAGTAAGTTGCTTCTACTTGAAATGCAGACAATGCCATCTTGTGACGCAGGCATGAAACTACAGATGCAGTTTGTATGCACACATACCCACACAGAATGAATAGCACAGCAACACTTTAGATATGTAATCCACAACAGTTAAGGATTTATGGAGTGCACAAGAACCAAATGGTGTTTATTTTGAATGATATAAATGACATCATCTCTTAACCGCTAGGAATAAGCCCAATCTCTCCTTTGCTGTGTTAGTGTAGATGAAGAAAGGGCTGGCTGGTTGCCTAACTCAGATTCATCAGGTTGAACGCTGCAAATGCAAAGAAACCTTTGATTAAGCTTTGGCATTTGCACCCGATTGAAGTCGATAGGCTCAGGACTTTTGTTAGACATGTAATAATAAAGAGGTTGGTGCCCAAAACAAAGACAATACATCGAATCAACTAGTCCATATTTCCCACCCGGCCCTCTTTAAGCTCACATCACATTTTCTGTGTTCTAAAATGTATGACCTTATTTCTTTATGTTGTATTATGTGTTTTCAAAATCAATAGATTCAAAAAGTGTCTTCAATGTTTTACTGACATTTATGTTATTTAATATTTTACTGTGACCAGCCAACAGTTTATAACAGACATATATGACTATGTTTCATATGTTGCATTAAAATAATATGGCTACAGGTGAATATTACAATGTTATTAATGTTACAACATGTTGGTGCCATTTGATTGTGGATTCATGAATATACTTGAACGTTTTATCCATTATAAAATGCACTGCTGAAATCATGTCACTTCATCAGATCTCACATGATTCAGTTACAGTTGAACTTTTTAGCTAAACTGTTCTTCATTTATTTCAGTTTATAACGGAGCACATGTTTACATATGTTTCGTAGTTTGGACATTTGCAGTCCGTACATGACAGGGTTCATTAGTGGCTGTATGAGGAGAAAATACAGTGACAGAATAATACGCAGCACACTGGGAACACCGCTCATATCAAATCTACTCTGAAGTATTTCAAAGCTGCAGCCAAAAGAGAAGTTGAAGAGGGAAACAAGGTGAGGTGTGCAGGTACTGAGAGCTTTCTGTCTGGTCTGTTTGGAGCCAGAGAAACACACTCTGAGGATCTTAATGTACGAGAAGAGGATTGGAAACAAAGGGCCTAACACAGATAAAGCAATGGCAAAATATCCATACATGTTGTTCACCTGAGTGTCAGAACATGCCAGCTTCACAACAAGGTAGTTATTACAATACAAACCATTTGTTGTGTTTCCACAAAATGTCAAACGGATGTTTAAAGATAAGGTTATCAAGAATTTCACAAAACAGTACACCCAAACCAGAATAATGAAGATAAGCGCCTTGTGAGAAGTCATACGTGTGTTATATTGAAGAGGATAACAGATAGCAAGATATCTGTCATAAGACATGACGGCTAAATTACTAAATTCTATACCTCCATATGTGTACAAGCAGAAAATCTGCAGGAAGCAGAGCGGAGCAGAGACAGTGTGAATGTCAGAGAGGATCTGAACCAGAAGGAATGGAAACAACCCTGTACTACCATACAGTTCATTTACAAACAGGCTGCACAGAAAAAGGTACATAGGTTCATGTAAGCTCCTGTTCACACAGATAACCAAAATCAGAGACATGTTGGCAACAACAATGACAGTGTACAACATGGCAGTTATCATGAAACACAAGTACCTCAAATATCCAATATTCAAATAAGCTCCAAGAATGAAATAGGATACAGTTAGTGGAGTTGAATTGGACATCATTCTTAGAGGTTAAACGTTAGTATATCTGAGCATAGTTGAACTTCACAGTCTTAACTTACCATCCCCCCCCGGAGTGCGTCAGGAACTGTAAATGAATGCAACATGAGCACATCACACACAGTGCAGTGTCTCTCACCTGCTGTGCTGCAGACTGCTGCAGTCCCTTCTGTCAGCTGCAGAGACTTCTGCTGCTTTAAAGCTTCCAGAACACCAGAACCCAAGAGGCCAGGCCCCCTTACCATCAGGACCCAGACCTCCCTATCTGTAGGGAGAGATGGGTTGTGGGCTGGGTCAAAACACATAAAAATGTGACCACAAAAAATCAGGACTTTCACTTTCTTTTAAAAAAAGTGACCAGAATTTAGGATTTACAGGTCACAAACTGAACCACTAATAAACTAGTGGTTTACAAGCGGGCTTATATACAGATAGTGTCTTGGTTTTGGATTTATGTTTTCATTTTCCACCTTTTATTCTGAAATATTTTCCTCCTTGTGTCTTGCCTGATCCTACTTTGTTTGTTTGCCTTCCTGTATTTAGTTTCCCTGGTTTGTCTGATTGTGTTCACCTGTTGCCCTTGTGTTTCTGCCTCCCCTGCCCAGCTGTGTCTTCTCCTGTGATCACCCTTCTGTGTATTTCATCTTGTCTTCCCCTGTGCTCCATGTCTGTTCGTCATCTCTTAACCTGTTAAGCCCGAAGGTCCCCGCCGGCGGGGACCCTGGTTTTTTTTTCTCACGACACTGTGTCTCTGGGCATCTTAATATTTAAAAACTATTAATGTTTTATACCAGATTAACGAAAATAATTTCAGCTAACTGACAATACGAACCATCTTTACAGAAACAAAACACAAGTCTCACAAGAAGCGTTAGCATTAGCCCTTAGCTAAAACGGGCAGATGCTACTTCCGGTGCTAACTAACACAAACGATCTTTAAAACTTAATATTTTCTGCACAAACTACATATCATCTGAAAGCTGATACTCCACAGATTATTTGGTTATAAGTATCATCACTGTAGAACACAAACTTACTGAGCTAGCAGCCAGAACAGAGAAGAAAAAAACAACAATTTTCAAAACCATAACAATAAGTATGTCTTACCGTTGCTGTTTTGTGATCAAAGCTCTTGTTCAAGGGAATAAAAACACTGCTTAAAGTTAATCCAATGTCTCTTAGTCACTTTAGAATTGTTCCTGATAATCTATCATTACATGCATGGCAGCAGAGTAGGTATAACGTTTCGCAGTCCCGAGCTAACGCTGTCTCACGTGTTGTTTACGCAAACCTCTCTCTACTTGACGTAAGTGTTTAGCGAGACTTACTAACTCTCACTCGATTATATTGGCTCTAACGGTTCAGAAAAGGTGTCAATCACCCAAATCGACCAATGGATTCCAAAGATATGATCCTGCGCAGTATAAACTACGCCTGCTCCGGCTCCATTACGCATTACGCAGCCAGAAGGGAGAGCTTCACCAAAGAGCAGGTGCTAGAGATGCTAGCTGACAATAGCTATGATCATACCAGATGACTCTTCGTCGGATGATGAAGATCTCCTCCAGCCAGACCTGGATCTGGACAGTAGTGACTCGGATGTTGATCTTCCACCACGGGAAAGGTATGTAATCTCTCTGTTTTTATATATTACTTGTGTGTTTGGTGAAACTGCGTCACAGTGCTAGCTTAGCCAAGAAGCTACAGGAATGATTAGGTAAAATGCTAAATAGTGTTACTTGTCTTTTTGGAGTTACATTTTCTAAATGAATGGCCAATGAATTAATATATATATGTGTTTACTTATTTATTTGGTATAATATTATTCATTTATTGTCCAATATTATCCTTTTTATATATTACTTTTGTGTTTGGTGGAACTGCATCACAGTGTTAGCTTAGCCAACAGGAATGATTAGCCAAAATGCTAAATAGTGTTACTTGTCTTTTTGGAGTTACATTTTCAAAATGAATGGCCAGTGAATGAATATACATGTGTTTACATATTTATTTGGTGTAATATTATTCATTTGTAGTCCAAGATTATCCTATAAGTACAAGAGAGTGAATTAATCTAATCACTTTGTTTTTCCACATTTGTTAGATGGGGTGTGACCCCAGCAGGACAAAGCCACACACCCAGAAGACTTTCAGGGAGCAGCTTGCTGCAGAATTGTTGGAGTTTGCTGAAGGCCCTGCACCTCCACCACCCCCTCCTCCACCACCCACATGCATGCCCGAGTATTATGGGGAAGATGCCACCAAGGTCAGGAAGAACTGCGGGAGGTGCCTAGATGCTGGACTCAAAAGGGTGAAGACACCTGTGTACTGCAGGAAGTGCCAGGTCCCTCTGTGCTTCACTGTCAAAAGGAACTGTTTCAGGGAGTGGCACGATCTAAATACTGGAACATTCAGGTAGGTATACATTTCAGGTAGGTATAACATTTTGCAAGTGTTTATTTAAAAAAAAATACTTGTTTTTATATACCTAGTGTGATTTTATTGTATAGCGTGTTGGTAAAATATGTGTTGTTTTTACAAACCTACAGTGTGGTTTTATTGTATAGTACGTTGGTAAAATGTTTGTTTGTACATGCCTATAGTGTGTTGGTAAAATGTTTGAAATAAATCTGCCCCAGTTGGAGTCAAATGTTACCTATGTTTCCAGGTTTTTTTATTGTACAAGTACACCTACACACAATGACCTACAGTGTAATTTTATTGTATAGTGCGTTGGTACAGTTACATACACACACAGCTACACTTACACATACACACCTATAGCTACACTTACACATACACACTACACACACACACACACACACACACACACACACACACACACACACACACACACACACACACACACACACACTGTAGTCAAAATATGTGTATGTATTCATGTTAGCAAACTATGAATAAGCTTAAAATGGGAAATTATTTGTGTAAAAACTGTGAGCTGGATTTGAGGCCTGTTGACATGTGGTATTGAGAACAAAGGAAGATGGGGGAAGGTGAGGGTTTGACTTGCATTCAACTTAGATCTAGAAGATAATGAAGCTGGCTCACCTGATTATCAGGTAAATATGGGATCCCAAAGAAAACTGTATTGAATTTGTACTGTATTTATTGTATTGCATTGTCATATTACCATTAAAGTAGATTATTGTTTAACGGTTACTTGGTAGCTCTGGATTCCTTCCTGTATGATAACCAGCTTGTTAGGGACGCGCGGAGATTTAAAAAGCGGACCAGTTGTCCCTCAAAATCTCTATCAAATGGTGACCCGACGTGCCTGATAACAAAGCTGTGGAAGAATCCGGACGACCGGAATGGGTCGGGAATAAACACTTTCAAACATCTCAGACAATCAGCAGGGCCCTGCACAACTAGACAAAATAAGGTATGCAGATGACTGTTATGAATATCAACTGTCTGTAATTGGATATGCTAAAACTTTAGGATTGTCTGTAGGCGTTTCACAGTGTTTTTACTATGTTAGGAAAGTTATATACAAACCGTAAAAACGTTGATCGCCACGTAGACGGAAAGTCCTGCGTAACGTAAATAGAACAGTTTGGCGCGGATCTACAGGTAGTTTATTCCTGAGTGGCGTGGAGACGGTGCAGTTTGTTGGTTGCAAGGTTTTATTCCTGCACAACAAAACCTGGAAACTCGATATTTTAGACCGGGTCGCCGTTTAAAACTGGGGTTAAATAACAGACCAAGGCTGAAAGCTAAAAGCCAGAGGTCTGTTATATGTTAAATCGAGGGAGAAAACGCGAACCTCACCGAAATTGTGACAGGGACCGGCTCTCGTTTCCCTTTGTCTGTAAACTTAATTTGATAAAGGGCTTGTTACGACCTGGGTTTTATGCCCCATGGAATGGTCACATTCTTTAAGAGTGTTGAAGAATCATTCGAGGTCCACCTGTCTGTTGAAATAAACATCACATTATCAAGCTGGACAAACTGTACGGGGAATAAATGTGATTTTTACCTAAAATAACTGTGTGAGCAATTGTCTGTGGAACTCAGACAATGCACTCAGAAGAGTGAAGCTCATTTGTGGTCTGCTGCTGCCATCTAGTTGCTGAAAGGGGGTAACACACCCTTGACATTTTTATATGGTTTAGCTTCAAGCTTTGAGTTTAATCATTACATTGCTGGCCGGTATTGAAGAAGGGAAGCACGTTAATAGTAACAACGAGAATAGCCCAGTATATGAATACAAGTGAACACATATTAATCAAGTCAGATAAATAAAAGTGAAGTAAATATGGAACGTCAGAATGGTAAAGACAATTCTGAAATTCCAGGGAGTTACCGGGAGCAATGGGAACAGATTAAGAGATTGATTTTAAGTGGAATCAAACAGGGGGCCAAATACAAGGCTTGTACTGATCTCCGATTCCTACACGATAAGATGATAACAGAGAATAGAGTGGGGGATGATGACACCGTAGGTAATTTGGGCACAGCATTGAATCTATATGAAAGACAGATTGTAAAGCAACTTGCACACCTAAACGAACAGAAGCCCAGATGGTTTGGTTCCCGTAGCAAATGGAGCAAACAAATACAAGCACTAGATAGATTGAGGAGGGTTTGTCACAATGATGCCCTCGCAATGATTGGAATTTATATTCCTCCCGTCACAGATGAAAATCTCCCGGGTGCAATGGCAATCCAAAGCCCCATAAAAACAGATGAAGATAAAGGCAAGGCAAGGCAAGGCATGTTTATGTATATAGCACTTTTCAACTCAAGGCAATTCAAAGTGCTTTACAAAAAAAAATGAAGGACATTAGGCATTAAAAAAGAAAAGCTAATAAAATAAACATTAAGGAAAAATACATGGATAAAAGTTACAGTGCAGTCTAAAATATGAATAGTTCAATTAAACATGACAAGAAAAAGTACATGGATAAAAGTTACAATGCAGTTTAAGATATGAATAGTTCAATTAAAAGCAGCGACAAAAAGAAAAGTCTTCAGCCTGGATTTAAAAGTAGTCAGAGTCGCAGCGGACCTGCAGGTTTCTGGGAGTTTGTTCCAGATATTTGGAGCATAATAACTGAACGCTGCTTTACCATGTTTAGTTCTGACTCTGGGGACAGAAAGCTGACCAGTCCCTGAAGACCTGAGGGATCTGGATGGTTCATAGTTTAGCAGGAGGTCAGTAATGTATTTTGGGCTTAAACCATTCAGTGCTTTATAAACCAGCAGCAGTATTTAGAAATCTATTCTTTGACACACAGGAAGCCAGTGTAAAGACTTCAGAACAGGAGTGATGTGATCCACTTCCTTAGTGTTAGTGAGGACTCGAGCAGCGGCGTTCTGAATCAGCTGCAGCTTTCTAATAGATTTTTTAGTGAGACCTGTGAAGACACCATTTGAGTAGTCGAGTCTACTGAAGATAAAGGCATGGACACGTGTCTCCAGATCCTGCTGTGACATTAGTCTTTTAATCCTAGATATATTCTTTAGGTGATAGTAGGCTGATTTAGTAACTGTTTTAATGTGACTGTTGAAACTCAGGTCAGAGTCCATGATTACACCTAGATTTCTGGCTTTATCTGTTGGTTTGAACATTGCAGATTGAAGCTCAGCGCTAACTTTTAAACGTTCTGCCTTGGCTCCAAAAACCATTACCTCAGTTTTATCTTTGTTTAATTTGAGAAAGTTCTGACACATCCAGTCATTGATTTGTTCAATGCACTTACTCAGTGTTTGAATTGGAGCATAGTCTCCTGGTGAAATTGTTACGTACATTTGTGTGTCATCTGCATAGCTATGGTAACTTATTTTGTTGTTCTTCATTATCTGAGCTAGTGGTAGCATGTAGATGTTAAAGAGAAGAGGCCCCAAGATGGAGCCTTGAGGAACCCCACATGTCATATTTGTCAACTCAGATGTGTATTTACCTATAGAAACAAAGTTGTTTCTATCCTTTAAGTAGGATTTAAACCAATTTAGAACTGTTTCCGAAAGTCCCATCCAGTTTTCCAGTCAGTCTAGTAATATGCTGTGGTCAACAGTGTCAAACGCAGCACTGAGATCTAATAATACTAACACTGAAGTTCTGCCACTGTCTGTGTTTAAGTGGATGTCGTTAAAGACCTTTACAAGAGCAGTCTCAGTGCTGTGGTTTGGACGAAAGCCTGACTGGAGCACATCGAAACAACTATTTAAATGCAAGAAATTACTCAACTGTTGAATAACAACTTTTTCAATGATTTTACCCAGAAATGGCAGGTTTGATATGGGCCTGTAATTGTTCATTACTGAAGCATCTAGATTATTCTTTTTTAAGAGCGGTTTAATGACTGCAGTTTTCAGGACCTGTGGAAAAATACCTGAGTGAAGAGATTTGTTTACTATATGAAGTAGTTCTGAGGCCATGCAGGGCAAAACATCTTTGAAAGATCCTGTTGGAATAATATCAAGGCAGAAGGAGGAGGATTTCAGAAGTTTCATAATGTCCTCTAGGTTTTTATCATTAATCTGATGGAATTGTGTCATGATGTCTGAATTTATGTTAAGTGGACACAGAGACAAAACATTTGCTGTTCCTGATGCAGAGGCACTGACTGCTTGTCTGATTTTCTGAATGTTGTCAGTGAAAAAGGCAAAATCATTGCACGCCCTGGTGGTTAGAAATTCAGAGGCTACTGACACTGGGGGGTTAGTTAGTCTGTCGACGGTAGCAAACAAGGCACATGCTTTGTTTTTGTTTTTGGTAATGATATCAGAGAAGAAAGACTGTTGTGCATTTTTCAATTCCAAATTATAAAGGCCAAGTCTCTCTTTATACATTTCAAAGTGAACCTCGACTTATCTGGGCGAATTCGACTTATCTGGGCGAATTCGACTGATGCTGATGTCATTGTCTTGTCAGAAACGTGGCTAGATAAATCCATTTTGGCCTCTGACATTTACATAAATGGTTACAGTGTATATCGTACTGACCGGCCTAAAAAAGGTGGTGGCGTTGCTATTTATGTGAAAAACAAGTTTTGTGTAACTAATATGGTTTCCAAATCTGTTAGTAAACAGCTAGAATTTTTAGCCGTGAATATTGAGGTAACAAAGGGTCAACAGCTCATGGTGGTGGGCTGCTATAGGGCACCTTCGGCTGTCAAGGAGTCTTTATCGTCTTTGGCAAAACTATTATCACAACTTTCCTACAAGGAAATAGTGCTGCTTGGTGATTTTAATTGGGACTGGTTAACTTCTGTGTCAGAGGACTTTAAAAACCTGTGTACCTCATTGAATTTTACCCAGATTATAGACAGTCCTACTCGACCAAATATTAAGTCCCCAAATAAATCCTCCTTAATTGATCTAATTTTAACAAATGTTCCACATAAATACTCATCTGTGGGAGTATTTGCTAATGATGTGAGTGACCACTGTGTTGTAGCCACAATTAGGGACAATAAGGTCCAAAAGGTTAAACCACGTGTCATCACAAAGAGAGACAAAAAACACTTTGTGGAGCAGGGTTTTTTACATGATCTGTTTGATTTTGATTGGGGTAGAATCAATTTGTGTGCTGATGTAGAAACTGCATGGTCTTATTTTTATCTTGGTTTTATGAAAATTATAGATAGACATGCACCTCTGCGTAAATTTAGAGTGAAGGGACGAAACAATCCCTGGTTTTCTGCTGAGCTGTCCAGTCTCCTTCATGAGAGAAATAATGCTTGGGCTAAGGCTAGGAAATCAGGCTCAGAGGTAGAATGGCTACGTTTTAGGCAGCTAAGAAATAGCTTCACATCTCAAATAAAAGTGCTAAATCAAAGTACTATTTGTCGGTTACCACAGAAAACCTGAATAATCGTAGGAAATTTTGGAAAGCCATAAAATCGATTTCCACTGGTGATATCCCAAATGAGCTACCTCCGTGCCTTACCACATTATCTGGCATTATATCAGACAGGGCTACTATGCTCAATTGCTTTAATGAGCATTTTGTGTCTTGTGGCTCTCTGTTTGGCTGTGTGGCTCCTGTGAACGCTCCAATCCTTGACTCTGAACAAAGTGGTCTGGAAAACCCTTTCAGTTTTACTCCTTTAACTGTTGGTATTGTTCATGAAGCATTATCCAAGTTAGATCCTAGGAAACCGGCTGGCCCGGACAACGTAGAACCCTTCTTTTTAAAAATAGCTGCAGATTTTATTGCTCCACCTCTTACTTCTCTTTTTAACCTCTCCCTCAGCACGAACACAATTCCAAAAGTGTGGAAGTCTGCTCATGTCTTGCCTTTACTAAAAGGAGGGGAGGCAACTATTTTAAATAACTATAGGCCAATTTCTAAATTGTCAGTTCTGGCTAAGGTGCTCGAACGCCTTGTGAGTGAACAAGTAAAGGAGTTTTTATGGATAAATGATATCCTGTCTGAGCATCAGTCAGGATTCAGAAAGAAACACAGCACCATCACTGCGACAATGAAAGTGGTAAATGACATTACTTCTATTTTAGATAATAAGCAGAGTTGTGCAGCTCTGTTTATTGACCTTTCCAAAGCATTTGACACCGTTGATCATTGCATTTTAAAGCAGAGGCTACTCAGTATTGGCATATCCAGCAATGCAGTGGGGTGGTTTGTGAACTACCTCTCTGAAAGGTCCCAATGTGTTCACTTTGATGGACTGTCTTCTGAATGGTTAAACATTTCTAATGGTGTACCACAAGGTTCTGTTTTAGGACCACTTTTATTCTCCATATATATTAACAGCGTAGGTGAAAATGTGGATGAAGCTACTTTACATTTTTATGCGGATGATACTGTGATGTACTGTGCAGGTCCCTCCATTAAGGAGGCTGTTGTTAAATTACAAGCTGTTTTTAACACTATTCAGACTCAGCTCTCTGAATTAAAGCTTCTTTTAAATGTGGATAAAACCAAGGTAATGCTCTTTTCAAAAGCTAAAAAGACACCAGAGCCTGTTTTAGATATTGTAACTACGCAAGGAACAAAACTTGAAGTTGTTGCCTGTTACAAATACCTGGGTATCTGGCTTGATGATTGTCTCTCTTTTAAACTTCATGTCAATAACCTGCTTAAAAAACTGAGGGTTAGGCTAGGTTTCTTCTTCAGAAACAAGTCCTGTTTCTCGCTTGAGGCCAGGAAAAGGCTAGTCACTGTGACCTTTTTACCTGTGCTGGACTCTGGGGATTTGTTGTATATGAATGCACCTGGCAATTACCTGAACAAATTGGATGCTGCGTATCACAGTGCTCTGAGATTTGTCACAAATTGTAAAGCGCTTACACATCACTGTACACTGTATACCAAGGCAGGTTTACCATCTCTCTCTGTACGGAGGCTCAGTCACTGGTACACTTTTATTTATAAAGCTATGTTGGGTAAACTCCCGTATTATATCTGCTCTCTGATAACACAAAGAGTTGCAAGCAGCTATTGTCTGAGGTCACATGATGTGGTCTTGTTAGATGTGCCAAGAGCAAGGACTGTCTTAGGTAAGGCAGCTTTTATGTGCGCAGCTCCACTTGCTTGGAACAATCTTCAGCAAGAATTGAAACTGGGCAATCTCATTCCTCTGCATGTTTTTAAAGCTAGGGTAAATGAAATGCTTGCTGATACAATGGGCACTTGTAAATGTCTATAACTATGTATCCTGTAAATATAATGTATAATGTCCTTTATTGTTTTATGTTTCATGTGGAACCTATATGCTGCAGGTCTCCCTTGAAAAAAGAGATATATGATCTCAATGGGACCAATCTGGTTAAATAAAGGTTTGAAATGAAATGAAATGAAATTAACCTGGAGATTTGTTTTTCGCCACCTGCGTTCAGCTTTTCGACATTCTCTTTTTTCTGCTCTCACGGTCATGGCCTTTCTCCATGGAGATATTTTCTTCCCAGTCACTTCCTTTACCTTAATTGGAGCAATGGCATCTATAACATTTTTAATTTTTGAATTAAAATGATCTACTAGCTCATTTACGGAGGTGTTAGCAGGGGCAAGTGTGGAAGAAAAATTCTGAGTAAACCTTTCCCTAGTATTTTCAGTTAAATATCGCTTTGTGGTTACCTCTTTTTGAACACTTGTGTGAACAGAAATAGAGCTCTCAAAGAAAACACAGGAATGGTCAGACAGTGCAACATCAGTCACCACAACCTTAGAGATATTCAGACCCTTTGAGATAATTAAGTCCAGACTGTGCCCCTTATTGTGCGTGGGCTCCGTCACATGCTGAGTCAGTCCATAGCTATCAAGAACACAACACAGTTCTTTAGCCCCTCTGTCCTTTAACTAAATGTTAAAAAACACAAGTTTCCTCCCCGTTAGACAGGATAGACAGCGCACACACCACGCGGAGGCCTAGTTTTAACACAGACCAGGAGGTGGTTTCCCCGAGAAGGGACAGTCGACCACCTGATAGGGAGCTCACCTCAGAACAATTGACTTCCCTTCTGACAGATCTTACAAGGAGCCACTCAGGCGTTACACAGACAGAAATAACATACATAACTGACCTCCTAGACGAGAGGGAAATACGAGAAAGGCGATGCTATGAACAACAGATTCAAGATAGACGCAAGGAGGAAGTCAGGAGACAAGAACAGAGCGGATATGAGGGCTCGGTAGAAGATATAAAGGAAATTAGGGAGAGGAGAGACCAGCACACAGGTGTACGCAGGCGCGCTGAGGAGGGGGAGAAATGTGATCCTTTTCAGAACAGATCACGCCATACGTCTACGTCTTATTACCCATGCGTTGAGGGGGGGGGGCGTTGGGCCATGAAAGTGAGGAAGAGACAGCAAACCACAGAAGTGGGGGAAAGTCAGCTGGCCATAAAAGGGATAGAGAAACAGCAGGCCATGAAACTGAGGGGTTTTGCAATGAAGCAGGAGGCCAGGGTCGTAAAGACAGCTATCAGGACACTTTTCAGCAGGAACAAGCAGGACAGGAAGAGGAAGACAGCAGGAGGGTGAGGTGCAAAGTTAAGCAGATATCTCTGACAGGAACAATCAGTGAACGAGTGGATGTAGGTCAGGTTCTTTCAATGCCCCATAACAGATTAAGGTCTCACCACACCGCAGAAGACCCCACCAAGTATGATTTTATTGCTCCAGTATTACAGGTGCCTTTAGTGGCCGCGCAAAATGGGAAAACGGCTTATTACTATTACGACTACAGCTCTGTTACCAGTTCCTAACCCCTACACGGCTATCTGTAATATCTCACCTGAACATACATGGTTCACATGTATTTACCTAGCCAACGCTTTCTTCTGCATACCTCTGGCAGAGAGTATGAGACCTATTTTTTATTTTACAATAGGAGGGGAGAAACTACAATACACAAGTCTACCACAAGGCTTCAGTTTGTCTCCAGGAATATTTAACAAAGTACTCAGCTGGAGGGCGTTACATTGCCAGTGGGGGTAGTATTAATACATTATGTAGACGACCTTCTCATCACAGCACCTTCTGCAGCCTCTTGTTTGGAGGCCACCAGAAACCTACTGGTGCGCCTCCTTTCCTGGG
>CM070493.1:2082904-2154385 GCA_036324585.1 Champsocephalus esox
GCCATGGAGCTAATCTATGTTGTTTTATTTTCTTCTTTTACAAAGGAGCAACAGAGTCTAATTTTATTCGCAGCGCATCTATAGCACTATCAACAACATGATCAATTTGGGGTGGTGTACATTTTGTATAAGTTTCCTCCCCTACATGCAGACATGCTATCGAGTTAAGTATTGGTGGAATCTCTTCCTTAAATGTGGCTATAGCACTAACAGATAGGTTTCTGCTGCAGGAGCTTTTGACTAATGCTTTGTAGTCTAGTAACAGTACTTCAAAAGTTACTAAAAAATGGTCGGATAAAGCAGGATTATGCGGTTCGACTAATAGTTGCTCAATTTCAATACCATAAGTCAGAACAAGGTCGAGAGTGTGATTATAACAGTGGGTTGGTTTATTTACACTCAACCAACAGAATCTAATATAGAGTTAAATGCAACAGTAAGGCTATTTTTATCATCGTCAACATGAATATTAAAGTCACCTACGATAGTTACTTTGTCTGTTTTAAGAACCAAAGTTGATAAAAACTCAGAGAATTCTGATAAGAATTCTGAATAAGGACCTGGTGCACGATACACTGTAACAAATAAGATTGGCTGCAAAGTTTTCCAGGTTGGATGCGTAAGACTAAAAACGAGGCTTTCAAAAGAGGTATAATTACATTTTGGTTTAGTATTGATCAGTAAACTTGAGTCAAAGATTGCTGCAACTCCACCTCCTCGGCCCGTGCCTCGAGCAATATGAGTGTTGACATGGCTGGGTGGAGTGGCCTCATTTATGCTGACATATTCTTCATGTTTCAACCAAGTTTCAGTGAGACAGCATATATCAATATTATAATCTGATATTAAATCATTTACCAATATTGCTTTAGATGCTAGAGATCTTATGTTTAAGAGACCACATTTAATCTTCCTGTTTTGTTGCACTGTAGTAGTTGTTACATTTACTTTTATTAGGTTATTATGTATGACATCTCTATTAGGTTTTACCTTAAATTGTCCTTGGGCAGACACACACACCGCTAATATTGGGTATTTTATTGGGTTTGGGATTCCTATGGGTGACTGCTTAGGAGAGAGCGCAGAGAAGCGTTTAAGACTGCGACTCTGCCTCCTGGTCTCAACTCCAGTTTGTCATGGATTAAGTCCACAAAGCCCTGAAATGTTTGCCGAAATGAGATCTGCACCTTTCAAAGTAGGGTGAATGCCGTCTCTCTTAATCAGACCAGGTTTTCCCCAGAAGGCTGTCCAATTATTTACGAAGCCCACATTGTTTGCTGGGCACCACCTAGACAACCAGCGCTGAAATGATGACATGCGGCTATACATGTCATCATTGATCAGATTGGGGAGGGGACCAGAGAAGATTACGGTGTCCGACATTGTTTTAGCATAACTACACACCGACTCCACATTAAGTTTGGTGCATTCTGATTGGCGTAAACGAACTTCATTTCCACCGACGTGAATAACAATCCTACCGTATTTGTGTTTATTTTTAGCCAGCAGTTTAAGATGCGCCTCAACGTCGCCCGCTCTGGCCCCCGGAATGCATGTGACTGTGGAGGCTTCGGTCTCTAAATTCACGTGTCTCATAATAGAGCTACCAATAACCAGAGCTGGCTTCTCAGCGGGTGTCTCGCTGAGTGGGGAATATCTGTTAGATACGTGAACGGGTTGGTGGGGACCTGCGGGTTTCGCTTTATGCCCCTTCTGAACAGTCACCCAGTCTCTCTGCTGCTCGGGAGTTGCCGGGGGGTGGCTAAGAGGAGCTACCTTTTGCCGGTCCGCACATGCTAACATGGGCTTTACTGAAGCTGAGTTACTTTCTAAGATGCGGAGCCGGGCTTCTATGGCTATGATTCCCGCCTCCAACCTAACAACTATACTACATTTAACACATGTATCCTTACCAGTAAGGGAGGCCGGGAAGTAACCAAACATGAGACAGGAAGAGCAGGAAATAGCACCAGAGGGTGGGGAAAGAGCCATGGCTAGCTATCAAGCTAAAGTAGCTCCCGTTAGCAAACCCGAAAAGAGTGTAGGCAACTGTGGAGTTACAGTTACAGTCGCTAAGAGAAGGAGAGTTGTGAGTGCTTAAGCTGTAGTAACGTGTGATTACAACGTCAGGCAGTTGCCGTGATCAAGAGTTTTAAAACGATCGATTAAGTTTAAGTTAATAAGCTATAAACAACAGAACAGGCACACGGGATACCCGGAGATGACAACAACAACCGGAAGTTACAACGTGCTCACCGCAATAGGTTCCTCCTTCCTCCTTCCGCTGGAATTGTGTCATGTCCATGTTCCCTCATTGTCTATGCTTGTCCATGTTTCCTGCAGTTTAGGGGCGGCAGCGGCTAGTGGAGTACTTTGTGACCACAGAGTGTGAACGTTGTGATCAGCTGTTTTAGCGCAGTTCTCCAGTGAAGGGGGGGGGTCTCCATCCACAGCCGGTTGGCGTAGTTTTGGCACAGTTCCGTTGTACAGACCGACGTTAACAGCAGCCCTGTCTGTGCACACGGAGACCGACTCTGTCGTCCGGTGATCTAACCGCCTTCTGAAAAAGCTTCACAAGTACGTCGGTACGCAAATGCGCTTTGTGACACAAGTGACGGTACGCATTTCAGATAATGCACATAACCTTCGTACCAGTTATGTGCACTCCTGTACTACAGCAAACATATTCTCCATCGGGACTTCCTGCAATAACACCACGCCGTTATCAAAGATGTTCTATTGAGAAGACGATCACTACGTGACAAAAGTTTTCAAAACCGTGGCTACTGAAATCAATCTTACTAACTGCTATCTGTGCAATTTACTCCGCGCGAGTTGGCAGACTTTATTTTGCTTACTTTAACATCATGTTTCATGGTGGGGCTAAGCCATTTCTAGGTATGGGTGTAGCCTACCCCAGCCATACCCTGGCGCCGCCACTGGTGGCACATATGGGTCGGGCCATTTTGCACATGCGTTAAATGCGTTAAATATGTTAATGCAATTAATTCCAAAAATTAATTACCGCCGTTAACGCGATAATTTTGACAGCACTACTTTTTAGTACTTAACTACATTTGCGTCCTATTTTCCCACAACCCTGACAGTACGAACAGACCAGAATGGACCCAGCAGTTTTTTACACTCAAGAGAATGATCTGCTGATGTACACTCTTGAATATATTTTTTATAAGTGGATGAGAGTCCCATTCAGAGCGGCCAAAGAGGCTGCCCTGAAATAGGCACGCATGGAGGTGACCAACAAGTCCGGGCGCTGGAGCTTGTTGCCCGAGTGGCTTAAGGTTTTACAAGCAGCCCTGAGTGCCTGTCTCAATCCTCAAACCCCTTCCTGGGATCCGGCCTGGCCTTAGGAAATCCACAGAGTCTCCAAAAGACCTCTAGGAGATGCAAGGCCAGGATTCCAGCCCATGCCCCAGCAGCCATGGTTCCAGTTCCAGCCCCAGCAGCCATGTTTCCGGCTCCAGTTCCGGCCCCTGCAGCCATGTTTCTGGCTCCAGTTCCGGTCCCTGCAGCCATGTTTCTGGCTCCAGTTTTGGCTCCAGTACTGGCCAACGCCAGCCCCCTGTGTCCTGTTGGCGTTATGTCAGACGCCAGTTCCCCGTATCCTGTTGGTGTTCCGACCAATGCCAGTTCCCCGTGCCCTGTCGGCGTTCCGACTAGGGTTGCAAAATTCCGGGAATTTTCAAAGATGGAAACTCTCTATGGGTATTAACGGGAATATATCATAGCTGCTACATTGTACTGCCATGTGGTAAATGCTTGTATGCTGCTCATGCTCTCCCTGCATATCATGTATTTATTTTTGCTATGTATATAAATATCATGTTCATAAATGTTGTATGTGACGGGACTACGGATGGCAATTAGCTCAAAGCTAAAATCCGGCTCATTTACACTTGTAAGCATTATTTTGTTTTAATAAACATCAATGTATTCATCAAGTGACTGGGCTCATGGGTCAACTCAACCGAGCAAGATCTTAAGATGAGGAAGGGACTTGCATGGAGGGCCCTGAACGGCATGACTAGTGTATGGAACTCCAACCTCCCCCGCCAAATCAAACTCAGCTTCTTCTTCGCAACGGTAGAGTATTTTCTCCTCTATGGCAGTGAGTGCTGGACCCTGAAGCCAACCCTGCAAAAGTCTCTTGACAGATGCTACACCAGAATGTTGCGAGCAGTACACAACATCAGAAAGAGTGTACATGAAACCAACAAGATCCTGTACGAGGGAATACCAAGGGTGAGCGAGAAAATTGCAGCCAGGAGAATGAGACTAGCAGGACATTGCCAAAGGCATCAAGAGCTGCCAGCCGGCAAATTGGTGCTGTGGGAACCCACACACGGGCATCGGTCACGAGGACGTCCCGCACCAACATACGTGGACATACTCAAGAATGACGCACGAGCACAAAGTACCAATGAACTGGCCAGATGTAAGGAGAACCGGGATGACTGGAAGCGACGATAGAGGGCTCGTCTGAGGACGACCTAGAGAATGCGCACTGTCCCAATTCAAATAAACGATAAAAAAATTGTGATTGGTGGTTTGCTGTGCATGCAGAGCCTGCATGTCACTCACTCAAGTACCCCTGACATGAGAGCCGCGCAAGTTCTCCTTTTGAGGCAAGCAGCAAAATAATTGTAACATGACGTGTTTGAGTTTAATTTACGCACGTCATGCGATGTCAATATCGCGCATGTGCATAACGCAATTATCGTCACGACATGATATATATCGTGCAGCCCTAATGTCCTGTCCTGTTGGAGGTCCCGTCGACACCTGCTACGCCAAGGGTCCTGCTGTCACCAGCCCTTGTTTCTGCAACACCGGTGACTATCCCGCCGACACCTGTTCCGCCGGGGGTCCTGCCAACTCCGTGTCCTATCCTGTTGGTGGTCCCGCCGATACCGTGTCCTGTTCCGTCGAGGGTCCCACTGACACCAACCCACGGGCAGGACACCGGGTCCTGCCCGTCCTCCGTAGCTGTCCCGCCTCCGTCCTGCAGGTCCTCCGGAGCTGTCCCGTTGGCGCCATCCTGCCCATCCTCCGGAGCTCTCCTGTCGCCACCTTCTTGCCCGTCTTTGTGTCCGGCCTCATGAGTTCCCCAATGGCTGTCGCCCATGAGCCCGGCCCCCTGACTTTCGCCTTCGCAGCTTTCACCCTCGAGCCCGGCCCCTTGACTTTCCCAACCACTGCCTTTGCCCTCGTGCCCAGCCCCCTGAGTTCACCCGCTGCTGCCTTCGCCCCTTCTCAAACTTTGCCTTGCCCCGGGCCGTCCGCCCGAGACCCCTTCCTGTCCTGATCCTCTACCGTGCCCCAGTGCCGTCAGCCCAAACCCGTCCTCCCACCCTTTTGGCCCTAGTGATTCAGACGCTGCCATCTTGTGACGCAGGCCTGAAACTCCAAATGCAGTTTGAATGCACACGTACCCACAGAGAATGAATAGCATAGTAACACTTTAGATATGTAATCCATAACAGTTAAGGATTTATAGAGTGCGCAAGAACCAAATAGTGTTTACTTTGAATTATATAAATTACATAATCTCTTAACCTCTAGGAATAAGCCTAATTTCTCCATTACTGTGTTAGTGTTGATGATGAAAGGACTGGCTGGTTGCCAAACTCAGATTCATCAGGTTGAACCTTGCAAATGCTAAGAAACATTTGATGTAGCTTTGGCATTTGCACCCGATTGAAGTTGGTAGGCTCAGGACTTTTTTAAAAATGTCATAATAAAGAGGAAAATAAATCTAATCAACTAGTCCATATGTCCCAGCCGGCCCACTTTAAGCAAGGCCCGTGGACCAAGCAAAACTCCACCTCTGAGGTGATTTAGGTGGGAATTGCCGTTTTTACCGTTTCTGTGGAACCCTTTGGTCGATTTTGGTGAGATCTTGTGATGACCATTAGAGCCAATATAATCAAATCTGCTCTGACATCTGGAAACGGAAAAGCAGGTGCCTTTTATCCATTAATGTAATATTATATTTTATTATAATGTTATGTCTGCTGTGAAGCACTTCGGTAAACCCTTTGTTTTTAATATGTGCTATATAAATAAAGTGGATTAGATTTGTATACGGTGAGATGCGCGCGCATTCAGGTTGGATAAATGACACAATCAATGGCCCTGAATTGTACTTTATAAACCATGAATCTTGTGGTGCTTGAAGAAATACAGGCTAGTTAAGCCGGCCAGGTCATATATATATAATATATATATATATATTATATGTATATATTACATATATATTATGTGCTCACACCATGATAACAATAAAATGTTACCATTAGTCCTTAATGAAATTGATACTGTTTGACTTTGTATTAGTTAGCCTACTACTAACAATACATTGAAGTACTTTTACTGTGTATTTATTGAGGAATCCTCTGTCAGAGTCCCCTGCTGAGAACAACATCAAGCCACTTCTGCTGAGTTTGACGAGGGAATTATGTTTTGTTGCCATTAGTTCTTTGTGAGATTGATCCTGTTGGACTCAGTACTACTGAATATACCCCCACAAGTACTATGAAGTACTTATTGTGTACTTTTCCAGTAATCCTCTGTCAATGTCCCCTCCTGAGAACAAGAATGGATGTTTTTTTTTAATAAGCGTTAACAAACATTTCTTCCTGAGACTGATCATGTTGGACAGAGTATTTTAAGAGGATGGTAGCCATGATATCTGCAATACTTCCAGTCAGTACTCCGGCAGCAGCATTTTTACACCTCGGAAAGGCTTTAGAGTCTGGCCTGGATAGCTGGTCGATCCTTCAACAAAGTAATACTCTGTCACATGGTTGCCCTCTTATGATGCTGCTGTCTTTTAATTTATAACTATATCTCAGCTGCTAATTCGTTCCTCAGATTCTTCAGTCTCATCAGCCTCACCCTTCCTCAGCCTCCAGCACACCTCCAGTGTCTGACTCCATATGATATTGTCCTGATGCTGTAAGGGTGATGCCCCATGATCACAAAATGACCCCTCTAAAGTCTGAGTGCCAAGGACCTCATATTATGTCTGTCATTAATGTTACATCAACCATTAGAACAATTTGCTTTCCTGTTTGCTGTTCTCTTAACTGAATAGCCCTGTCTTTAAGTAGAACCCAATGTAAAGTCCTGCACCATTTTCAGGCTTCAAAACAGGCATTTTTACTGTATGTGTTTGGATAAATGACACAATCAATGGCCCTGAATTCTACTTTATAAACCATGAATCTTGTGGTGCTTGGAGAAATACAGGCTGGTTAAGCCGGCCAGGTTATATATAGATATAAAATGTCACTAGTTATTTAAACAAACCACTATCTGAGGATCATACAAGCAACCATACAACGCCCTTTATCCAGAGAGCCATTGAAGCCCATGAAGAATTTATCCTTCCACAAAACTTTTCAACTTCTGTATTAATAAAGTTGCCACGTGTTTTCAAATTCAAGTTAAGGCACTATCTATGCAGAACATTACAAATATTCTTTATTTACATTTTAAAAGTGTTCAGAAAGACTGCATCAATTATATGCTATCTATCTATATTTATATATATATATTAGGGCCGGAACTTTAACGCGTTAATTAAGATTAATTAATTACACAAAAATTAACGCACTAAAAAAATTAACGCATTTTAATCGCACTTTAATCACACTTCTTTTTTGCACAGTGGAACGTTTCTCACTGGATGAGTTTCAGGCGTACCGATTATACTGGAGCACCAACTAACGTTCATGACTTCAGCATGGGACTTCAAACAACAACAAACCACGGTGAACAATAGTCAAACATGAACGAACAAGCTGATGAGACCGCTTTGGTCGGCCCGTGGATGGGACATTTTGTTTTAAAAAACAGACGGATGGAAGCGTCGATAAGAGCACGGTTGTGTGCAAATTATGCAAAACATTATTTGCATATCACCGCAGCACATCAAGCCTAAAGTATCACCTTAATGTAAAGCATGTAGCAGCTAGCGTGGACGTTAGCCCGACTCCGAGTGCAAGGAGCCACACCCTGACCCAACCCACACTCAACCAGGTGACTGGTTTCTGGGCCAGGATAAGTAAGTCCACGTCTGAGAAAATAACCAGCTCCCTGGCTCACTGCACTGCACTCGACTGTAGACCACTTGGAGTAAAATCCATGTGAAAATTGCTTCTCACTGTTCTCAGGTCAAATATGTATATTTGATTAAAAATGCGATGAATTTCGATTAATTAATTACAAAGCCTCCAATGAATTAGATTAACTTTTTTAATCGAGTACCGGCTCTAATATATATATATATATATATATATATATATCTATAATATCAATATTTGTATTAACTTTAACCAAACTCAATTTAAATAGCAGCCAAAAGTCTCACAGTCTTCACTGAGCTGTGGGGTTTGTTCAGCTTCTAAAGATGTCTGAATGGTGATATACACAGAGACAGATGTTAAGGACTGACGTTTATAATAAATACATCTGTATTGATTTTAAGATCTTTAGTTCATACAATCATACGTATTGGGATCATTTTTATGAATGTGAACCGGAGGGAGAGGGTGACGAGCATAAGTTTCACTTTCCTTTTTTATTTCAATTCCAGCTTTGGTCATGAAGAATCTGTTTCTCTGTTGTCCTCGTTCACAAAGCAGAGCAGCAGCATCAGAGCACGGAGCAGAGTCTCTGATGAGTTTACAGTAGTCCCTCGTTCTTATTAAACATCCATGTTGTAGTCCGCTGTATAGAAAACTGTGGTTTCCATGGTTTCCCCACAGCAGCAGACGCACACAATGACGTCCGCTGGTGCATCATAAACACGTCCGATAGTGAAAGTGCATTCGGATTCTCTAAAGTACCGCAGTCTCTTCTCCTAAGTCCTTTTTAATTCTCCTATCCACTATCCCTTAACCCCGTGATGTTTCACTCAGAGGTCAAGGAATAGACGATAGGGTTAGAACTTAGGAGCTGATTTTTAAACTATCCGACTGCAGCCAGGGTACTTATATTTTATAGTTTCGATTCCTAAAGCTTTTAGTCTCCGATCCCATCATTCAAGGGTGGTTTTGTCTATAAGTAATGGGTTTTTGTTCAATCTGAATTTACTTTAAAATAAAAACATCTATATTGATTCTGACTTTTCTACATCCAACTCACAGGTGTATCATTGCTTTGAGAACAAATATTATGAGTTTACCGCTTTAGAAGTAAAGATATAGTCATTTGTTCTGGGCATGTCATTTTCGAGCCTGAAATCTGAAAAGCAGGCTTGGGGCTTAACAGGTTAAGGCGGTATCACTTAAAGGTATCAGCTAGACATTTCTCCAGTTAATTTCTTCCAATAGGTCAATTGTTTTTTGAATTAAAAGTTTTCTGAAATAGCATGTTTAAATATGCAAATTAGCCATTATCTCAATAAATATGCACATATTGTAACACATTTCAGGAATCGAAATCTTAACTTTGGATAAAGCCGGTTTCAAAATCTTGTTTCATTTTGTAGTCATATTAGTATCTAAGACTTTTACAGAAGGGATTTTGGAGATCTCTTTTTATCACTCCATAAATCAGAAAATACTGTCAACAGCCCTAAAATATCAATTTTCGCCATGTTTTTAGGTATACAATGTTGTATAATTCAGGCTATGAATGATATATGAACAAACCCTTCTGTAAAAGCGTTCATAATATTGATAGGAATATAACTGGAAGGTGTGGTGTATCTATGTGTTACTAAAGTTGACATTTTGAACTCAGAGTAGGAGAAAAAACTGTTTGAGAAAACGACCTTTAAATATTGCAGTGAGGCGCTAGCTAAACCCTCCTGTTCTTTGGATGACAGCTCTGTCAATGTCTCCACCTGAGTACAATAATGTTTCTCTGCTATTTTTAATAAGCGTTAAAACACCTTTACAACTTTAAGAGAATGGTAGACATGATATCAGCAATACTTCCAGTCAGTACTCCAGCAGTAGCATTTGTACCCCTTGGAAAGTCTTTAGAGTCTGGATAGCTGGTCTATCCTTCAGCAAAGTGACACACCCGTGTGACTCTGGTTGGCCTCTTATGGGGCTGCTGTCTTTTAAATATGATTATTTCTCTGCTCCTAGTTCATTCCTCGCAGATCCTTCCATCAGTCCCAGTCATCGCATGTCAGTCAATAGAGCTTCGAAAATGGTGTCCAATTCAACAAAAATGTTTTTGTGAAGATCAGAGCTAAATTATAGATTGTTTGATTAGTTTAGGCCCAAAATACATCACTGACCTCCTGCTAAACTATGAACCATCCAGATCTCTCAGGTCTTCAGGGACTGGTCAACTTTTATCCATGTATTTTTACTTAATGTGTATTTTATTAGCTTTTCTTTTTTAATGCTTAATGTCTTTCATTTTTTTTTCAAAGCACTTTGAATTGCCTTGCGTTGAAAAGTGCTATATAAATACACTTGCCTTGCCTTGATTGTGTAATTACAAGGTGAGAGAAAATATATCCACATCCTCCTATTAAACTTATTTTATTTACTTTTCCATGTTGTACATATACTTACTTGTATTACATGTTGAACCACATGCTGGATATCTTCCCCAGCCTCAAGGAAATACAATAAAATAAATGGATTCATAATGTAAACAAATTATAAAAATATATAAATTAATAATGTTGTGTAAACATTTCAAATTTAAATATAAAATTAAAAAAATGTTTATTTGTTTAAATGATTTCTCACAAAAACCTTTCGAAATTATTAAAAAAAGGTTTAGTCAATATACGCTAAAATAGTTAAAATTGAACATAAACGATATCAAACACCACATCCATGGCAATTAACTCATTTTGGCTGCTATTTAAATTGAGTTTGGTTAAAGTTAATACAAATATTGATATTATAGATATATATATATATATATATATATATATATATATATTAGAGCCGGTACTCGATTAAAAAAGTTAATCTAATTCATTGGAGGCTTTGTAATTAATTAATCGAAATTCATCGCATTTTTAATCAAATATACATATTTGACCTGAGAACAGTGAGAAGCAATTTTCACATGGATTTTACTCCAAGTGGTCTACAGTCGAGTGCAGTGCAGTGAGCCAGGGAGCTGGTTATTTTCTCAGACGTGGACTTACTTATCCTGGCCCAGAAACCAGTCACCTGGTTGAGTGTGGGTTGGGTCAGGGTGTGGCTCCTTGCACTCGGAGTCGGGCTAACGTCCACGCTAGCTGCTACATGCTTTACATTAAGGTGATACTTTAGGCTTGATGTGCTGCGGTGATATGCAAATAATGTTTTGCATAATTTGCACACAACCGTGCTCTTATCGACGCTTCCATCCGTCTGTTTTTTAAAACAAAATGTCCCATCCACGGGCCGACCAAAGCGGTCTCATCAGCTTGTTCGTTCATGTTTGACTATTGTTCACCGTGGTTTGTTGTTGTTTGAAGTCCCATGCTGAAGTCATGAACGTTAGTTGGTGCTCCAGTATAATCGGTACGCCTGAAACTCATCCAGTGAGAAACGTTCCACTGTGCAAAAAAGAAGTGTGATTAAAGTGCGATTAAAATGCGTTAATTTTTTTAGTGCGTTAATTTTTGTGTAATTAATTAATCTTAATTAACGCGTTAAAGTTCCGGCCCTAATATATATATATAAATATAGATAGATAGCATATAATTGATGCAGTCTTTCTGAACACTTTTAAAATGTAAATAAAGAATATTTGTAATGTTCTGCATAGATAGTGCCTTAACTTGAATTTGAAAACACGTGGCAACTTTATTAATACAGAAGTTGAAAAGTTTTGTGGAAGGATAAATTCTTCATGGGCTTCAATGGCTCTCTGGATAAAGGGCGTTGTATGGTTGCTTGTATGATCCTCAGATAGTGGTTTGTTTAAATAACTAGTGACATTTTATATCTATATATAACCTGGCCGGCTTAACCAGCCTGTATTTCTCCAAGCACCACAAGATTCATGGTTTATAAAGTAGAATTCAGGGCCATTGATTGTGTCATTTATCCAAACACATACAGTAAAAATGCCTGTTTTGAAGCCTGAAAATGGTGCAGGACTTTACATTGGGTTCTACTTAAAGACAGGGCTATTCAGTTAAGAGAACAGCAAACAGGAAAGCAAATTGTTCTAATGGTTGATGTAACATTAATGACAGACATAATATGAGGTCCTTGGCACTCAGACTTTAGAGGGGTCATTTTGTGATCATGGGGCATCACCCTTACAGCATCAGGACAATATCATATGGAGTCAGACACTGGAGGTGTGCTGGAGGCTGAGGAAGGGTGAGGCTGATGAGACTGAAGAATCTGAGGAACGAATTAGCAGCTGAGATATAGTTATAAATTAAAAGACAGCAGCATCATAAGAGGGCAACCATGTGACAGAGTATTACTTTGTTGAAGGATCGACCAGCTATCCAGGCCAGACTCTAAAGCCTTTCCGAGGTGTAAAAATGCTGCTGCCGGAGTACTGACTGGAAGTATTGCAGATATCATGGCTACCATCCTCTTAAAATACTCTGTCCAACATGATCAGTCTCAGGAAGAAATGTTTGTTAACGCTTATTAAAAAAAAACATCCATTCTTGTTCTCAGGAGGGGACATTGACAGAGGATTACTGGAAAAGTACACAATAAGTACTTCATAGTACTTGTGGGGGTATATTCAGTAGTACTGAGTCCAACAGGATCAATCTCACAAAGAACTAATGGCAACAAAACATAATTCCCTCGTCAAACTCAGCAGAAGTGGCTTGATGTTGTTCTCAGCAGGGGACTCTGACAGAGGATTCCTCAATAAATACACAGTAAAAGTACTTCAATGTATTGTTAGTAGTAGGCTAACTAATACAAAGTCAAACAGTATCAATTTCATTAAGGACTAATGGTAACATTTTATTGTTATCATGGTGTGAGCACATAATATATATGTAATATATACATATAATATATATATTATATCTATATATAACCTGGCCGGCTTAACTAGCCTGTATTTCTTCAAGCACCACAAGATTCATGGTTTATAAAGTAGAATTCAGGGCCATTGATTGTGTCATTTCTCCAAACACATACAGTATAAATGCCTGTTTTGAAGCCTGAAAATGGTGCAGGACTTTACATTGGGTTATACTTAAAGACAGGGCTATTCAGTTAAGAGAAGAGAAAACAGGAAAGCAAGTGACTTTTGGCAGTAATATTCCGCCATGGGAAGAAAAGATTTTGTAGCATACTTGTGAAAAAAAGTTGTGTACTTGTACAAAAAAGGCGTGTTCTTGTGAAACCTATGCTGAATTTGTCTCCGAAATATGATTTATTAGAAAAATGCTATGTGTTTGTTTGATAGATACGTGTTTTCTTTGCAACACTAAATGCATTTGTTTGTAGATGGTGTTTAGTATTTGCAAACCACATTGTGTTTGTTAGTGAACCATGAGGCATTTGTAAAACCTGTTTAGTTTGTTTGTGGAGTTCTGGCAGGAAATTAGCTCCATAGTTGACTGATTGAAGAGACATGAGGGCTCACTTCAACACTAATTCTGACACTTCTTTGCTTCTGATCCATTCAGTTTGATACGCATATCTTAGCATATGTTATTATTAAGGCTCCTTGCTTTCTGATCCACTGTTATCAACTGCATTAAGCTGCCAATACAAACCCTGCCTGTGTTCATTTCAAATGAAAAGCTCTACATTTCAGTTGACAAAGTCCCTTCATTCCTCTGTTCATTCTTATTTGTGAATAATTTGCAGAAATATGTTGCACAAACATTCAGTAAGTTGCTTCTACTTGAAATGCAGACAATGCCATCTTGTGACGCAGGCATGAAACTACAGATGCAGTTTGTATGCACACATACCCACACAGAATGAATAGCACAGCAACACTTTAGATATGTAATCCACAACAGTTAAGGATTTATGGAGTGCACAAGAACCAAATGGTGTTTATTTTGAATGATATAAATGACATCATCTCTTAACCGCTAGGAATAAGCCCAATCTCTCCTTTGCTGTGTTAGTGTAGATGAAGAAAGGGCTGGCTGGTTGCCTAACTCAGATTCATCAGGTTGAACGCTGCAAATGCAAAGAAACCTTTGATTAAGCTTTGGCATTTGCACCCGATTGAAGTCGATAGGCTCAGGACTTTTGTTAGACATGTAATAATAAAGAGGTTGGTGCCCAAAACAAAGACAATACATCGAATCAACTAGTCCATATTTCCCACCCGGCCCTCTTTAAGCTCACATCACATTTTCTGTGTTCTAAAATGTATGACCTTATTTCTTTATGTTGTATTATGTGTTTTCAAAATCAATAGATTCAAAAAGTGTCTTCAATGTTTTACTGACATTTATGTTATTTAATATTTTACTGTGACCAGCCAACAGTTTATAACAGACATATATGACTATGTTTCATATGTTGCATTAAAATAATATGGCTACAGGTGAATATTACAATGTTATTAATGTTACAACATGTTGGTGCCATTTGATTGTGGATTCATGAATATACTTGAACGTTTTATCCATTATAAAATGCACTGCTGAAATCATGTCACTTCATCAGATCTCACATGATTCAGTTACAGTTGAACTTTTTAGCTAAACTGTTCTTCATTTATTTCAGTTTATAACGGAGCACATGTTTACATATGTTTCGTAGTTTGGACATTTGCAGTCCGTACATGACAGGGTTCATTAGTGGCTGTATGAGGAGAAAATACAGTGACAGAATAATACGCAGCACACTGGGAACACCGCTCATATCAAATCTACTCTGAAGTATTTCAAAGCTGCAGCCAAAAGAGAAGTTGAAGAGGGAAACAAGGTGAGGTGTGCAGGTACTGAGAGCTTTCTGTCTGGTCTGTTTGGAGCCAGAGAAACACACTCTGAGGATCTTAATGTACGAGAAGAGGATTGGAAACAAAGGGCCTAACACAGATAAAGCAATGGCAAAATATCCATACATGTTGTTCACCTGAGTGTCAGAACATGCCAGCTTCACAACAAGGTAGTTATTACAATACAAACCATTTGTTGTGTTTCCACAAAATGTCAAACGGATGTTTAAAGATAAGGTTATCAAGAATTTCACAAAACAGTACACCCAAACCAGAATAATGAAGATAAGCGCCTTGTGAGAAGTCATACGTGTGTTATATTGAAGAGGATAACAGATAGCAAGATATCTGTCATAAGACATGACGGCTAAATTACTAAATTCTATACCTCCATATGTGTACAAGCAGAAAATCTGCAGGAAGCAGAGCGGAGCAGAGACAGTGTGAATGTCAGAGAGGATCTGAACCAGAAGGAATGGAAACAACCCTGTACTACCATACAGTTCATTTACAAACAGGCTGCACAGAAAAAGGTACATAGGTTCATGTAAGCTCCTGTTCACACAGATAACCAAAATCAGAGACATGTTGGCAACAACAATGACAGTGTACAACATGGCAGTTATCATGAAACACAAGTACCTCAAATATCCAATATTCAAATAAGCTCCAAGAATGAAATAGGATACAGTTAGTGGAGTTGAATTGGACATCATTCTTAGAGGTTAAACGTTAGTATATCTGAGCATAGTTGAACTTCACAGTCTTAACTTACCATCCCCCCCCGGAGTGCGTCAGGAACTGTAAATGAATGCAACATGAGCACATCACACACAGTGCAGTGTCTCTCACCTGCTGTGCTGCAGACTGCTGCAGTCCCTTCTGTCAGCTGCAGAGACTTCTGCTGCTTTAAAGCTTCCAGAACACCAGAACCCAAGAGGCCAGGCCCCCTTACCATCAGGACCCAGACCTCCCTATCTGTAGGGAGAGATGGGTTGTGGGCTGGGTCAAAACACATAAAAATGTGACCACAAAAAATCAGGACTTTCACTTTCTTTTAAAAAAAGTGACCAGAATTTAGGATTTACAGGTCACAAACTGAACCACTAATAAACTAGTGGTTTACAAGCGGGCTTATATACAGATAGTGTCTTGGTTTTGGATTTATGTTTTCATTTTCCACCTTTTATTCTGAAATATTTTCCTCCTTGTGTCTTGCCTGATCCTACTTTGTTTGTTTGCCTTCCTGTATTTAGTTTCCCTGGTTTGTCTGATTGTGTTCACCTGTTGCCCTTGTGTTTCTGCCTCCCCTGCCCAGCTGTGTCTTCTCCTGTGATCACCCTTCTGTGTATTTCATCTTGTCTTCCCCTGTGCTCCATGTCTGTTCGTCATCTCTTAACCTGTTAAGCCCGAAGGTCCCCGCCGGCGGGGACCCTGGTTTTTTTTTCTCACGACACTGTGTCTCTGGGCATCTTAATATTTAAAAACTATTAATGTTTTATACCAGATTAACGAAAATAATTTCAGCTAACTGACAATACGAACCATCTTTACAGAAACAAAACACAAGTCTCACAAGAAGCGTTAGCATTAGCCCTTAGCTAAAACGGGCAGATGCTACTTCCGGTGCTAACTAACACAAACGATCTTTAAAACTTAATATTTTCTGCACAAACTACATATCATCTGAAAGCTGATACTCCACAGATTATTTGGTTATAAGTATCATCACTGTAGAACACAAACTTACTGAGCTAGCAGCCAGAACAGAGAAGAAAAAAACAACAATTTTCAAAACCATAACAATAAGTATGTCTTACCGTTGCTGTTTTGTGATCAAAGCTCTTGTTCAAGGGAATAAAAACACTGCTTAAAGTTAATCCAATGTCTCTTAGTCACTTTAGAATTGTTCCTGATAATCTATCATTACATGCATGGCAGCAGAGTAGGTATAACGTTTCGCAGTCCCGAGCTAACGCTGTCTCACGTGTTGTTTACGCAAACCTCTCTCTACTTGACGTAAGTGTTTAGCGAGACTTACTAACTCTCACTCGATTATATTGGCTCTAACGGTTCAGAAAAGGTGTCAATCACCCAAATCGACCAATGGATTCCAAAGATATGATCCTGCGCAGTATAAACTACGCCTGCTCCGGCTCCATTACGCATTACGCAGCCAGAAGGGAGAGCTTCACCAAAGAGCAGGTGCTAGAGATGCTAGCTGACAATAGCTATGATCATACCAGATGACTCTTCGTCGGATGATGAAGATCTCCTCCAGCCAGACCTGGATCTGGACAGTAGTGACTCGGATGTTGATCTTCCACCACGGGAAAGGTATGTAATCTCTCTGTTTTTATATATTACTTGTGTGTTTGGTGAAACTGCGTCACAGTGCTAGCTTAGCCAAGAAGCTACAGGAATGATTAGGTAAAATGCTAAATAGTGTTACTTGTCTTTTTGGAGTTACATTTTCTAAATGAATGGCCAATGAATTAATATATATATGTGTTTACTTATTTATTTGGTATAATATTATTCATTTATTGTCCAATATTATCCTTTTTATATATTACTTTTGTGTTTGGTGGAACTGCATCACAGTGTTAGCTTAGCCAACAGGAATGATTAGCCAAAATGCTAAATAGTGTTACTTGTCTTTTTGGAGTTACATTTTCAAAATGAATGGCCAGTGAATGAATATACATGTGTTTACATATTTATTTGGTGTAATATTATTCATTTGTAGTCCAAGATTATCCTATAAGTACAAGAGAGTGAATTAATCTAATCACTTTGTTTTTCCACATTTGTTAGATGGGGTGTGACCCCAGCAGGACAAAGCCACACACCCAGAAGACTTTCAGGGAGCAGCTTGCTGCAGAATTGTTGGAGTTTGCTGAAGGCCCTGCACCTCCACCACCCCCTCCTCCACCACCCACATGCATGCCCGAGTATTATGGGGAAGATGCCACCAAGGTCAGGAAGAACTGCGGGAGGTGCCTAGATGCTGGACTCAAAAGGGTGAAGACACCTGTGTACTGCAGGAAGTGCCAGGTCCCTCTGTGCTTCACTGTCAAAAGGAACTGTTTCAGGGAGTGGCACGATCTAAATACTGGAACATTCAGGTAGGTATACATTTCAGGTAGGTATAACATTTTGCAAGTGTTTATTTAAAAAAAAATACTTGTTTTTATATACCTAGTGTGATTTTATTGTATAGCGTGTTGGTAAAATATGTGTTGTTTTTACAAACCTACAGTGTGGTTTTATTGTATAGTACGTTGGTAAAATGTTTGTTTGTACATGCCTATAGTGTGTTGGTAAAATGTTTGAAATAAATCTGCCCCAGTTGGAGTCAAATGTTACCTATGTTTCCAGGTTTTTTTATTGTACAAGTACACCTACACACAATGACCTACAGTGTAATTTTATTGTATAGTGCGTTGGTACAGTTACATACACACACAGCTACACTTACACATACACACCTATAGCTACACTTACACATACACACCTACACACACACACACACACACACACACACACACACACACACACACACACACACACACACACACACACACTGTAGTCAAAATATGTGTATGTATTCATGTTAGCAAACTATGAATAAGCTTAAAATGGGAAATTATTTGTGTAAAAACTGTGAGCTGGATTTGAGGCCTGTTGACATGTGGTATTGAGAACAAAGGAAGATGGGGGAAGGTGAGGGTTTGACTTGCATTCAACTTAGATCTAGAAGATAATGAAGCTGGCTCACCTGATTATCAGGTAAATATGGGATCCCAAAGAAAACTGTATTGAATTTGTACTGTATTTATTGTATTGCATTGTCATATTACCATTAAAGTAGATTATTGTTTAACGGTTACTTGGTAGCTCTGGATTCCTTCCTGTATGATAACCAGCTTGTTAGGGACGCGCGGAGATTTAAAAAGCGGACCAGTTGTCCCTCAAAATCTCTATCAAATGGTGACCCGACGTGCCTGATAACAAAGCTGTGGAAGAATCCGGACGACCGGAATGGGTCGGGAATAAACACTTTCAAACATCTCAGACAATCAGCAGGGCCCTGCACAACTAGACAAAATAAGGTATGCAGATGACTGTTATGAATATCAACTGTCTGTAATTGGATATGCTAAAACTTTAGGATTGTCTGTAGGCGTTTCACAGTGTTTTTACTATGTTAGGAAAGTTATATACAAACCGTAAAAACGTTGATCGCCACGTAGACGGAAAGTCCTGCGTAACGTAAATAGAACAGTTTGGCGCGGATCTACAGGTAGTTTATTCCTGAGTGGCGTGGAGACGGTGCAGTTTGTTGGTTGCAAGGTTTTATTCCTGCACAACAAAACCTGGAAACTCGATATTTTAGACCGGGTCGCCGTTTAAAACTGGGGTTAAATAACAGACCAAGGCTGAAAGCTAAAAGCCAGAGGTCTGTTATATGTTAAATCGAGGGAGAAAACGCGAACCTCACCGAAATTGTGACAGGGACCGGCTCTCGTTTCCCTTTGTCTGTAAACTTAATTTGATAAAGGGCTTGTTACGACCTGGGTTTTATGCCCCATGGAATGGTCACATTCTTTAAGAGTGTTGAAGAATCATTCGAGGTCCACCTGTCTGTTGAAATAAACATCACATTATCAAGCTGGACAAACTGTACGGGGAATAAATGTGATTTTTACCTAAAATAACTGTGTGAGCAATTGTCTGTGGAACTCAGACAATGCACTCAGAAGAGTGAAGCTCATTTGTGGTCTGCTGCTGCCATCTAGTTGCTGAAAGGGGGTAACACACCCTTGACATTTTTATATGGTTTAGCTTCAAGCTTTGAGTTTAATCATTACATTGCTGGCCGGTATTGAAGAAGGGAAGCACGTTAATAGTAACAACGAGAATAGCCCAGTATATGAATACAAGTGAACACATATTAATCAAGTCAGATAAATAAAAGTGAAGTAAATATGGAACGTCAGAATGGTAAAGACAATTCTGAAATTCCAGGGAGTTACCGGGAGCAATGGGAACAGATTAAGAGATTGATTTTAAGTGGAATCAAACAGGGGGCCAAATACAAGGCTTGTACTGATCTCCGATTCCTACACGATAAGATGATAACAGAGAATAGAGTGGGGGATGATGACACCGTAGGTAATTTGGGCACAGCATTGAATCTATATGAAAGACAGATTGTAAAGCAACTTGCACACCTAAACGAACAGAAGCCCAGATGGTTTGGTTCCCGTAGCAAATGGAGCAAACAAATACAAGCACTAGATAGATTGAGGAGGGTTTGTCACAATGATGCCCTCGCAATGATTGGAATTTATATTCCTCCCGTCACAGATGAAAATCTCCCGGGTGCAATGGCAATCCAAAGCCCCATAAAAACAGATGAAGATAAAGGCAAGGCAAGGCAAGGCATGTTTATGTATATAGCACTTTTCAACTCAAGGCAATTCAAAGTGCTTTACAAAAAAAATGAAGGACATTAGGCATTAAAAAAGAAAAGCTAATAAAATAAACATTAAGGAAAAATACATGGATAAAAGTTACAGTGCAGTCTAAAATATGAATAGTTCAATTAAACATGACAAGAAAAAGTACATGGATAAAAGTTACAATGCAGTTTAAGATATGAATAGTTCAATTAAAAGCAGCGACAAAAAGAAAAGTCTTCAGCCTGGATTTAAAAGTAGTCAGAGTCGCAGCGGACCTGCAGGTTTCTGGGAGTTTGTTCCAGATATTTGGAGCATAATAACTGAACGCTGCTTTACCATGTTTAGTTCTGACTCTGGGGACAGAAAGCTGACCAGTCCCTGAAGACCTGAGGGATCTGGATGGTTCATAGTTTAGCAGGAGGTCAGTAATGTATTTTGGGCTTAAACCATTCAGTGCTTTATAAACCAGCAGCAGTATTTAGAAATCTATTCTTTGACACACAGGAAGCCAGAGTGAAGACTTCAGAGCAGGAGTGATGTGATCCACTTCCTTAGTGTTAGTGAGGACTCGAGCAGCGGCGTTCTGAATCAGCTGCAGCTTTCTAATAGATTTTTTAGTGAGACCTGTGAAGACACCATTGCAGTAGTCGAGTCTACTGAAGATAAAGGCATGGACACGTGTCTCCAGATCCTGCTGTGACATTAGTCTTTTAATCCTAGATATATTCTTTAGGTGATAGTAGGCTGATTTAGTAACTGTTTTAATGTGACTGTTGAAACTCGGTCAGAGTCCATGATTACACCTAGATTTCTGGCTTTATCTGTTGGTTTGAACATTGCAGATTGAAGCTCAGCGCTAACTTTTAAACGTTCTGCCTTGGCTCCAAAAACCATTACCTCAGTTTTATCTTTGTTTAATTTGAGAAAGTTCTGACACATCCAGTCATTGATTTGTTCAATGCACTTACTCAGTGTTTGAATTGGAGCATAGTCTCCTGGTGAAATTGTTACGTACATTTGTGTGTCATCTGCATAGCTATGGTAACTTATTTTGTTGTTCTTCATTATCTGAGCTAGTGGTAGCATGTAGATGTTAAAGAGAAGAGGCCCCAAGATGGAGCCTTGAGGAACCCCACATGTCATATTTGTCAACTCAGATGTGTATTTACCTATAGAAACAAAGTTGTTTCTAACCTTTAAGTAGGATTTAAACCAATTTAGAACTGTTTCCGAAAGTCCCATCCAGTTTTCCAGTCAGTCTAGTAATATGCTGTGGTCAACAGTGTCAAACGCAGCACTGAGATCTAATAATACTAACACTGAAGTTCTGCCACTGTCTGTGTTTAAGTGGATGTCGTTAAAGACCTTTACAAGAGCAGTCTCAGTGCTGTGGTTTGGACGAAAGCCTGACTGGAGCACATCGAAACAACTATTTAAATGCAAGAAATTACTCAACTGTTGAATAACAACTTTTTCAATGATTTTACCCAGAAATGGCAGGTTTGATATGGGCCTGTAATTGTTCATTACTGAAGCATCTAGATTATTCTTTTTTAAGAGCGGTTTAATGACTGCAGTTTTCAGGACCTGTGGAAAAATACCTGAGTGAAGAGATTTGTTTACTATATGAAGTAGTTCTGAGGCCATGCAGGGCAAAACATCTTTGAAAGATCCTGTTGGAATAATATCAAGGCAGAAGGAGGAGGATTTCAGAAGTTTCATAATGTCCTCTAGGTTTTTATCATTAATCTGATGGAATTGTGTCATGATGTCTGAATTTATGTTAAGTGGACACAGAGACAAAACATTTGCTGTTCCTGATGCAGAGGCACTGACTGCTTGTCTGATTTTCTGAATGTTGTCAGTGAAAAAGGCAAAATCATTGCACGCCCTGGTGGTTAGAAATTCAGAGGCTACTGACACTGGGGGGTTAGTTAGTCTGTCGACGGTAGCAAACAAGGCACATGCTTTGTTTTTGTTTTTGGTAATGATATCAGAGAAGAAAGACTGTTGTGCATTTTTCAATTCCAAATTATAAAGGCCAAGTCTCTCTTTATACATTTCAAAGTGAACCTCGACTTATCTGGGCGAATTCGACTTATCTGGGCGAATTCGACTGATGCTGATGTCATTGTCTTGTCAGAAACGTGGCTAGATAAATCCATTTTGGCCTCTGACATTTACATAAATGGTTACAGTGTATATCGTACTGACCGGCCTAAAAAAGGTGGTGGCGTTGCTATTTATGTGAAAAACAAGTTTTGTGTAACTAATATGGTTTCCAAATCTGTTAGTAAACAGCTAGAATTTTTAGCCGTGAATATTGAGGTAACAAAGGGTCAACAGCTCATGGTGGTGGGCTGCTATAGGGCACCTTCGGCTGTCAAGGAGTCTTTATCGTCTTTGGCAAAACTATTATCACAACTTTCCTACAAGGAAATAGTGCTGCTTGGTGATTTTAATTGGGACTGGTTAACTTCTGTGTCAGAGGACTTTAAAAACCTGTGTACCTCATTGAATTTTACCCAGATTATAGACAGTCCTACTCGACCCAAATATTAAGTCCCCAAATAAATCCTCCTTAATTGATCTAATTTTAACAAATGTTCCACATAAATACTCATCTGTGGGAGTATTTGCTAATGATGTGAGTGACCACTGTGTTGTAGCTACAATTAGGGACAATAAGGTCCAAAAGGTTAAACCACGTGTCATCACAAAGAGAGACAAAAAACACTTTGTGGAGCAGGGTTTTTTACATGATCTGTTTGATTTTGATTGGGGTAGAATCAATTTGTGTGCTGATGTAGAAACTGCATGGTCTTATTTTTATCTTGGTTTTATGAAAATTATAGATAGACATGCACCTCTGCGTAAATTTAGAGTGAAGGGACGAAACAATCCCTGGTTTTCTGCTGAGCTGTCCAGTCTCCTTCATGAGAGAAATAATGCTTGGGCTAAGGCTAGGAAATCAGGCTCAGAGGTAGAATGGCTACGTTTTAGGCAGCTAAGAAATAGCTTCACATCTCAAATAAAAAGTGCTAAATCAAAGTACTATTTGTCGGTTACCACAGAAAACCTGAATAATCGTAGGAAATTTTGGAAAGCCATAAAATCGATTTCCACTGGTGATATCCCAAATGAGCTACCTCCGTGCCTTACCACATTATCTGGCATTATATCAGACAGGGCTACTATGCTCAATTGCTTTAATGAGCATTTTGTGTCTTGTGGCTCTCTGTTTGGCTGTGTGGCTCCTGTGAACGCTCCAATCCTTGACTCTGAACAAAGTGGTCTGGAAAACCCTTTCAGTTTTACTCCTTTAACTGTTGGTATTGTTCATGAAGCATTATCCAAGTTAGATCCTAGGAAACCGGCTGGCCCGGACAACGTAGAACCCTTCTTTTTAAAAATAGCTGCAGATTTTATTGCTCCACCTCTTACTTCTCTTTTTAACCTCTCCCTCAGCACGAACACAATTCCAAAAGTGTGGAAGTCTGCTCATGTCTTGCCTTTACTAAAAGGAGGGGAGGCAACTATTTTAAATAACTATAGGCCAATTTCTAAATTGTCAGTTCTGGCTAAGGTGCTCGAACGCCTTGTGAGTGAACAAGTAAAGGAGTTTTTATGGATAAATGATATCCTGTCTGAGCATCAGTCAGGATTCAGAAAGAAACACAGCACCATCACTGCGACAATGAAAGTGGTAAATGACATTACTTCTATTTTAGATAATAAGCAGAGTTGTGCAGCTCTGTTTATTGACCTTTCCAAAGCATTTGACACCGTTGATCATTGCATTTTAAAGCAGAGGCTACTCAGTATTGGCATATCCAGCAATGCAGTGGGGTGGTTTGTGAACTACCTCTCTGAAAGGTCCCAATGTGTTCACTTTGATGGACTGTCTTCTGAATGGTTAAACATTTCTAATGGTGTACCACAAGGTTCTGTTTTAGGACCACTTTTATTCTCCATATATATTAACAGCGTAGGTGAAAATGTGGATGAAGCTACTTTACATTTTTATGCGGATGATACTGTGATGTACTGTGCAGGTCCCTCCATTAAGGAGGCTGTTGTTAAATTACAAGCTGTTTTTAACACTATTCAGACTCAGCTCTCTGAATTAAAGCTTCTTTTAAATGTGGATAAAACCAAGGTAATGCTCTTTTCAAAAGCTAAAAAGACACCAGAGCCTGTTTTAGATATTGTAACTACGCAAGGAACAAAACTTGAAGTTGTTGCCTGTTACAAATACCTGGGTATCTGGCTTGATGATTGTCTCTCTTTTAAACTTCATGTCAATAACCTGCTTAAAAAACTGAGGGTTAGGCTAGGTTTCTTCTTCAGAAACAAGTCCTGTTTCTCGCTTGAGGCCAGGAAAAGGCTAGTCACTGTGACCTTTTTACCTGTGCTGGACTCTGGGGATTTGTTGTATATGAATGCACCTGGCAATTACCTGAACAAATTGGATGCTGCGTATCACAGTGCTCTGAGATTTGTCACAAATTGTAAAGCGCTTACACATCACTGTACACTGTATACCAAGGCAGGTTTACCATCTCTCTCTGTACGGAGGCTCAGTCACTGGTACACTTTTATTTATAAAGCTATGTTGGGTAAACTCCCGTATTATATCTGCTCTCTGATAACACAAAGAGTTGCAAGCAGCTATTGTCTGAGGTCACATGATGTGGTCTTGTTAGATGTGCCAAGAGCAAGGACTGTCTTAGGTAAGGCAGCTTTTATGTGCGCAGCTCCACTTGCTTGGAACAATCTTCAGCAAGAATTGAAACTGGGCAATCTCATTCCTCTGCATGTTTTTAAAGCTAGGGTAAATGAAATGCTTGCTGATACAATGGGCACTTGTAAATGTCTATAACTATGTATCCTGTAAATATAATGTATAATGTCCTTTATTGTTTTATGTTTCATGTGGAACCTATATGCTGCAGGTCTCCCTTGAAAAAGAGATATATGATCTCAATGGGACCAATCTGGTTAAATAAAGGTTTGAAATGAAATGAAATGAAATTAACCTGGAGATTTGTTTTTCGCCACCTGCGTTCAGCTTTTCGACATTCTCTTTTTTCTGCTCTCACGGTCATGGCCTTTCTCCATGGAGATATTTTCTTCCCAGTCACTTCCTTTACCTTAATTGGAGCAATGGCATCTATAACATTTTTAATTTTTGAATTAAAATGATCTACTAGCTCATTTACGGAGGTGTTAGCAGGGGCAAGTGTGGAAGAAAAATTCTGAGTAAACCTTTCCCTAGTATTTTCAGTTAAATATCGCTTTGTGGTTACCTCTTTTTGAACACTTGTGTGAACAGAAATAGAGCTCTCAAAGAAAACACAGGAATGGTCAGACAGTGCAACATCAGTCACCACAACCTTAGAGATATTCAGACCCTTTGAGATAATTAAGTCCAGACTGTGCCCCTTATTGTGCGTGGGCTCCGTCACATGCTGAGTCAGTCCATAGCTATCAAGAACACAACACAGTTCTTTAGCCCCTCTGTCCTTTAACTAAATGTTAAAAAACACAAGTTTCCTCCCCGTTAGACAGGATAGACAGCGCACACACCACGCGGAGGCCTAGTTTTAACACAGACCAGGAGGTGGTTTCCCCGAGAAGGGACAGTCGACCACCTGATAGGGAGCTCACCTCAGAACAATTGACTTCCCTTCTGACAGATCTTACAAGGAGCCACTCAGGCGTTACACAGACAGAAATAACATACATAACTGACCTCCTAGACGAGAGGGAAATACGAGAAAGGCGATGCTATGAACAACAGATTCAAGATAGACGCAAGGAGGAAGTCAGGAGACAAGAACAGAGCGGATATGAGGGCTCGGTAGAAGATATAAAGGAAATTAGGGAGAGGAGAGACCAGCACACAGGTGTACGCAGGCGCGCTGAGGAGGGGGAGAAATGTGATCCTTTTCAGAACAGATCACGCCATACGTCTACGTCTTATTACCCATGCGTTGAGGGGGGGGGCGTTGGGCCATGAAAGTGAGGAAGAGACAGCAAACCACAGAAGTGGGGGAAAGTCAGCTGGCCATAAAAGGGATAGAGAAACAGCAGGCCATGAAACTGAGGGGTTTTGCAATGAAGCAGGAGGCCAGGGTCGTAAAGACAGCTATCAGGACACTTTTCAGCAGGAACAAGCAGGACAGGAAGAGGAAGACAGCAGGAGGGTGAGGTGCAAAGTTAAGCAGATATCTCTGACAGGAACAATCAGTGAACGAGTGGATGTAGGTCAGGTTCTTTCAATGCCCCATAACAGATTAAGGTCTCACCACACCGCAGAAGACCCCACCAAGTATGATTTTATTGCTCCAGTATTACAGGTGCCTTTAGTGGCCGCGCAAAATGGGAAAACGGCTTATTACTATTACGACTACAGCTCTGTTACCAGTTCCTAACCCCTACACGGCTATCTGTAATATCTCACCTGAACATACATGGTTCACATGTATTTACCTAGCCAACGCTTTCTTCTGCATACCTCTGGCAGAGAGTATGAGACCTATTTTTTATTTTACAATAGGAGGGGAGAAACTACAATACACAAGTCTACCACAAGGCTTCAGTTTGTCTCCAGGAATATTTAACAAAGTACTCAGCTGGAGGGCGTTACATTGCCAGTGGGGGTAGTATTAATACATTATGTAGACGACCTTCTCATCACAGCACCTTCTGCAGCCTCTTGTTTGGAGGCCACCAGAAACCTACTGGTGCGCCTCCTTTCCTGGGGTGGAAAGAATCATCCAGGATGTGAAGATAAGAATAGATCTCAGAGACGAGCCTATGCCACATGCAGAAAACCTGTTCACAGATGGCTGTTGTTTCAGACACCCCACCGACGGGCTCCAAGCGGCCTATTCAGTGGTGGGTCAAAAAGCGGAGGGACAGTTTGAGGAAAGAGCAGCAGGAAAAGTAACAGGGAAAGTCTCAGCACAGTTGGCAGAAGTAATGGGAGTCATTGCAGCATTAGAGCTATCAAAAGGAAAAGATGTAAACATCTATACAGACTCAGCATATGTTCATGGTGTCATACATGTGGAAATGCGCCAGTGGATGAGAGCAGGATTTGTAACGTCCACAAATACCCCCATCAAACATGAGAAAGAGATCAAAAGGCTTGCTGAAGCAGTAATGTTGCCTAACAAGTTAGCTTTACTTAAGTGTAAAGGTCACAACACAGAAAAGAACTACTTGGCTTGGGGTAACAATGCAGCAGACAAAGCAGCTAAAGAGAAGGCAGGATATACACCATGGTATCAAATGCTTGTCTTAAAATCTGTTGACTTGCTGCCCGCAATAACAGACGAGACGCTTAAAGAAGCTCAAGAAGCGGGGTCTCCTCAAGACAAAAAACTATGGTCAAACAGGGGAGGTACCAACAAGGATGGGATATGGTACTCCCCAGATGGGAGACCGGTAATACCCCCCGAGTGGATAAGATCCATGCTTAAAGAAGCACACAGCCCAACACATTGTGGTAAAACTCAGATGAGCAGACACCTGACTCACTGGTGGCACCCCTACCTACCAGACATGATAGCTAATCACCTGGAAGAATGTGTAATTTGCTTAACCCATAACATCAGAGCCACAGTGAAACCACACCAGGGAAAGTTTCCTTTACCTAAGATGGCAGGCGAAGAAATCTTCATTGACTACACTGACATGATTGACAAAGTAAGAGGATTCAGATATTTGTTAGTTGTAGTAGATGCATACACAGGTTGGCCAGAAGCTATCCCTTGCAGAAGAGAAGATGCAGACTCAGTGATCAAATTCCTAGTCACGCATTACATTCCATTACATGGGTTTCCTAGGAAAGTGAGGTCAGACAATGGCAGCCATTTCAAGAACCATGACCTACGCACAGTAGAAGAGTCCCTAGGACTAAGAAACAGTTTTGGAGCAGTTTATCATCCACAGTCTCAGGAAAAGTGGAAAGGATGAACCAGAACTTAAAACAAAAACTCAGCAAAGCATGTGAGGAGACAGGCATGAAACGGTTAGACGCATTGCCTCTAGCTCTTATGTCAATCAGGAGCTCCATTAACAAAGGGACAGGTTTTTCTCCATTTGAGCTCACCCATGGTCACCATTTCCCAGGCCCAGGGGCCTTAAGTATAGGAAAGGAAATAGAGGTTCTGAGTTCGAAACCATACTTCCAGCAACTTAAGGGATTGGTGGTAGATTTTTCCACCCAGGTTGCAGAGGCAAAAGGGGACCCGAGAAACACGAAGCGAACACTGCGGAGTTCGTCTGGCTGAAAGCAATCAGACCCAAGTGGCTGAGACCCAGGTTCTCTGGACCCCATCGGGTGATGCAGAGGACATCTCACGCTGTCCGCTTGGAAGGGAAAGGAGACATCTGGTACCACTGGAATCAGTGCACAGTGGGGAAACCTCCGTGAAGGACCCTAGGCGACCTCATCACGGACGTGGTCTGCGCAGAGGAGGAACCAGGCGACAACACTCCTATCACCGACTCAGAAGCCGCCATACGCGGGCTGGGTGAAGAGGACGTCGAGGAACGGCCCTGAGGGAACGAGGCAGAGCGGGGTGGATCAACACTTCCAGATGGCGTCTGTCTTCTCCACCGGAGGCTGGCGTGTGAAAGCTGTCATCATCCTCCTCGTCCTGGGCCTGCTGTACCTGTCCAAGGTAGCCCTGCTTGATGAAGCTGTGGCTATTCCAACGACAAGTGGCGAGGGCTCTCGCCCCTCGGGGGGAGAAATTAAGGTGCTCTTATCTAAGGGTCCAGACCCTGAGGGAAAAATCACACCAACGGGCCAATCAGTGCCTAGCGACAAAGACAGGTTGTTTCCAATCACCACACAAACATTCAGTACGATGAGAGAGAGACAAAGAGAGAGAAAAAGAGAGACACAGAGAGAGAAGAAGGAGGAATGCCCCTCTCTCTGCTCACGAACCACAGAATGTTTCTTTTAACTGCCCAACTGCAATATGTGACTCACCAAACTGTGTTATTAAGTACCCTGTGTTTTTTAACAAGGGGGGCGACTCCACGGTGTGGAGAGCGTATCCAAGGACGCAGTATCAGGAGTTCCGGGTTTCATTACGGATGGTAAGAATAACACTCAACACCATTGCAAATATGCCCCCAGAACTGTGGTGTACCACGGCAGAACAGTTAAAATACGAGTCCCAGTCCACGACAAGGAAACCAGATTACAAAGCTCCCAATTCGGGGGTCACCAGATGTGCATTTATTGAACCAGAGCATGAAACAGATTTTTCTAATGTAGGGGTCGCCGGACACGCCTCTATTAGAACATATATTGAACCATATCATGAAACAGGTTTTTCGAAAAATGCCCTAATATCCACTCCACCTAAACAAACAGGAGAGGATGTAGATTCTTCAAAAAAGGCCTTAATCGCTCCACCTAAACTAACTAAGACCAATTCGGCAATGAGTTTAATGTTAGACTATGCACATGAACGCAATGTTAGCAACTGTTGGCTGTGCCAAAACTGCCAGAATCCGTACATTCTCCCATGTTTAGCCTCATTCCTTTCTCAAAAGCTGACTACAGTTTAGTTAGCTGGAATGACATAGCATCCCGTATTGGAGATGGTGCAGAGGATTGTTACACTCCTTCGTACCCAATACATTCTGAGAAACCTCTACAATACAAGGGTTTAATCTCGCTCATTGTTGAGACAGTAAATAAAGATTACCTGCCAGAGGGGTTCAAACAGTTGACGGTCCTAAGACTAATATATGTGAAGAAATATATTAACCTAGCTTTTGAATACAGATTCCAATTAGCTCAAGCCCAGACTAATTGCTCGGTTAACTTTACCAGTCCAATATGTACACTGCAACCACACACTCCATCTTTATTTGTTAAAGGTTTGGTAACAGTAGTGCCCTGGTTTGGCTCCAGAACAGTGGACTCAGTTGAGGTTAAAATACATGACTGTTCGCAGCCATTACCCTTAGGTAAGTCCCCTACCCGTGACTGTTCTGTCTATGTTCCCCCAGTTGTAGTACATGAGTGGAAGAATGTGTCCATCTGTTTCCAGAATGAAAGAGGATCTCTTACCTCTCCAGATGTGGGCCACAGCGACTGTAATACCGTAATAATGGTGCAGACAGCGGATGGCTAGTCTATTTTTACCATGGTACGGTATTTATGTTTCTCAGCAGGAAATTGTGGCATTGTCCAAAGTAGTGGAAAATCACTTAAATGCATCTAACACAGCCATGTTAGCCGAACATAAAGAATTACAGGAGGTTAGGACTGTGGCATTACAGAATCGTATGGCACTGGATCTTCTATTAGCGGCCCAGGGGGGCACATGCAAGGTGATTGGATCTGAGTGTTGTTCTTTCATCTCTGATGCTACACCTGAGGTAATGGATATGGCTCATGATACCGCCAGGGGGATAAAAGAGTTCCATGAAACTCATTTACCCTTGGGGATTTAACTGGAACTTTTGGATCGTGGGGTGCAGGGTTGGTTACATTTGCAGTAACCGTTTCAATTTTTATCTTAGTTGTGCTAATTGTGATTATCTGCTTGGTCACTGTCGTTAAACTAGCCATACGAAAGATGACCAAAACCGCCCTCCAGGCTCCACAGAGACTAGTAGGATATTCCACAGTCGATGACTCCGTGTTGATGTACGACGAGCCAGCTTTCAGATCTGTGGGGCTCAATCACGGCTTCTGCGCCATGGGGACCCCCACAAAATGAATGACAAGTTGATTAAAATTGACACTCAGAATGTAGAAGATGTATATATCTTTTCGGGTTTTTACACTACACAATAAATGTCTGATTCTTCCTTTTCAGATTTTTGAACCGTGTATTTGACTAAAATAAATATATTGATAAGTGCCTTACTTTGGACTAAAGCGTAATGAAGTAGACGTGAAGTAATGTTAAAGCTTGAAGACACTGCAATTTTGCAGATTACAGATTAATTCAATCACCACTGTGAAGGTTATACCTTAAACTGTGAATTTCAACTGGACCTTTACAATCCAGATTTTATACCTCAGGTGGATTTCTAATAATCTTACATTTTAAATGTGTTTTACTGTAATGGCCTTGAAGCAAATCTTTGAGATGCGAGCTATTTTTTAAAGTTTGTAATTTGATGATTAAGGAGGACTGAATGATAAATGATAAAAGATGTTATTTGGAAACATATATTTTACTGTTTTCTTCTATATTTTTTGGTATGTTTATTTTTGTGCTATTGATGAACGATTTGTCTAAACACTGATGAGATGATTTTCTATTACTATTGGCGGTACTCAATCATTCTGATTGAAGGGTTTTTTAACTTTGTTGTTACTAAGTGATGTAATTGATGTATGGAGTTATTTACATATTTTGGTATTTCTACACGGTTATATGAAGTTGATATGTGGAGCTATTCCTGAACGTTTAAATAGTCTGAATCCCAGGTTATAATGTGAATGTCTTGAAATAGTTGATCTCTTAAATTGAGACCAAAAGAGGGATTTGTAGCAAAATATTTGTATGTATTCATATTAGCAAACTATGAATAAGCTTAAAATCGGAAATGATTTGTGTAAAAACTGTGAGCTGGATTTGAGGCCTGTTGACATGTGGTATTGAGAACAAAGGAAGATGGGGGAAGGTGAGCGTTTGACTTGCATTCAACTTAAATCTAGAAGATAATGAAGCTGAGCTACTGTGATTGGGAGACTTAAGGTGTGAGGTGTTGGTTATATTTGGCGGCCAATCACGGAGGTCTGGAAGGGAGGATCAGATAACTCCTCCCATTGTTAGCAATGTATAAACACAGGAACCACGCTGTGTTCAGCCTCTTTCCTCTGGCTGGCTCACGTGATTATCAGGTAATATGGGATCCCAAAGAAAACTGTATTGAATTTTTACTGTATTGATTGTATTGCATTACCATGAAAGTTGATTATTGTTTAACTGTTACTTGGTAGCTCTGGATTCCTTCCTGTATGATAAACAGCTTGTTAGGGACGCGCGGAGATTTGAAAAGCGGACCAGTTGTCCCTCAAAATCTCTATCAACACACACACACACACACACTCACACAAAAATATTTTTAACATTTTTTTTTGGGTGGAATGAATACCTATAGTGATGATTCAATATAATACAATACTTCGTATAGTCTGGTACCTGAAAAAGGTCAAATGGCACTGATGGAACCAAATGTGCCCAAAGCTTATTCGGCCTGGACTTTATTTACATAAACCTCTCTAAAAAGGTCAAATGTCACTTGTTTTGTCTCAATCTTGATACAGGGTACTTATTATGTTATACTTTGGATTCCTGAAGCTTTTAGGCTACTAACCCATCATTCAAGGCTGGTCTTCACTATAAGTAATGGGTTTTCTTTAGGCGGAGACAGGAATTTACATTTTTTTGCTATGTTCCATCTAAATTTACTCTGACACAGAAACATCTATATTGATTCTGACACTTCTACATCCAACTCACAGATGTAACCTTGCTTTGAAAACAACAATTATTCATATAAACATTTTAGAAGTGAAGTTATAGTAATTTGTTCTGGGAATGTCATTTTCGAGACTGAAACCTGAAAAACAGGCTCGGGGTTTAACAGGTTAATGTCCGTGATACCTGCTTGTCTCTTCATGTCCATGTTCCCTCATCGTCTATGCTTGTCCATATTTTCCTGCAGTTTTTGAAGTCTATGCTATCTGTCCGTTTTTTATGTGAGGCTCCATGTTTGTTCCTGAGGTTTTTTTGTCATCGGCTTTGGGAAATAAAACTTGTTTTCTGTGACCTAACCTTTTTAGTCCTTTACTGCATTTGGGTCCTATTTTCCTCCAACCCTGACAGTACGAACAGACCAGAATGGACCCAGCAGTTTTTTCCGCTCAAGAGAATGATCCGCTGATGTACACTCTTGAATATATTTTGGATAAGTGGATGAGAGACCCATCCAGAGCGGCCAAAGAGGCTGCCCTGAAATAGGCACGCATGGAGGTGGCCAACAAGCCCGGGCTCTGGAGCTTGTTGCCCGAGTGGCTTAAGGTTTTTACAAGCAGCCCTGAGTGCTTTTCTCAAGCCTCAAACCCCTTCCTGGGATCCAGCCTGGCCTTAGGAAATCCACGGAGTCTCCAAAAGGCCTCTAGGAGATGCAAGGCCAGGATTCCAGCCCATGCCCCAGCAGCCATGGTTCCAGTTCCAGCCCTAGACGCCATGTTTTCGGCTCCAGTTCCGACCCCTGCAGCCATGTTTCTGGTTCCAGTTCCGGCCCCTGCAGCCATGTTTCTGGTTCCAGTTCCGGTCCCTGCAGCCATGTTTCTGGCTCCAGTTTTGGCTCCAGTTTTGGCTCCAGTACTGGCGCCCTGGCCAACGCCAGCCCCCTGTGTCCTGTCGGCGTTACGTCAGACGCCAGTTCCCCATGTCCCGTTGGTGTTCCGACCAACGCCAGTTCCCAGTGCCCTGTCGGCGTTCCGACTCGGGTTGCAAAATTCCTGGAATTTTCAAAGATGGAAACATTCCACGGGAATTAACGGGAATATTAAGCTGCTAGATTGTACTGCCATGTGGTAAATGCTTGTATGCTGCTCATGCTCTCCCTGCATATCATTATTTTTGCGATGTATATAAATGTCATGTTCATACATTTTGTATGTGACGGGACTACGGATGGAAATTAGCTCAATGCTAAAATCCGGCTCATTTACACTTGTAAGCATTATTTTGTTTTAATGTGTTCATCAATGTATTCATCAAGTCAAGGACTTCAAGTGCCCGGGCTCATAGGTCAACTCAACCGAGCAAGATCTTAAGATGAAGAAGGCACTTGCATGGAGGGCCCTGAACGGCATGACCAGTGTATGGAACTCCAACATACCCCGCCAAATCAAACTCAGCTTCTTCTACGCAATGGTAGAGTATGTTCTCCTCTATGGCAGTGAATGCTGTACCCTGAAGCCAACCCCTGCAAAAGTCTCTTGACGGATGCTACACCAGAATGTTGCGAGCAGTACATAACATCAGAAATAGTGTACATGTAACCAACAAGATCCTGTACGAGGGAATACCAAGGGTGAGCGAGAACATTTCAGCCAGAAGAATGAGACTAGCAGGACATTGCCAAAGGCATCAAGAGCTGCCAGCCGGCAAATTGGTGCTGTGGGAACCAACACACGGGCATCGGTCACGAGGACGTCCCGCACCAACATACGTGGACGTACTCAAGAATGACGCACGAGCACAAAGTACCAATTAACTGGCCAGATGTATGGAGAACCGGGATGACTGGAAGCGACGATGGAGGGCTCGTCTGAGGACGACCTAGAGAATGTGCACTGTCCCGGTTCAAATAAACGATAAAAAAAAGAAGAATGATTGTGATTAGTGGTTTGCTGTGCTTGCAAAGCCTGCATGTCACTCACTCAAGTACCCCTGACATGAGAGCCGCGCAAGTTCTCCTTGTGGCAAGCAGCAACATAATTGTAACATGGCGTGTTTCAGTTTCATTTTTTAAAAAAAACGTCCTGCGATGTCAATATCGCACATGTGCATGACGCAATTATCGTCACGACATGATATATCGTGCAGCTCTAATGTCCTGTCCTGTTGGAGATCCCGTCAACACCTGCTACGCCAAGGGTCCTGCTGTCACCAGCCCTTGTTTCTGCAACACCGGTGACTATCCCGCCGACACCTGTTCCGCCGGGGGTCCTGTCAACTCTGAGTCCTGTCCTGTTGGTGGTCCCGCCGATACCGTGTCCTGTTCTGTCGAGGGTCCCACTGACAACAAACGTCCTCCGGAGCTGTCCCGCCTCCGTCCTGCAGGTCCTCCGGAGCTGTCCCGTCGGTGCCACCTTCTTGCCCGTCTTTGTGTCCGGCCTCCTGAGTTCCCCCTGCCTTTTGCCTTCGTGGCTTTCGCCCTCGAGCCCGGCCCCTTGACTTTCCCAACCACTGCCTTTGCCCTCGTGCCCAGCCCCCTGAGTTCACCTGCTGCTATTTTATTATAATGTTATGTCTGCTGTGAAGCACTTCGGTAAACCCTGTGTTTTTAATATGTGCTATATAAATAAAGTGGATTAGATTTGTATACGGTGAGATGCGCGCGCATTCAGGTAGGCCCGCCCCAAGGCTGGCTACGTCCATAGAAATTTCAGTCGGTGAATGCTTGCATAGAGGGTAGTACCCATAAAGTCCAGTAGAGGGCGGAGCCTGTGAGAGATATAACCCAGCTTCCGGTTTTGGGCATGCTGGCTGTGCATCACTCTTCTTCACCAATGGTAATGTTTGGATGCATTTGTGAACTTCCCCTGAATTATATTGGCTCAAACGGTTCAAAAGAGGTGTCAATCATCAACATCGACCAATGGGTTCCAGATATATGGCAAATACACCCAAATTACCCCTGAGGTGGGGTCTTTTCTAAACCTCTCTAAAAAGGTAAAATGTCACTTGTTTTGCACTTCTATTTTATAGATTTGATTCCTAAAGCTTTTAATCTCCGTTCCCATCATGCAAGGGTGGTTTTCACTATAAGTAATGGGTTTTTGTTCAATCTGAATTTACTTTAAAATAAAAACATCTATTTTGATTCTGATATTTCTACATCCAACTCACTGGTGTATCATAGCTTTGAAAAAAAAGATTATGAGTGTGCCCCCTTTAGAAGTGAAGATATAGTCATTTGTTCTGAGCATGTCATTTTTAAGCCTGAAATCTGATAAACAGGCTTGGGGCTTAACAGGTTAAGGCAGTATCACTTAAAGGTATCAGCTAGACATTTCTCCAGTTAATTACTTCCAATAAAGCAATTGTTTTTTGTATTACAAGTTTTCTGAAATAGCATGTTTAAATATGCACATATTTTAACACATTTCAGGAATCAAAATCTTAACTTTGGATAAAGCCAGTTTCAAAATTATTGTTTCATTTTGTATTCATATAAATTACCATATTTGGATCCGATGAGATTGTGCAGGAGAGAAACAGCTTTCCAACAATATCTCTGTTGACATGGTGCACACAGCGGTCGTGGTACTTTATGTTACGTTAGAATACTAACTTTTGGTGAATTTAGGAGAAATCTACAGACGCAAATAGACAAACTACAGTAAAATAAACACTTAAATGTGTATTTTGTACATTTCCATCCAAAAGCCTGAAAGAAAACATGTTATAGAATCAAAATAGCACAACATCTCAGAATTGACCAGTACTTGAAAATCGATGTTTTTGCCTGTCGTGTCTCGCCTTAAAGCATGAAGGGAGGTGGCGTCTGCATCTCTGGCCACCACAGTGATCGAGAGAGATGAGTAGGGACGGGAGGTAATACAAATAAACCAATTAACCCCGGTCTGTTGCGAAAACCATCTCTCACCGGGCCAGAGAGCAGACGTTGCCTCGTTGCAAAGGCATGTGTTCTCCCCCCTGCCAGGGCGCGCCTCTCTCATTCACCACCACATAGAAACTCCCCCTGGCGTGATGATGTGTTCACCATCCTATCGGCTGTCTGAATACAAAAGGAAAATTGTTCAGGCGGAGCTCCAGTCAATGCTAGAAATGGGAGTGATAGAAGAGTCCATCACTGACTGGTGTTCTCCCGTCGTGCTCGTACGTAAGGTCCTTTCGTGCACTATCGCAGGGCTAATGAGGTCTCAAAATGTGTTGCTTGTCCAATGCCCCGGGTTGACGAACTCCTCGGTCGGCTAGGCACTGTTCGCTTTTATACAACACTGGAGTTAACAAAGGGCTATTGGCAGATTGCCCCATCTCCAGATTCGAAGGAAAAAACGGCCTTCTCCACTCCGTATGGTTTGTACCAATTTGTAACACTTCCTTTCTGAGTATTTGAGGCCCCAGTCAACTTCCAGAGGATAATGGATCAAGCCCTGTGTCCCCACTCTGCAAATGCTGCTGCATACTTGAAGAAGATGTCATCATTCATAGAGGCATGGGAGCAGCGGCTGGGGATAGTGCTCAAGTCCCTGAGGCAGGCGGGGCTCACGGCCAACCCAAAGAAGTGTGCGGTTTGGCGGAGGGAGGTACGATATGGGGTACCACTTGGGCAGTAGGGGTGTTGAAAATAATCGTTTCTACGATGCATTGCGATGCGGACGTGGACGATTCGGTCTCGATGCAGTGACGGAAGATAATCGGTTATAGAGTAGGAACGTTGCTTCCTCATTTTCCGGCCGCGGCTTTACTATAACGTTTTTTCTGTCACTTTAATATCAAATCGGTCGGTGACGCAGAGATCAGGGAACAGACGTGACAGCGGCACCAAACACGGAGCAGTCTGCTTTATCCACCAACAAGAACACCAGTCCAGAACTGACAGCAGAAGGACCCGCTGTCAATCACTTCCGTGTCGCTGCGGCTCAGAGACACAGGGTCCCTGTGTCTCTGAGCCGCAGCGACACGGAGTGTGACAGGGATTTATGTTTTTCAAAAATAATCGCGTTACAATCATGTCAGGTTTTCGGTGGATTTAATTAAGTCTTGGATTGCAAAGTACGAATGTCCTCTAGCAATTTTCAGACGATATATACGTGTGTAAAGTTTGTGTAGGCAGGAGGAAAAAAGCTTCCGCGATCACCGTCTCCTCTCCGTTCCTCCAAGCCCCGCCCCCTCCCTGAAAATAATGAGTGACAGGCTGACAGTGACCCGATAGAAACTTTATTATTCACTTAATCACTGAGATATAATGAAGCTAATTTAATCTTATACATTCATGGGATTTATGTAACAGTAAGACAGAGAATGTAAGTGTGCACCCGCATGCACTATTTTTGTTTGTATATGCTGTTGTAAATACTCCTGATGTCTGCTGTGTTCAGACTCAGGTCCTGTGTGAGGCCTCATTCAGGACATTCAGTGTCCTTTAACAGAAGACCGTTGGCTAGAAGCTGCAGCTCGACTGCAGAAGCATCAGCTTTTTGTTTTTGAGGATGGAACAACTTCACACACGGAGGCTAGACCTATACAATTCATTTATTTTGGTTTATAAATTAATGTCAAGACATTTATGTTATTGATTTCTGAAGCACTTTCTAAATAATAAAAAGAGAGTTCATATGTATTTACTGCATGTATGCATTGATGAAAAATAAGCCATGTGTCGTGATATAGAAAATTGAGGATGCAACGTATTGGTATGAATCGTGATGCACCGTGATGCACCGTGATGCACCGGGATATCGAACCGAATCGAATCGTTGACAGGATAATCGTAATCGAATTGAATTGTGAGACCAGTGAAGATGCACAGCCCTATTGGGCAGTGGGCAGGGTAGAGAGGGCCGCCGCCATTTCCACCTGTTCGGTGCCCAAGACGAAAAAATAGGTCAGGAGGTTCATGGGGCTGGCCGGCTACTACAGGCAGTTCATCCCTTCCTTTTCCTAGCTGACCAGCCCCCTGACCGACCTGACCCGAAAGGGTGCTTCAGATCCGGTGCAGAGAACTGAGAGGGTTCAGCTGGCGTTTGAGAGGATTAAGAAAGCCCTGTGTGGCAAGCCACTCCTGTACACTCCCAAATTGTCCCTCCCTTTTGTTTTGCAGACTCACATCTTGAATAGAGGGTTGGGGTCCGTTTTGTCTCAGGAGGTGGAGGGGGCCGACCGCTGGAGAAGGAGCCCTGCATTGCTACCTCCCGGGGCCCCCTTTCACCCTCGGACCATGGCCCACTTTAGTGGCTCCACCACCTGAAGGATGCCAACACACGGATCACTTGTTGGCCTTAAAGCCTAGCACACCAGTAGAGAATGGGCGAAGGGAGTTCGAGGCGGTGTAACCCTGAAGGAAGTTTGCCAGATAGGTGGGGACCAGGTTGTGGAGGGCTTTGTAGCTGAGCAGGATATTTGTGTAGTCAATCTGGTGTTGAACAGGGAGCCAGTGCAGTTGGATGAGGATGGGATGATGTGGTCAGAGGGCTTGGTGCCGGTGAGCATTGAGCAGCATAATTCTGGATGATTTGGAATGTATTGAGGAGTTTGATGGGAAGGCCAGAGAGAGTGGCATTACCATAGTCGAGGTGGGATGTGACTAATGCGTGAACCAGAACTTTGGTACTATATTGAGGATTGGGCGAAGTCCGGTGATTTTTTGTATAATATAATATAATGCAGCCCTTGTGATGTTTTTTATGTGAGGTGAAAATGAGAGGGAGCTGTCCAGGGTGACGCCAAGGACACTGGGACATTAAGACTGACGTTTGGGTTGTTATTCTGGATTTACTTTGGACAATACATATATTTTATTATGCATCATTCCATCTCCTTGAGTTGAATATTAATCTCATCTAATGAATACGCTGGTCTGGGTCCTGATGGTAAGGGGCCTGGCCTGTTGGGTTCTGGTGTTCTGGAAGCTTTAAAGCAGCAGAAGTCTCTGCAGCTGACAGAAGGGACTGCAGCAGTCTGCAGCACAGCAGGTGAGAGACACTGCACTGTGTGTGATGTGCTCATGTTGCATTCATGTACAGTTCCTGACACACTCCGGGGGGATGGTAAGTTAAGACTGTGAAGTTCAAATGTGCTCAGATATACGTTTAACCTCTAAGAATAATGTCCAATTCAACTTCACTAACTGTATCCTATTTCATTCTTGAAGCTTATTTGAATATTGGATATTTGAGGTACTTGTATTTCATGATAACTGCCATGTTTTACACTGTGATTGTTGTTGCCAACTCGTCTCTGATTGTGGTTATCTGTGTGAACAGGAGCTTACATGAACCTATGTACCTTTTTCTGTGCAGCCTGTTTGTAAATGAACTGTATGGTAGTACAGGGTTGTTTCCATTCCTTCTGGTTCAGATTCTCTCTGACATCCACACTGTCTCTGCTCCGCTCTGCTTCCTGCAGATTTTCTGCTTGTACACATATGCAAATATACAATTTTGTAATTTAGCCGTCATGTCTTATGACAGATATCTTGCTATCTGTTATCCTCTTCAATATAACACACGTATGACTTCTAACAAAGCAGCTATTCTTATTATTCTGCTTTGGTTGTACTGTTTTGTGAAGTTCATGATAACCTTATCTTTAAACATCCGTTTGACACTTTGTGGAAACATAATTAACAGTTGTTATTGTCATGACTATCTTGTTGTGAAGCTGGCATGTTCTGACACTCAGGTGAACAACATTTATGGACTTTTTTCAGTTTCTCTCTCAATCTTAGTCACGGTGCTTCCAATCCTCTTCTCGTACATGAGGATCCTCAGAGTGTGTTTCTCTGGCTCCAAACAGACCAGACAGAAAGCTGTCAGTACCTGCACACCTCACCTTGTTTCCCTCCTCAACTTCTCTTTTGGCTGCAGCTTTGAAATACTTCAGAGTAGATTTGATATGAGCGGTGTTCCCAGTGTGCTGCGTATTATTCTGTCACTGTATTTTCTCATCATACAGCCACTAATGAACCCTGTCATGTACGGACTGCAAATGTCAAAGCTAAGAAACATATGTAAACATGTGCTTCGTTATAAACTGTTGACCGGTGGCGGAAAAAGATGAAGTGTCAAACAATTTTGCAAAATATATTCATACAAGATGGTAAAAATTGCAACTCCGAATAATGTTTGATCTGATGAAGTGAAATTATTTCAGCATCGAATTTTAATAAGAAAAACGTTCATGTAATTAATTCATGTTATTTTAACATAAGAATGTAACATTGTATTATACACCTATATCAATAATAAAAAAGGCTAAACTTTCACTAGAAAATGGATGAAATGTATTAATTCAATGCAAAATATTTCTAAAATGGTTATACAAAAGCTAAATTGACTTCTGTCTTTGACGTTATAAAATAACTTTTCTACAACAACCCAGACATTATATTTGAAACACCATATGATGCCATACAGTACGTTTTCAAGTAAGATTTCTTATTGACTCTTCTTTTTATCTAGCTGGTGGTGAATTGTAATTAAAAATATATTTTCAAATGCCTTTGAATGCATTTTAAGCCTTTTTATGATTTTTTATGAATTAAAATGTATTGTTTAGTCTCACAGTAACCCGGAGTCATTTTCATAAGCTGTCTGAAGTGGAGGTGGCAGGTGAGGCAGAGTGACTATCAAAATCTCTTCAGGGACCTCAGGTGAAAAAAAACGACTTGGCTAAGTCTGGCACATTTAAAGAAATGTTGATTCACTAAATTAAATTAGCCCTGACCCTGTTCGATAAATAAATAAAGATTATATCAGAAGTTGACACTTCTCCCAATTTACACGGTATATCTCAGAAGACACATTGACCAGTTTTACCTTTAGCCAATAAAGGCCATGTTTTAAGTTCTGCAATACATTCTGATTTCACAATCACTCAATGCATCTCGAATAATTGCTTTACCGGGGCATTGAATTGGTATCAAGCATTTCAATGGGGTTGGTACCAAATACTTAATTTTGTTTGTCAATGTTGGAGGTGATTCCCATTTTTGCCCATCCAGTCTTCATTTGTTTCGTAGAAAAATCTTATGAATGTGAGCCTGAAGTATTGCACGAGTAACCAATAGTGTACTACAGGTGTGTTTATTATAACTTGTTGGTATTGTGCCAGATACAACATCTCCAGTCATGAAACGTGAACCTCTCACTGCTGCACACTCTATCCAACAACACAACCAATTAAAGGAACACTTAGAAAATAAATCAGATCTCAATGGGGAAAAATAATCATGCCTCCACCTGGAAAACCATTCCTGTTTTGGGGGTCGTCTCGTTGTTGCCCTTCTCGTGCACCTTTTGTTACTTTCACCAAAGCAGCTGAAACTGATTAACAACCCTACTGAACTGACCAGATCCATATATTATATTGACATTTATTAATTTAGGATAAACCCCTTGCAGAAATATTTTAAGTTATCCCAGTCCAAAAGGGTGGTGATTTTTTTCAAGGAAATGGTCCACACTTTTAGAGGATGTTTACTTTCTCTCGTTACATCAAATCATACAATTATTTCCATCCGGTGTTAACTTCTAAGATATAATCATTCATTCTCCGGTGGCATTTTTTTATTTTCTTTTGTAAAAACCTCTTCAACTGGTCCTCTTCAGTTACATAGAAAACAACTTCCGGCAGAATTCAGAGAAAGATTCTTATAGGTGGCCGGTGAATTTAAATACATAAAAAATCTCTTCAACTGTCCCAATTCAGTTGCATTAACCTGTTAAGCCCTGAGCCTGTTTTTCAGGCCTCAGGCTAAAAAATGCATTGCCCAGGACAAATGACCATATTTTCACTTCAAAAAGGGGTAAATTAATAATCGTTTTTCTCAAAGCAATGATACACCTGTGAGTTGGATGCACTAGTGAATTTTAAAGTAAATTCAGATTGAACATAGTAAAACCATTTAAATTAAAGTTTCCGTCTAAAAGAAAACATTACTTATGGTGAAAACCACCCTTGAATGATGGGATAGCAGTCCAAAACCTTTCGGAATCCAACTATAACATATAATAAGTACCCTGTATCAAGATTGATGCAAAACAAGTGCAATGTTACCTTTTTAGAGAGGTTTAGAAAAAGTAGGTCCAGGCAGACTCACCTCTGGGTAATTTGGGTTTATTTGCCGTATCTCTGGAACCCATTGGTCGATTTGGGCGATTGACACCTCTTTGTAACAGTTAGAGCCAATATAATCGAGTGGAGGTTCCTAAATCCATCTAAACATGACCACCGGTGAGTTAGAATGATGCGCACACAGCTTGCCCAAACACCGGAAGCTCCGTTACACTCTATATGAAAAATAAGTTTATTGCCATAAATGTTATTATGGATTATCAGTAATCATTTCAAAGTGACACAGAGCCATTGGATTAACATTCAGCAGCGTTTATATACGTTTTTTAATGCCCTTGAACACAACTTTTGATGAGAAAATCCGTTTTGGCCCCGTGAAATGAAGTTGTGTGTTGTCTTTTGTTGAGAACTTCATAGTATGAAGTAAATACTTAAAACGACAGTTAATTATAAATCATATATGATAAATCATATTCTTGTATGAACCCATAATGAGAATGCTTCTTGATGGTTTTTGAATATGTATGTATGCTTACAATTTTAGTTGGTGCTGTTTGATAACTTTGCGTTTTAAAAACAGGGTGTTGACAGCTTCATAGTATGTTGAATACTTAAAACGAAAGTTAGTTTAATTAAATATAATCACTTATATTCTTGTATAACCCACAATTAAAATGCTTCATATTATATGCTTTTCTATATTTACAGCATAAACAAAACAAAGTGGTTTGTTTAGTTGAGTGTAAGGCCTAAACATGATTTATGCCCTGCTCTCTGATAAGAGAGGAGGCAGATTCTTCCCTCTCCTCTCACAGCAGGGAGGGGGGCTCCGGACTTAAGGAGAAACAGATTGAGGCCTCAAAAAGGTGGTTATGTCATAGTCATAGAATATGTCTAGTCATGTTTTGTTTTACACAAACTTGGGAAGGTGTGTCTTATGCCAGAGCCAATAGAATATGTTGGTTGGGTGTAGAGGAGGTGTTTGTGGGTTTTCTATCCGGTTTTTTGAGCATAAAAAGACTGGCTTTTTTGGATTTCGTCGGGGAGAGGGGGGGAAACCCCTGGTATACTCTCTCCCGGTAAACTCTGTCCTTCAGAGCTGGGTTAGACGGCTCTCGGTAAGGTTTTATGACATGATTTTATGCCGAAAGTTGCTATAACCAACGGAATCCATACATGGGTTTTATGCTGGTAGTTAATAGAACGATCCAGAATACATGACTTTATGCCGAAAGTTGCTATAACCTACGGAATCCATACATGGGTTTTATGCTGGTAGTTAATAGAATGATCCAGAATATATAACTATGCCGAAAGTTGCTATAACCTACGGAATCCATACATGGGTTTTATGCTGGTAGTTAATAGAACGATCCAGAATCCAAACATGGACTTTGAATAACTATGAATTAAGGTTTTAGATAAAAAATATATAACCCCATTTTGATATGTTTTGTATGATTATAATGTGTTAAAAGGTAAAGACTCTGTACTGGTTTGGACCTATTATTTTTTCTTCAAATAAACTGATCTCACCTTTTGGATTGGGACAATAAAAGGGAACATCTGTGCTCTCCTCTCCTGCTTCAAAGGTAAGATTGCACCCTGCCACACACATGTTTAGGTAGGAACACACCCCATTTACTGATACCAAAGTCCTTCGGGATCGCTTAAACAGATTAAAAAGAGTTGTCTGAATAGAAACAGCAGTTAATTGAACCTGGTTCTTCGGGGAGTTAATAGAGGTGAGATATTGCTGACGTTTGGTGGATCTGAGCCAAGCAGTAAACTTACATAGACTCAGTAACTTCGGTCGGGTCAATAGTGAGGTCAGAGTAATTTACCGGAATAAATTAATCGGGGCCTCACCTAGAACTCTAAACATTTTCCTGGCTGCTAGTTCAGTGAGTGTTTATATACTTATACTAATGGAATCTGTGGAATCTCAGCTTTCATATGATATCTAGTTTGTGCAGATAGCATGAAGTATTACAGATCGCTACACTGAAAAAGGTGCAACGACTGTGTCATTTAATCAAAGTACATTTTTGAATTGGTCTAATTAAGAATCATGGTTTCCGTTTTTGACATGATTGTTTCTGTTTTCCCAGAAGCAAAACACACCCCCCCCTGAAATAACTTAAAAACAATAGCCAACCTTAATCGTTATTTTCACTTTAGAGCATGTCACATGACCACGTCACGTACAAAGCAAGGTGACTTCAAGATTTGCGGCAGCCGCCGTTACACCGCTACCCACTGTCTGTGAGAGTGCCTGACCCAAAAACACTTTTAAATAAGGTAAGGATTTGAAATGTTTTTTTGTTTTTTTAAAACTATGTTTACATGTTTATCCATATTCCGTTTATACAGTATTGTGTCAAGATAAACAACTAATTTACCATCTGTCTTTGTATTTGGCTATGTGTTAGCTAGCAAAGTTTAACTATGTGTAACAATTATTTTTAAGCATGGCTTAACCAGATAACTTTCATACATTTATCATGCAAGTGACGATTTTTTGTTTTGTCGGTTTGACTAGTGAAAAGTTTAAATAGTTGCAAATGTTATATTGGTTTCACATAAGGTATTTTATATGGGGCTATGGTTTAGCAAGTTTAGCTACGTGCTAGCTAGTTTTTAAGCTGTTAAACCAGGTCATTTTCAATGCGTGCTCCACTCATAAAAAACACTGCAGCATATTAAATACACTAACAGCCAGACCCCAGCCAGCGTTAGAGATGTTTATACTTTTGGCGAGTCGTTATTAAAGCTCCGGGACCGCTCTAGTTATGTGGCTGAAGGTGTATCTCTCCTCTGCAGCAACCCGCACTCGGACCACGCCGCTCCAGAGAGGGGACTGTAAACAGTGTGGAGGGTGAAACAACCCGAATCTCCTTGGAACATGCTGCCCGTCTTGTTGACCATGCTTTGAGGGTGAGGGTGTGTGTTTTATGCTGGGTTAAGATTGTTTAAATACACATTGTTTATTTATGTATTTCCTTTGTGTTTACAGGTTTGCTGTTTCCACTGAAGGTCACAATGTGTGCTCATTTGGTAAGTTCCAAAATGAACTGCAAGTAGTTTTCATGTACGTTTAAAAAGGATTGAAAAACCCAAAATGGAGACTTACGGCCCGTCCACACGGCAGCGTGCGTTGAAGCCAGGGCTACTCGCTGAGCTACTCTACTCTAATCTCAAGTGATAATATATTTAAAACCGGAGAGACGTGATGTAAGAATTACATATTTATTGTTTACACGTCATATGAATGAAATGATTGCCATGATAATACAACAGGAGAATGTAATGGTGTTTTGGCGATTAGGCCCCGGTTTGCAGGATAATCATTTAGGAGGGAAAGCACCGCTCCGATGAAATCCCCGGGGTCTAGACACTGGTGGTGGTGCTGAGTTGGTGAGACCGGTCTGAAGAAGGAAGGTTTAGCTTTGTCCTGGAGGAGACTGGAGGCGAGAGGGGTGGAGGCGGTTTGCGGTCATCTGCAAATGACAACTGACAGGGAGGAAGAGCAGGCATTTAAGGAATTTAACATGTGCAGCTATTGGCTGCTGAGGGGTGACGCCCTCATATTTAATGAGGGGGGAAGGGAGCCATCGAGTGACGTGTAAGTGACTCGTGTTAGGTCTTCCTTATTGAACTTGCACTAAGCTTCACGACACCGAAGTGTACGGTGGCCTTCCGCCACGACACCGAAGTGTACGGTGGCCTTCCGCCACGCCTGACTTTGCAGGCTATATACATATTTTTCTTTGCTCTTTTCTCTTTCTTTCGTAACTGACACCGAAGTGTACGGTGGCCTTCCGCCACGCCTGACTTCGCAGGCTATATATATATTTTTTTTTCTTTACTCCTTTCTCTTTCTTTATTTTCTTTGTTTTGTAACTGCCACGGGGGTGTACGGTGGCCCGAGTCCACGCCTGACTGCAGGAAATGCATTTTACACTGATACGTTTGAGCAAGGCCTGGGAATGAAATATCTGTGTGCCGGAGATGAAGCCCGTTACATGTAGTTGCAGCGTGAGACGAGACATTATTCCCTGTGAGCGGGGCCCGCGGAATTAGGACAGGAATGCAGTTTGAATATCAGGTACCTTAGTGAGACATGTATACTGTATAATGTGTTTATGAGCCACCACCAGTTATATGCATGGATACCATAGTCGGGGTCTGAGAGATCTTTGGGAAGCCAGTACGGCGTTGATGTCTGGGCGAATGTAGGTTGTGAAGGCGGAGGAGGACCACCGTCCTAGTTGTTGTAGGGATGAGGTAGAGAGACCTTGATTAGCAGCAGAGGTGGCCGCACTTATCCTGAAGGAATGTCCCGGGTATGATATAGGTGATAGGCCGGATTTAATGAGAACTTGCTTGAGGTAGAAATTGACAGGGGCCATGACCCTGCGAACCACTCTCCCTGGAAGAAACCCCCAAAACCCACGGATGGGGCGGCATCCGTGAAGAACCTCATTGAGTCAGAGGAACGCACAAGGTCATCGTAAAAGAAAGTAACTCCGTTCCAGTGGGCGAGCAGGAGGGACCAGAAACGTAGGTCTGAGCGGCAGCCTTCGTCTAAGAAAACGCAGTCATGGAGTTTGTCGACCGCTGATGCTGCGTCCAGGAGGCGGGAGATGAACGAGCGCCCCTGGGGGATGACATGCATGGCGAAGTTGAGGTGTCCGAGAAGGGAGAGCAACTGTTATTTTGTGATTACGTGTTGCTCGCAGTATGACTTGGTGATGTCCCGGATGCGCTGCAATTTGTCGGAGGGGAGAGACGCCTTCATGTCTATGGAGTCGAGGATGATGCCTAAGAACTCTAAGCGTGTGTCGGGACTTAACATTTTCTCTTTGCAGAGAGGGACACCTAACTCCTGAAGCAGTGTTTAAGCTTGGCCAGTGAGATCCCTGAGCTGTCCTGTGGTGGGACTATGGGGAGGAGTCGTCCAGTAGGTGAAGGACGGAGGGGATTCTGACGATGTTCAGCGGGATTCAGCAGGATCCAGCAGAGCGCTTCCGAGAAGGAATTGAAGATGCAGGGGCTGCTTCTGCGAAGATAGAGTTTGAACTCCCACTTAATACCGAACGAATTCCACTGAGACGGATGAATGGGGATGATGTTGAAGGCATCGGTAATGTCCGCTTTGGAGAGCCGAGCTCCGTGCCCTGTGAACTTGATCGTCTTTATTGCATTATCCACTGAGGCATGGTGAAGGGAGAACTGATCTGGAGGGATGATGCCATTGACGCTGTTGAATGGCCAGAGCGGGGAGCGGACAGATCGAAAATCAGCCTTTTATTTACGTTTGGCTTATTCCGATGGGATTTGAATGGAACACTGAGAAGGGGGAGGAGCTAAAAGGGCAGATTATATATCCTTTGAGAATTTCTTTGTCGATGAGCTGGGAAACTATGTTGGGTTCTTTAGCGGCTGACTGTAAGTTTCTTGCTACGAAAGTCACTGTGGGAGATGGGAGGACCCCTACCCTGAGCCTTGGGAGAGCCCTGACAGAGATAGTCAACGAACACGGAATCTGGGTGAGTAGATAGCGCAGCTGCTAGCTGAGGGATGATAATGGGAGTAGGGAGTAGGTATTCCAATTATTATTGTTATTATTATTATTTCTTCCTCCACGAGGTTTCTAGCGTAGAGCTACTGTGACGGCCCGTCCACATGGTGGCGCGCGTTTAAAGCTTCCAACGCTTCTGCCCATTCACTTTGAATAGGGTGACCTATTGCGGTGAGCACGTTGCAACTTCCGGTTGTTGTTGTCATCTCCAGGTAACCCGTGTGTCTGTTCTGTTGCTGATAGCTTATTAACTTAAACTTAATCGATCGTTTTAAAACTCTTGATCACGGCAACTGCCTGACGTTGTAATCACACGTTACTACAGCTTAAGCACTCACAACTCTCCTTCTCTTAGCGACTGTAACTCCACAGTTGCCTACACTCTTTTCGGGTTTGCTAACGGTAGCTACTTTAGCTTGATAGCTAGCCATGGCTCTTTCTCCACCCTCTGGTGCTATTTCCTGCTCTTCCTGTCTCATGTTTGGTTACTTCCCGGCCTCCCTTACTGGTAAGGATACATGTGTTAAATGTAGTATAGTTGTTAGGTTGTAGGCGGGAATCATAGCCATAGAAGCCCGGCTCCGCATCTTAGAAAGTAACTCAGCTAAAGTAAAGCCCATGTTAGCCAGTGCGGACCGGCCAAAGGTAGCTCCTCTTAGCCGTCCCCCGGCAACTCCCGAGCAGCAGGGAGACTGGATGACTGTTCAGAAGGGGCATAAAGCGAAACCCGCAGGTCCCCACCAACCCGTTCACGTATCTAACAGATATTCCCCACTCAGCGAGACACCCGCTGAGAAGCCAACTCTGGTTATTGGTAGCTCTATTATGAGACACGTGAATTTAGAGACCGAAGCCTCCACAGTCACATGCATTCCGGGGGCCAGAGCGGGCGACGTTGAGGCGCATCTTAAACTGCTGGCTAAAAATAAACACAAATACGGTAGGATTGTTATTCACGTCGGTGGTAATGATGTTCGTTTACGCCAATCAGAATGCACCAAACTTAATGTGGAGTCGGTGTGTAGTTATGCTAAAACAATGTCGGACACCGTAATCTTCTCTGGTCCCCTCCCCAATCTGATCAATGATGACATGTATAGCCGCATGTCATCATTTCAGCACTGGTTGTCTTGGTGGTGCCCAGCAAACAATGTGGGCTTCGTAAATAATTGGACAGCCTTCTGGGGAAAACCTGGTCTGATTAAGAGAGACGGCATTCACCCTACTTTGAAAGGTGCAGATCTCATTTCGGCAAACATTTCAGGGCTTTGTGGACGTAATCCATGACAAACTGGAGTTGAGACCAGGAGGCAGAGTCGCAGTCTTACACGCTTCTCTGCGCTCTCACCCATAGGAATCCCGAACCCAATAAAATACCCAATATTAGCGGTGTGTGTGTCTGCCCAAGGACAATTTAAGGTACAACCTAATAGAGGTGTCATACATAATAACCTAATAAAAGTAAATGTAACAACTACTACAGTGCAACAAAACAGGAAGATTAAATGTGGTCTCTTAAACATAAGATCTCTAGCATCTAAAGCAATATTGGTAAATGATTTAATATCAGATTATAATATTGATATATGCTGTCTCACTGAAACTTGGTTGAGACATGAAGAATATGTCAGCATAAATGAGGCCACTCCACCCAGCCATGTCAACACTCATATTGCTCGAGGCACGGGCCGAGGAGGTGGAGTTGCAGCAATCTTTGACTCAAGTTTACTGATCAATACTAAACCAAAATGTAATTATACCTCTTTTGAAAGCCTCGTTTTTAGTCTTACGCATCCAACCTGGAAAACTTTGCAGCCAATCTTATTTGTTACAGTGTATCGTGCAGCAGGTCCTTATTCAGAATTCTTATCAGAATTCTCTGAGTTTTTATCAACTTTGGTTCTTAAAACAGACAAAGTAATTATCGTAGGTGACTTTAATATTCATTTTGACGATGATAAAAATAGCCTTACTGTTGCATTTAACTCTATATTAGATTCTGTTGGTTTTTGTCAGAGTGTAAATAAACCAACCCACTGTTATAATCACACTCTCGACCTTGTTCTGACTTATGGTATTGAAATTGAGCAACTATTAGTCGAACCGCATAATCCTGATTTATCCGACCATTTCTTAGTAACTTTTGAAGTACTGTTACTAGACTACAAAGCATTTCAAACCGGAGAGACGTGATGTAAGAATTACATATTTATTGTTTACACGTCATATGAATGAAATGATTGCCATGATAATACAACAGGAAAATGTAATGGTGTTTTGGCGATTAGGCCCCGGTTTGCAGGATGATCATTTAGGAGGGAAAGCACCGCTCCGATGAAATCCCCGGGGTCTAGACACTGGTGGTGGTGCTGAGTAGGTGAGACCGGTCTGAAGAGGGAAGGTTTAGCTTTGTCCTGGAGAAGACTGGAGGCGAGAGGGGTGGAGGCGGGTTGCGGTCATCTGCAAATAACAACTGACAGGGAGGAAGAGCAGGCATTTAAGGAATTTAGCATGTGCAGCCATTGGCTGCTGAAGGGTGACGCCCTCATATTTAATGAGGGGGGAAGGGAGCCATCGAGTGACGTGTAAGTGACTCGTGTTAGGTCTTCCTTATTGAACTTGCGCTAAGCTTCATTTCAAACCGGAGAGACGTGATGTAAGAATTACATATTTATTGTTTACACGTCATATGAATGAAATGATTGCCATGATAATACAACAGGAAAATGTAATGGTGTTTTGGCGATTAGGCCCCGGTTTGCAGGATGATCATTTAGGAGGGAAAGCACCGCTCCGATGAAATCCCCAAAACCAGTGAAGTATGAAATACTGAGATGAACTGAGTTGCTTACCTTGTGGGGTGACTGGTGATCTGGGAAGGAAAGATAATAGATTAACACGTATATGAGCGACATAGTGCCGGAATCACTGCCGGAGCTTACTGGTCATGCTGAGACTCTGACTGCCGAAATCAGTGCCGGTCTTACCTGAAAACGACCTGCGGGTCGCATGCCTGGCCAGCAGGGCTTGACTACGCCGAGGAGCGAGCGGTTTCGTTTTGTAACGGTGGCCTTCCGCCACGACACCGAAGTGTACGGTGGCCTTCCGCCACGACACCGAAGTGTACGGTGGCCTTCCGCCACGCCTGACTTCGCAGGCTATATACATATTTCTCTTTCTTTCGTAACTGACACCGAAGTGTACGGTGGCCTTCCGCCACGCCTGACTTCGCAGGCTATATACATATTTCTCTTTCTCTTTCTTTCGTAACTGACACCGAAGTGTACGGTGGCCTTCCGCCACGCCTGACTTCGCAGGCTATATGCATATTTCTCTTTGCTCTTTCTTTCGTAACTGACACCGAAGTGTACGGTGGCTTTCCGCCACGCCTGACTTTGCAGGCTATATACATCTTTCCTTTGCTCTTTTCTCTTTCTTTCGTAACTGACACCGAAGTGTACGGTGGCCTTCCGCCACGCCTGACTTCGCAGGCTATATATATATATATATATATATATCTATTTTTCTTTACTCTTTCTCCTTTGTTTTGTAACTGACACCGGAGTGTGCGGTGGCCTGAGTCCACACCTGACTTCGCAGGATACATTTTACGCTGATACGTTTGAGCGAGGCCAGGAATGAAATACCTGTGTGCCGGAGATGAAGCCCGTTACATGTAGTTGCAGCGTGAGACGAGACATTATTCCCGCGGGGCCCGCGGAATTAGGACAGGAATGCAGTTTGAATATCGGGTACCTTAGTGAGACATGTATACTTGTGAATGTGTTTATGAGCCACCACCAGTTATATGCATAGATACCATAGTTATGGTCTGAGAGATCTTTGGGTACGGCGCTGATGTCTGGGCGCTGATGTCTGGGCGAATGTATGTTGTGAAGGCGGAGGAGGACCACCGTCCTAGTTGTTGTGGGGATGAGGTAGAGAGACCTTGATTAGCAGCAGAGGTGGCTGCACCTATCCTGAGGGAATGTCCCGGGTATGATATAGGTGATAGGCCGGATTTAATGAGAACTTGCTTGAGGTAGAAATTGACGGGGGCCATGACCCTGCGAACCACTCTCCCTGGAAGAAACCCCCAAAATCCACGGATGGGGCGGCATCCGTGAAGAACCTCATTGAGTCAGAGGAACGCAAGAGGTCATCGTAAAAGAAAGTAACTCCGTTCCAGTGGGCGAGCAGGAGATACCAGAAACGTAGGTCTGAGCGGCAGCCTTCGTCTAAGAAAACGCAGTCATGGAGTTTGTCGACCGCTGATGCTGCGTCCAGGAGGCGGGAGATGAACGAGCGCCCGTGGGGGATGACATGCATGGCGAAGTTGGAGGTGTCCGAGAAGGGAGAGCAACTGTTGTTGCTCGCAGTATGACTTGGTGTTGTCCCGGATGCGCTGCAATTTGTCGGAGGGGAGAGACGCCTTCATGTCTATGGAGTCGAGGATGATGCCTAAGAACTCTAAGCGTGTGTCGGGACTTAACATTTTCTCTTTGCAGAGAGGGACACCTAACTCCTGAAGCAGTGTTTAAGCTTGGCCAGTGAGATCCCTGAGCTGTCCTGTGGCGGGTCTATGGGGAAGAGTCGTCCAGTAGGTGAAGGACGGAGGGGATTCTGACGATGTTCAGCGGGATTCAGCAGGATCCAGCAGAGCGCTTCCAAGAAGGAATTGAAGATGCAGGGGCTGCTTCTGCGAAAATAGAGTTTGAACTCCCACTTAATATTGAACGAATTCCACTGAGACGGATGAATGGGGATGATGTTGAAGGCATCGGTAATGTCCGCTTTGGAGAGCCGAGCTCCGTGCCCTGTGAACTTGATCATCTTTATTGCATTATCCACTGAGGCATGGTGAAGGGAGAACTGCTCTGGAGGGATGATGCTGCGGGGAGCGGACAGATCGAAAATCAGCCTTTTATTTACGTGTGGCTTATTCTGATGGGATTTGAACGGAACACTGAGAAGGGGGAGGAGCTAAAAGGGCAGATTATATATCCTTTGAGAAGTTCTTTGTCGATGAGCTGGGAAACTATGTTGGGTTCTTTAGCGGCTGACTGTAAGTTTCTTGCTACGAAAGTCACTGTGGGAGATGGGAGGACCCCTACCCTGAAGCCTTGGGAGAGCCCTGACAGAGATAGTCAATGAACACGGAATCTGGGTGAGTAGATAGCGCAGCTGCTAGCTGAGGGATGATAATGGGAGAGGAGGGGTGATATTCCAATTATTATTATTATTTATTTTCCCTCCACGAGGTTTCTGGCGCAGAGCTACTGTGACGGCCCGTCCACACGGTGGCGGGCGTTAAGCTTCCAACGCTTCTGCCCATTCACTTTGATAGGGTGACATCACTTTTAGCAGGACTGTATTTTGGGAAGTGACGTGGAGCATTGCTGGCGTTGCTCGCTTCAGAAGTTGAGCAATGTTCAATTTTGTTGGCGCCTCGGCAGAAGCGTCAGCCAATGAAATCCCGTTTATGCAAATCTGCCAGTACGAGTGCTAGCCAGTCGAACCGCGTGTATGCTGGGAGACTACGCAGGTCATTACCTCATATTCCGGAAAATGGAGGGAAAATTCATTATAGCGGTAGTGAATCACCCGGTGCTGAATGATCGGTCTCTGTTCATCTACCGGGATACGAACCAGAGTAGCGAGGCATTGAGGGAGGTGGCAGTGGGTGACACTGGTAGGTTTTCGCCTGTTGGAGTGGTTTTATTTCAGTTTACTTCGTTTTAACATTGCTATTGCTTTATATCTCGGGGGCAAGAGATTCATGTGATTGATTGTTGGTCACGTTGCTCGCAAAAGTAAAAAATGTACTTTAGGGTGGGCCTGTAAGAATGTGGGGTGGGCCAGATTTTTGGCAGATTACTTTTAGAATATTTCCAAGTTTTCTTCTTCTTCTTCTTCTTCTTCTTCTTCTTCTTCTTCTTCTTCTTCTTCTTCTTCTTCTTCTTCTTCAACGGATGGGTATGTTTTGGTGAACGAGAGACGCGTATTTGACTGTTTTATCAAGAGCACGACATGACATCTTAGTGTCGTTCTGGACAGCTCTCATCTGCACCACACGTAAAACTCACCCATACTGCATTCTTGTACGGTCTAAAACCTTCCTTGGAATATGTTATGCATTGTAAGGTGTCCTTGGGTGCTTTGAAAGGCGCCCCTAAATAGAATAAATTATCATTATTATTTATCTGGAACGATGCAATAACTTATTTATTTCAGTCACTTGCCCTATACATTCAGCAGGCCATTCACTTGATTTGATCCCGTTATAAATGTCATCATTCGACAATAAATAAATGCAACATAAACGTTATCTTCCACGTTTTATCTAACCATCTCCGTTTCTACCTTTCAATATATTTGAAAGAGAACTCTCTCTCTCTCTCTCATCTGCGTGCGGGGGCGGGGCCTCACGGACACGCTGCATCTCTCGCTTACAGACACGCTGCGCCGCTGTACAGTGTGCACACGGTTCTGCTGGTAATGATATTACATTTGTGAGGAAACTTCTCAGCCAATGGTTCCAATAAGTATTCACTTCAGGTTTACGAAAGTAACTGACTCAGATTACTCGTTTTTCAAATGTAACGCCCGCTGAATATACATGATTTTGTATTTCTGATTACGTAACGCCGTTACATCTATTCCGTTACGACCCGACCCTGTGTGGGTGAGTGCAAACATTTTTCGTTAACACTAGTACCTGACCTGAGTGCCACGGAAGTCGAAGCTCCTGTGATGAGTCTTCCAGGGCCTGGAGGCGAGCATCGATAGCTATCATGGAGCTAGCCAGGGATTGCAGGGAGCCGGCCACGCTACTCTCCATGAGGGGTGTGTTAGTGATGCTCCCGGACTGGCAGCCTGGGAAGGGGTGGATTTTTGGAGGTGGACGAGATCCTGGCTGGAGGGCTCGACTTCCTGCCCTTTTTTCATATTACCTCCGCGGCTGCGGCAGCGTCCTCGCCCTGCTCTCTGGGGAGCTGACTGGAGCTGCTGCCCCGGACTGGGGAGCTGTGCTGGAGACCTGATCCGAGAGCTCTCGGAGCTGCGAGAGAGTGAGGCCTGGGGCTGTGGGGATGTCTTGCTGCAGGAAGCCGGGCGATGAGGAAGTCTGCCTCTGGTGATAGGCCGCTGTGGGGAGCCGAACCGGGCTCGAATAATTCCATACCAGGTTCGTGATCTGAATTGTCCGAGTTGGACATCTCGAGCTAGTTTTTCTTTTCTTTTTTCTCACGAGGAGGAGTATAGTACTGCTGCTGTTTGCGGTCATCTGCAAATGACAACTGACAGGGAGGAAGAGCAGGCATTTAAATAATTTAGCATGTGCAGCCATTGGCTGCTGAATGGTGACGCCCTCATATTTAATGAGGGGGGAAGGGAGCCATCGAGTGACGTGTAAGTGACTCGTGTTAGGTCTTCCTTATTGAACTTGCGCTAAGCTTCATTAGTCAAAAGCTCTTGCAGCAGAAACCTATCCGTTAGTGCTATAGCCACATTTAAGGAAGAGATTCCACCAATACTTAACTCGATAGCATGTCTGCATGTAAGGGAGGAAACTTATACAAAATGTACACCACCCCAAATTGATCATGTTGTTGATAGTGCTATAGATGCGCTGCGAATAAAATTAGACTCTGTTGCTCCTTTGAAAAAGAAGAAAATAAAGCAACATAGATTAGCTCCATGGCATAATGCCGAAACCCGCAAAATAAAGCAAAAGTCTAGACAACTTGAAAGGATATGGCGTTCCACCAAACTTGAAGAATCTCGTTTAATTTGGCATATTACTCTCAATGAATATAAGAAAGCACTGCGTAAAGCGAGAGCAGCATACTACTCTTCATTAATAGATGAGAATAAGAATAATGCAAGATTTCTTTTCAGCACTGTAGCCAGGCTGACAGAGAGCCACAGCTCCATTGAGCCTTCTATTCCCATAGCACTCAGTAGTAATGATTTTATGTGCTTTTTTAACGATAAAATTGTTACTCTTAGAAACAAAATTAATGACCTCTTGCCTTCGACCAGTATAATGTTATCAACAGCTCCCGGAATCGTAAGTTCTAATATTACACGAGATTGTAAACTAGAATGCTTTTCAGCCATTAACCTTGAACAATTACATTCAATGATTCTCTCTTCTAAACCATCAACGTGCATGTTAGACCCAATTCCAACTAAGCTGTTGAAGGAAGTTTTTCCATTAATTAGCACTTCTTTATTAAATATTATGAATATGTCTTTATTATCAGGCTATGTTCCACAATCATTCAAAGTAGCAGTGATAAAACCGCTTCTTAAAAAGCACAACCTCGATCCAGAGGTTTTAGCCAACTATAGACCTATTTCTAATCTTCCGTTCCTCTCAAAGATTCTTGAGAAAGCGGTCGCAAAACAGTTGTGTGATTACTTAAAAAACAATGATTTATTTGAAGATTTTCAGTCTGGCTTTAGAACACATCATAGCACAGAGACAGCTCTGGTTAAAGTCACAAATGATATTCTAATAGCCTCAGACAAGGGACTTGTCTCTATTCTTGTTTTGCTCGATCTCAGTGCTGCATTTGATACTATCGACCATGATATCCTATTGCAAAGACTAGAGCACTTGGTTGGCATACAGGGAACTGCTTTAGGCTGGTTTAGGTCCTATCTATCTGAACGCTCTCAGTTTGTACGTGTCAACAATGAATCTTCCACGCAAACCAAAGTTAGCCATGGAGTGCCACAGGGCTCAGTGCTCGGACCTATTTTGTTCACATTATATATGCTTCCGTTAGGCAATATTATAAGGAATCATTCTGTAAACTTTCATTGTTATGCGGATGATACTCAACTATATTTATCAATTAAGCCTGATGAAATTAATCATCTAAATAAAATTCAAGACTGCCTTAAGGACTTAAAAACGTGGATGACCTTAAACTTTTTGATGTTAAACACGACCAAAACTGAAGTTATTGTACTTGGCCCGAAGAATCTACGAAACAAATTATCTAAATATATACTAACTATGGATGGCATTAATTTGGCCTCCAGTGAGACTGTAAGGAATCTTGGTGTTATATTTGATCAGGATTTATCCTTTAACGCCCACATAAAATCAATTTCAAGGACCGCCTACTTCCATCTACGTAACATTGCAAAAATCACGCATATCTTGCCTCAAAACGATGCAGAGAAACTAGTCCATGTATTTGTTACTTCTAGGCTGGATTATTGTAACTCTTTACTATCAGGGAGTACCAAAAAGTCAATCAAGTCGCTTCAGCTGATTCAAAATGCTGCGGCTCGTGTACTAACCAGAGTTAGGAGAAGGGACCACATTACTCCTGTTCTGGCTGCCTTACACTGGCTCCCTATAGAACACAGGATAGAATTTAAAATTCTTCTTCTCGCCTACAAAGCCCTTAATGGGCAGGCGCCATCTTACCTTAAAGAACTCATTATACCCTACTGTCCTACTAGGGCATTGCGTTCCAAGAATGCAGGGTTGTTGGTTGTTCCTAGAGTCTCTAAAAGTACAATGGGAGCCAGAGCCTTTTCTTATCAAGCTCCACATTTGTGGAATCAGCTTCCAGTTTGTGTTCGGGCGGCAGACACCCTATCCGTTTTTAAGAGTGCGCTTAAGACCTTCCTTTTTGATAAAGCTTATAGTTAGGGCTGATTAGATTCAGCCCCTAGTTTTGCTGATATAGGCTTAGTTTGTCGGGGGACATCTTACTTCTTCCTTCTCTCTGTCTATACCCGTGTACTCTCATGTTCCGATTAACCCAGCTTCCCCAAATGTCTTTCTTTTTGGGGTCTATATATGCTGGGATCCGGAGTCATGGATGATCCTGCGGTCTTGTGTCCTGGATCGCGAGCGCTGGATCTTGAGTCGTGGCTGTGGTCCTGGATCATCGGTCCTGGATGGATATCCTCGTGGATTCATCTTCCTATTATACACACATGCATTTCCAAACATTTGGACTACCTATGTTGCAAATGTATTATCTTTTCAATTTACACACGGCATCTATTGCACGTCTGTCCGTCCTGGGAGAGGGATCCCTCCTCTGTTGCTCTCCCTGAGGTTTCTCCCATTTTTCCCTTTAAACTGGGTTTTCTTTGGAAGTTTTTCCTTGTACGATGTGAGGGTCTAAGGACAGAGGGTGTCGTATTGTCATACTGATATTCTGTACACACTGTGAAGACCACTGAGACAAATGTAACATTTGTGATATTGGGCTATATAAATAAACATTGATTGATTGATTGATTGATTGATTGACATCACTTTTAGCAGGACTGTATTTTGGGAAGCGACGTGGAGCGTTGCTGGCATTGCTCGCTTCAAAGTTGAGCAATGTTCAATTTTGTTGGCGCCTCGGCAGAAGCGTCAGCCAATGAAATCCCGTTTATGCAAATCTGCCAGTACAAGCACTAGCCAGTCGAACCGCGTGTATGCTGGGAGAGACTACGCAGGTCATTACCTCATATTCCGGAAAATGGAGGGAAAATTAATTATAGCGGTAGTGAATCACCCGGTGCTGAATGATCGGTCTCTGTTCATCTACCGGGATACAAACCAGAGGAGCGAGGCATGGAGGGAGGTGGCAGGGACAGTGGGTGAAACTGGTAGGTTTTCGCCTGTTGGAGTGTTATTTTTTCTAGTTTACTTCGTTTTAACATTGCTATTGCTTTGTATCTCGGGGGCAAGAGATTCATATGATTGGTTGTTGGTCACGTTGCTCGCCAAAAAACAGTAGCGTAGGCAAAAATGTACTTTAGGGTGGGCCTGTAAAAATATAAGGTGGGCCAGATTTTTGGCAGATTACTTTTAGAATACTTCCAAGTTCCTTTCTTCTTCTTCTTCTTCTTCTTCTTCTTCTTCTTCTTCTTCTTCTTCTTCTTCTTCTTCTTCTTCTTCTTCTTCTTCTTCTTCTGAATACTTTCTTTTCCATAACAGGTGGGTATGTTTTGGTGAACGGGAGACACGTATTTTACTATTTTATCAAGAGCACAACACGACATCTTAGTGTCATTCTGGACAGCTCTCATCTGCACCACACATAAAACTCACCCATACTGCATTCTTGTACGTCTTAAAACCTTTCCTTGAAATATGTTATACATTGTAAGGTGTCCTTGGGTGCTTTGAAAGGCGCCCCTAAATAGAATGAATTATCATTATTATTTATTATCTGAAACGATGTAATAACTTTTTTTTTCAGTCACTTGCCCTATACATTCAGCAGGCCATTCACTTTGATTTGATCCCATTATAAATGTCATCATTTCGACAATAAATAAATGCTACATAAACGTTATCTTCCACGTTTTATCTAATCATCTCCGTTTCTACCTTTCAATATATTTTGAAAGAGAACTCTCTCTCTCTCTCTCATCTGCGTGCGGGGGCGGGGCCTCACAGACACGCTGCATCTCTCGTTTATAGACACGCTGCTGTGCTGTGCAGTGTGCACACGGTTCTGCTGGTAATGAATATTACATTTTGTGAGGAAACTTCTCAACCAATAGTTCCAATAAGTATTCACTTCAGGTTTACGAAAGTAACTGACTCAGATTACTCGATTTTCAAATGTAACGCCCACTGAATATACATGATTTTTGTATTTCTGATTACGTAACGCCGTTACATCTATTCCGTTACAACCCGACCCTGTGTGGGTGAGTGCAAACATTTTCGTTAACACTAGTACCTGACCTGAGTACCACGGAAGTCGAAGCTCCTGTGATGAGTCTTCCAGGGCCTGGAGGCGAGCATCGATAGCTGTCATGGAGCTAGCCAGGGATTGCAGGGAGCCGGCCACGCTACTCTCCATGAGGGGTGTGTTAGTGACGCTCCCGGACTGGCGAGCCTGGGAAGGGGTGGATTTTGGAGGTGGACGGATCCTGGCTGGAGGGCTCGACTTCCTGCCCTTTTTTTATTACCTCCGCGGCTGCGGCAGCGTCCTCGCCCTGCTCTCTGGGGACCTGACTGGAGCTGCTGCCCCGGACTGGGGAGCTATGCTGGAGACCTGATCCGAGAGCTCTCGGAGCTGCGAGAGAGTGAGGCCTGGGGCTGTGGGGATGCCCTGCTGCAGGAGCCGGGCGATGAGGAAGTCTGCCTCTGGTGATAGGCCGCTGTGGGGAGCCGCATCGGGCTCGAATAATTCCATACCAGGTTCGTGATCTGAATTGTCCGAGTTGGACATCTTGAGCTAGTTTTTCTTGTTTACCATGTCCGGGCGGCACACAGCATATGGGACGGAAAACTTTTTCCAACTACCTGGAGAAAGAATATACAAAAATGTAAAGCCAGCTAATATCGATGCAATCCAGATTGCATATAATGCATGTCAAGTTGATCAACAGATTGTATTATTCTTCAATGCAATAAGAGTACTGAGATGAAGGCTATAAGGGCATTAATATAATGGGAGCCCTTTTTTTAAGTAACTAATGCGTTACAGTTCACAGTAACGTATTACTTTTTGGTGTAAGTAATCAGTAAAGTAACTAGTTACTTTTGAAATGAAGTAACTAGTAATGGTAACTAGTTACTGGTTTTCAGTAATTAGCACAACACTGACTATTACTAATATCATTGTTTATGTTCTTGTTTTTTCTAGTTCCTTTTGGGTTGCCTGACATGAACGTGAAAACGCCAGCCAAGTTATAAATTCTTCTGAATCCCGATGACCGGGCAGCACATCACAGAGGCATTTAAAAAGTGAAGACAATACATTCTGGAAATGTTCACATCAGGCACCTTCAAGTTAAACAATACTACTGTACAGTAAACAATTAACACAGCAAATTATGTGGATTAAATCACATTTATTTCGTTAAAAATAAACGAAATGACTCGGTTTGCATTCATAAAGAATGCACAAACGTGTTTAATCGTTAATGTCTGATATGTACTACTAAGTAAATAGCCCATTAGTTCCTGCTCAAGATTAGATTCAACTTTATTGTTATTGCACAGATTACAGGTACTGAGACAACGAAATGCAGTTTAGCTTCTAACCAGGTGCAACAAGCAGTAAAGTGAAAAGTAATGTTCACAATCTACAGAATAAAATATAGAATGAATTGAATGATGAATAAACAGTGAGGGGTATGAATACACTAGATATCAGCCTGTGAGCAGTATGAACAGTGTGTTAATCGTTAATGTCAGATATGCCTACTAAGTAAATAGCCTATATTAATTTCATGATGGATTAAACCACATTTATTTCGTTAAAAATAAACAAAATGATTACATGTAGGGTGAATTTCGGAAACATTTTGCATTTCAGACTTCGGGAATATATTGCGACATGAAGCCGATACAATAAATCAAAACCGAGTAACATTCTGAAATCCCCAGGATGTGTCCTAATCAAACCAAAAGAGAACATGCAGATATTAAACTCATACAAGAAATGGTAGACATATTAGTACTCTTAGTGCCAAGTTGTCTCAGACAATCTGTTTTCCTAATGTGGGACAGCTCTGTGCAAAATGTGGGACACTGAAAAGTCTATATTAAAAAGCCTCAGTCACCTTCATTCATGTAATAAAAAAATCTCAGGCCAGTAACACTCAAAGCTACAGTAAATGTGCAATACCATGCTATGTTACTATTTATAATGTTATTGTTGTTACAACAAAAGATGTTTTTATTTAAATTGAAGTTAAATGCATCAATCTGGTGCACTGAGGGCAAAATTAGTAGATTTGTGGATACGGCTCTCAACACTCATATGAAACAGAACTGTTCTTACAATGTGTGTTGGAAGGTATTAAATTACTATGCATATTTTATTGTGTAAACACACAGCTGATCACCTGAGAGCTGCCGTTTCATTCAGAGCCTTTAAAAAAAACGACGGTCTGATTTCAACAACTCAATGTGTGATTATTATAGCAGTAATATTAGACACTAATAATACAGTAAACTATGAACACTGTACATATTATTGTTTGCCCGTGGATAGGGTGATCGGTAGTGAGAGCCGCTGCAGTTTCCCCCGGTCGGATGTGATATAAAAACAAAGCGATTATTTTTGTTGTTGTAAACTCACGTGGATTAAATGTAGTGCATTAATTTCAACTCGCGAACATGTGATACATTAAATGAATGCGAGGATGACGATCGAAAATCGTTTGTTTGACCCTGGATGCATTTCCTGATCTAAAAACATAGCGATGGTTTTGTACTTACGCCAACGTGAATTAAACATTATTTTGTTAAATAAAAACATGGTGATGTTTAGTAAATTATTACATGTCTCTTACTTAAGCACAGAATATGATCCTATCCGTGACATATATGGATTTTAACAAATATCCGCTATATCAGAAACCTGTAATTCAGCTGTTTATTTCACATGAGTTTCAGTGTGGTAGCTTTTCACTGCTCCCCCTGGTGGATCCATGATCCATTGCAGCTGGTTTCATTATAATTAAATGTATTTATCAAGGGGGCGTTTCAAATCCTGCGGGGGGGGTTTTCCTTATCAGCAGGGGCCCACCTCGTGCCGATCACGGACCCGCACGGGAAGGCGTCTGAAACGAAACGCTACATCTGTAGTTCTGCCTAATGGAATTCCAGAGACAATGGACTTACTGATGAAGTCAGGAAAGTGTGTGAAATAGAGTGCCACAGTGACGCGTCCTAAAACCCGGAAGTAAACTCCTTCCGGTTCCCTCGACAAAAAAGCAATGACATTTCTCCAGCTATTTTCCAAAATCCTATGGAGAAATTGCATTGCTTTTTTGTCAAAGGAACCGGAAGGAGTTTACTTCCGGGTTTTAGGACGCGTCACTGTGGCACTCAAGGTGGAGGTTTTAGAATGCAATATCAAGACAGAGACATTGGAGAAGCACTAGTCAACCTGACATCCACTGCTGACCCTGAAGATTTGACAATTATCAAGGTCATCCCAATAACTCCTCAATGTAATGTTTAGATGGATTTGTGTCACTTTGAAATAATTACTGATAATCCATCATTCCATTTTTGTCAAAACCCCTCAAAAACAGAGATTTGTAGTTGTTTTCATATAGAGTGTGTGAGGAATATACCCCAGCTTCCGGTTTTGGGCGTGCTGGCATGCATTCACCAACGGTAATGTTTAGATGGATTTTAGGAACTTCCCCAAAATTCTATTGGCTCTAACGGTTCAAAAGAGGTGTCAATCATCAACATCGACCAGTATTGTCATACTGATATTCTGTACAAACTGTGAAGTCCACTGAGACAAATATAACATTTGTGATATTGGGCTATATAAATAAACATTGATTGATTGATTGAATCCACCCAAATGACCCCAGAAGTGTTTTTTCCCCTTCTAAACCTCTCTAAAAAGGTCAAATGTCACTTGTTTTGCATCAATCTTGATACAGAGTACTTATTATATGTTGTACTTTGGATTCCTAAAGCTTTTAGTCTACTAACCCATCATCCAAGGGTGGTTTTCACTATAAGTAATTTCTTTTTGGACGGACACTACAATTTAAATTGTTTTACTATGTTCAATCTGAATTTACTTTAAAATAAAAACATTCTAGTTTGATTTTGACTTTTCTACATCCAACTCACAGGTTTATCATTACTTTGAGAAAAAACATTATTAATGTACCCATTTTAGAAGTGAATATATAGTCATTTGTTCTGGGCATGTCATTTTCAAGCCTGAGGCCTGAAAAACAGGCTCAGGGCTTAACAGGTTAACATGTGAAAAACCTCTTCAGGTAGAATTCCGAGGCAAATCCACATAGGTGGCCGGTTGTCAAATAGACTGCCCTCTTCAGTTGGTGTTAAAAACCCATTTAGGAAGAATTCGGAGGAACATACTCATAGGTGACATCAGTAGGGCATTTGAAATGGACGACCAGTTCCAATACGCCCTCAGATCCCGGGTATTCGAGGCAGACGTCCGCTTCGAAAAACACCGCATTGTTTTCGACAACCCGAGATCCTGCATTTATGTATTTGAAGTGGATATCCGCTCGGGAACACACTACTGTGCCATCTGAAATGTACGGGACCGAATCTCAACGATGCATCGACACGGGGAGCCGATACTCGGACTGTGTTATTAAGGCCAACCGATGATTTATCGGTGAGAAGATTTAGTCAATGTCCCCAGTCCACTTCAAATACATAACTAAATGGTCTCGGGTGTTTGAAGTGTACTGAGCACTTCAAATACATAACCTGCGTCCCTGGAGTTATGTATTTGAAGCAACAGGCCAGGAAGATGATATTTTGACTGTGTCCTGGATCCAACCCGAGGATTGACTAAAAGCTTTAGGAATCCAAAGTACAACATATAATAAGTATCCTGTATCAATATTGATTCAAAAAAAGTGACATTTGACCTTTTTAGACAGATTTAGCAAAAAAACCTTCTGGGGCCATTTGGGTGGATTTTCCTTATCTCTGGCCCCCCTTGTTCGATTTTGACATGTGACATCTCTTCCTGACCGTTAGAGGCAATATAATCGAAAGGGAATCGTCCCGCACACGCTCATGTTAAAAAAAAATGGCATCTTCGCGCACAGAGTTTTGCTCCAGAGCGAAGCTGTCTCTAAGTCTAACATCTCAAAATCGAAAAGCAGATTTATTGCTCATGGATTATCAGAAATCATTTCAAAGGGACACAGACACATTGGATTAACCTATTGATTAACTTCAGCAGCGTTTTTATCGTTTTAATGCCAAATTAAATGTATTTTTTTTTAAATGATCGGTTAGATGAGTTTCTTTCCATTACATGGATATAAAACATTCATAGTTTATTAAATGAACATGCCCTCAGACACTGTTTCCTGCAAGATATTGCAGGAGGCCCCCGGAACCGGGGTCTCTTGGGCTTAACAGGTTAACTATTTCAAATGTCATTGAGGTCCCAGAGGTCGCCTGATGTGATTTTTGAGCAACAAACTTGAGAAAAGGTGCAGTGGCCTTGGTGCTGTGGACATTTTGTGCATGTTGAATACTCACATGACGCAAAAATAAGGGAACCTCCCACCTTATGGACGCCCGTAAAATGGGAAACACCTTGACCGTGTACAAACTTTGTTTCAATCAACATGCGACGTACACCTCGCTAACGACCTCCTTATGCGTGTGCCGAACGACTTCCGGCTGTCAGAGACACTACGTTCACACCGCTGATGTCAACTTAGAGCGAATTTGTCCACTTGCAATTCGTTCATTGAGCATTTCACCCGAACCCACCCAGACCCCCACAATTAAAGGCCTGTTTTGCCCAAAGACCCCCAAAGTGACTGGACGGGCCTAACATTCCAGGGTCATCGCCCCTGGGTGGTCAGTAGCGCACCACGGCCCCTCCTATTTCCAAAGTTGCCCAAACGGTCCCAAAGTCGGCCAGGTGATGCGTCTTTCGGGGGGGCAGAGGGTAGTGACCTCTGCAGGATTTTTCGGTGCACTCTGTGTCAACTTTGCCTCAAATGGACTCCCGGACAGATCTCCGACGTAGAGGACCCTTCCTTGGGGCATCGGCTCGTTTTGTGGAGCCCACGGCATTTGTCTTTTCCCTTCCTTCAGTGAGTGAAGACAGCTGTCTCCCCTCTGCTAAACAGTGAGACTAATAGTGACTATAAATGTTCCGAACCATTTTAATTTTGTATATACTGTCAGTATAGAGATATTTGAAATATATAATGACTTTTTCATTGTGGGTTATACAAGATTATATTAAAAAATAATAATTATTGAACTAAATATGGAAAAATCAACAATTTGGAGGAATCTGGTACTAATATATGTTGTAGATAGTATCATCTTAGGTCACAGGCTCCTCCAACAGTGCAACACAATAAAACAGATAAACAGAAAAATATAGTGCAAGTGAATAGAAAATACAAAAAGAAAAATAGTACAAAAAGTGAAATAGTGTTTGTGTAAAGTTATTGGTTGGTATGATATTTAGAGAACCGTTTGTGGCTGGGGTGATTGGGGTCTTTGATAATCCTGAGGGCTTTCTTCCTGAGCCGCTGGGAGTAAAGGTCCTTCATGGATGGCAGCTCCGTCCTGGTGATGTTCTGTGCAGTTTTCACCACCCTCTGTAAAGCCTTACGATTGAGGGCGGTGCAGCTGCCGTACCAGGCCTTGATGCAGCCTGTCAGGATCCTCTCTATGGTGCAGCTGTAGAAGGTCAGGATCCTTTCTATGGTGCACCTGTACAAGGTCAGCGTCCTCTCTATGGTGCACCTGTAGAAGGTTAGGATGCGCTCTGTGGTGCACCTGTAAATGGTCAGTGTCCTCTCTATGGTGCACCTGTAGAAGGTCAGGATCCCCTCTATGGTGCACCTGTAAAAGGTCAGTATTCTCTCTATGGTGCACCTGTAGAAGGTCAGGATCCTCTCTATGGTGCACCTGTAAAAGGTCAGTGTCCTCTCTATAGTGCACCCGTAGAAGGTCAGGTGATGGTGTTTGTGTGAAGAGTCCATGTCAGGTCCTCAGTGATGTGGACACTGAGGACGCTGAAGCTGCTGACTCTCTGCACCGTAGTCCAATTGATGGCGATGGGGGCGTGTCCCTCTCTCTGCTGCTTCCTGTAGTCTACAATCAGCTCCTTTATTTTGCTGACGTTGAGATGGAGGTTGTCATCCTGGCACCAAGATGGCAGGTTTTCGACCTCCTTTCTGTACGCCGTCTCGTCAGCGTCGGTGATTTAGCCGATGACGGTCGTGTCGTCAGCAAACTTCACATTAAATGTCATTTGTTAGAGGCTTTTATACAAAGCAACTTACATACATTCAGTACTGTGGACAATCCTCACAGGAGCAATTTGGGGTGAAGTGTCTTGCCCAGGCACACAACGACATGCAGTGGGACTCGAACTTGCTATCCCCAGATTCAAAGTCCAGCACTCTACCCACTGAGCCACAGCTGCAGATTGTGTTGGAGCTGTGTGTGGCCACGCAGTCGTGAGTGAACAGGGAGTAGAGGAGAGAGCTGAGGGGCTCCAGTGGTAGGATCAGGGTGGAGGATGTGATGTTTCCCAACCGCACTGCCTGGGGTCTGCCCATCAGGAAGTTCAGGATCCAGTCACAGAGGGCGCTGTTGAGCCCGAAGTCTCAGAGCTTGATGACCAGCTTGGAGGGCACAATGGTGTTGAAAGCTGAACTGTAATCAATAAATAGCATTCTCACATATGTGTTCCTCTGGTCCAGGTGTGAGAGGGCAGTGTGGATGGTGAGGGCTATGGCCTCGTCTGTGGACCTCTTTGCTCTGTAGGCAAAATGCAGGGGGTCCAGAGAAGTGGAGGAGGTGATGAAGAAGGTTTTGACTAACCGCTAAAAGAACTTCATAATGATGGAGGTGAGTGCTACTGGGCGGTAGTCATTGAGGCCGGTGATCCTTGACTTTTTGGGGACAGAAACGATGGTGGAGAGTTTGAAGCATGTGGGGACTACAGACGGCAGCAGGGACCTGTTGAAAATGTCTATGAACACCTCTGCCAGCTGGACTGCACACACCCTGAGAACACGACCAAGGATCTCATCAGGTCCAGGAGCCTTGTGTGGGTTAAGACTTTAACTTGTTAAACCCTTAGCCTGAGCTCGAAAATGACATTTCCAGAACAAATGACAATATCTTCACTTCTAAAAGGGGTCATTTAATAATTTTTTTCCTCAAAGCAATGATAAACCTGTGAGTTGGAAGTAGAAAATATAGATTTTTTTTTCATTTTAAAGTAAATTCAGATGAAAAATGTAAATCTTAGTGTCCTTTAAAAAAAAACATTACTTATAGTGAAAACCACCCTTGAATGATGGGATCGGAGACTATAAGCTTTAGGAATCCAAACTATAACATATAATAAGTACCCTGTATCAAGATTGATGCAAAACAAGTGACATTTTACCTTTTTAGAGAGGTTTAGAAAAAAAAACTCTTCTGGGGTCATTTGGGTGGATCTTTGGCCACCCTCGGTCGATTTTGATGATTAACATCTCTTTTGAACCGTTAGAGCCAATAGAATCGAGGGGAAGTTCCTAAAAATCCATCGAAACATTACCCATTGGTGAATGAGTGATTCCTAGCCAGAATGCCCTAAACCGGAAGCTGTCATACACTCTGGTAGCAGCAAATATGAAATCTCCGTTATTGATATAAATATTAAGATGGATTAGCAGTAATCATTTCAAAGTGACACAGAGACATTGGATTAACCTATGGAGTAAACTTCAGCAGCGTTTTTCTCATTTTAATGCCATTGAACAGAACTTTTGATCAGAAATAGCAAAAGGTCAGACATTTATCCTGTTTTTCTTCAGTTAAGCTACATGGTGTGATGTCTGGGTTTGCTTCCCTTGGCGAGTTTTGATCGCACAGTGATGATACTTATACTTGTAGAATTTGTGGAATCTCAGCTTGCTAGCTGATATATTGTTTGTGCAGATCCGATAAGTAATAAAGTATTTCTACCGTGAGTTCTGTGCTAAGTGTGTTAGCATTTTTCCACTCAGGGCTCATTTAGACGCTTCTTGTTTCATTGCAGACTGTTATGTTTATGTGTGGAAATGGAAGCACATACATCATTTAAGATATGTGTGCCTGGCAAACCATTTTCTTATATCCTGCAACCGTTTCCCACCAATCAGGACTGCTTTCAGTTTTATTACCACAGATACAGGTTTACAAAAAAAAAGATAATTTTTTCAAAAATAAAGTGAACATTTTAATCAATTATATATATATAAACATCTCTGACCCCCGAAAGTGTCTCTTGGATTAATGTTAGCCCTTGGACAAATGTAGTTGGTGACTCCTGCCCTAGTTGTTCCAGGCACGTCCAGCTGGGAGGAGACTGAGGGCAGACCTAGGACCAGATGGAGGGATTATATCTCTACCCAGGACCAGGTGGAGGGATTATATATCTACCCAGGACCAGATGGAGGGATTATATCTCTACCTAGGACGAGGTGGAGGAATTATATCTCTACCCAGTGTTGAGATCTCCATATCAAGTGAATACTTAAAACGAAAGTTAATTATAAATCAAATATGATCAATCATATTCTTGTATAGACCCATAATGAGAATGCTTCTTGATGGTTTTTGAATATGTATGTATGCTTACAATTTTGTTTGTTGCTGTTTTGATAACTTTGCGTTTTAAAAGGAGGGTGTTGAGATATCCATATCAGGTTGAATAATTAAAACGACAATTAGTTATAATCAAATATAATCAATTACATTCTTGTATAATCCACAATGAAAATGCTTCATATTTTAGGTTTTTCTACATTTACAGTATAAACAAAACACAAGTGGTTTGTTAAGTTGAGTGTAAGGCCTATAATGATGTATGGGTGTCACTGATAAGGGAGAAGGCAGTTTCTCCCCTCTCCTCTCACAGCAGTACACAGGGAGGGGGGCTCCGGACTTAAGGAGAAATACATTGAGGCCCCAAAAAGGTGGTTATGTCATAGCCGAGAATAATATTTTGCAAGTCCTGCAGGACTTTTTACACAAACATGGGAAGGTGTGTCTTATGCCATAGCCAATAGAATATGTCTGGTCATGTCCAGTCCTGTACATCAGAGGCCATGCCCAGTTTCCACAAATATGTATATGGTGGAGGTGTCTTAGGTTTGTCTATCCTGTTTTCAAGCATAAAGACACTGGCAGATGGAGAGGAACTTTCTCTTTGGGAGAGAGCGAGAGAGAGGGGGGTTCCGCTGGTATGCTCTCTCTATGTAAGCTCTGGCCCTCAGAGCTGGGTTAATAGCTCTCGGTAAGGTTCTCTCAGACTTGGTAAATATCTCTCACATTTCTTGGTTGAATGCTAAGTGAATTTCTTTGTGAACTGAGTGGAATGATTTGATGGGTGATGTGTTTGTGAATATTAGGCACGCCACCTGTGAGGATCTTCCTCCGAATTCATGCGGATAGGAATGGGGTTTTGAATGTTATTCCCACTATCTGTGTCGGAAAAACGTGTGTGAATATTAGGCCCGCCACCTGTGAGGAATCTTCCTCCGAATTCATGCGGATAGGTTTGGGTATTTGAATGTTATTCCCGCCGTCTGTGTCGGAAAAAAGGAATGAAATTGATGTGAATTGATTGGGTTAAAATGAAAGTTTGGATGTGATTTTTATTATCACCGGTCTTTTATGAGGAAATGCTTATAAATTCTATCGGGAGATTTTAAATGTCACAACTGAATTTGGCAGTTAAAGTTAAAAAAATATGGTAATAAATGTAAAACTGTGAATTAAAGTTTCATATTTGAACATGATCACAGCATGATAGTTTTAGTATGATTATAATGTTGTAATGAAAGAAGGTAAAAACCCGATTAGTTTGGACCTAGTTTTCTTCAAATAAACTGATCCACCTGAACCAATCGCTGCAAACACAGATATGCCTCTCATCTACCAGACAAGGCACCCGCCGATGTAAAGAGCTTTCGAAACACACTGAGCTCAGCAGACGTTCTCTTTCTCTCCGGTCAAAACATATAGCTACACTAGGCAACACAATAGGATATACAACCAGGTACACATATAATAACTTGGTACAGAAATGCTGCCAATACAACAAGATCAAAGGTTTCAAGCACCGCTATCGCTCACATAAAAAAATCTAGTCGTATGCATCCATGAAAGTATCTCCGAAAACCTCCAAAAGGACATTACATGTCCTGGAAAGCACATAACATTTTGAGGAGGAAATAAGGAGCTATGGAATTATAGTAACAGTGGCTGCCACCATGCAATATTGATAGTGGTTAGCACCCCCAGGATCAGCAATTGTTCTATATTACCGAATGCTCTAGTTCATATTTTTAACGACAAAGGGATATAACATTTTGTTACCATTAAAACTACCAAGTCAAAAACCACCACAGACAGAGCTGTCAATAACATGATACAGCTTCCCCTAACACCAATGCAGGCTCATGTATCTAGATTACATTACATTAAAGCATCTCCAGATCCAGT
>CM070493.1:2154885-2182470 GCA_036324585.1 Champsocephalus esox
ACCCAGACATCACACTCAGGAGGCATTCTGGCTATGCATCACTCATTCACCAATGGTAATGTTTAGATGGATTTTAGGAACTTCCCTCTCTATTCCATTGACTCTAACGGTTCAAAAGAGGTGTCATCAAAATCGACCGAGGGGGGCCAGAGATATGGAAAATCCACCCAAATGACCCCAGAAGTGTTTTTTTCTCTAAATCTCTCTAAAAAGGTCAAACTTCACTTGTTTTGCATCAATCCTGATACAGGGTACTTATTATATGTCATAGTTTGGAGTCCTAAAGCTTGTAGTCTACTAACCCATCATTGAAGGGTGGTTTTCACTATACGTAATGTTTTATCTTTGGACGGACACTATCATTTACAGTTTTTTACTGTGTTCAATCTGAATTTACTTTAAAATAAAAAGATGCTATATTGATTCTGACTTTTCTACATTCAACTCACAGTTTTATCATTACTTAGAGAAAAAAGATTATTAATTTAACCTTTTTAGAAGATATTGTCATTTATTCTGGGAATGTCATTTTCGAGCCTGAGACCTGAAAAACAGGCTCTTGACAGGTTAAATGATATTGTGTGTATGGATAGGCTGGTCTGAGTCCTGATGGTAAGGGGGCCTGGCCTGCTGGGTTCTGGTGTTCTGGAAGCTTTAAAGCAGCAGAAGTCTCTGCAGCTGACAGAAGGGACTGCAGCAGTCTGCAGCACAGCAGGCGAGAGACACTGCACTGTGTGTGATGTGCTCATGTTGCATTAATTTACAGTTCCTGACGCACTCCGGGGGGGATGGTAAGTTAAGACTGTGAAGTTCAAATGTGCTCAGATATACTAACGTTTAACCTCTAAGAATGATTTCCAATTCAACTCCACTAACTGTATCCTATTTCATTCTTGGAGAATATTTGAATATTGGATATTTGAGGTACTTGTGTTTCATGATAACTGCCATGTTGTACATTGTGATTGTTGTTGCCAACATGTCTCTGATTGTGGTTATCTGTGTGAACAGGAGCTTACATGAACCTATGTACCTTTTTCTGTGCAGCCTGTTTGTAAATGAACTGTATGGTAGTACAGGATTGTTTCCATTCCTTCTGGTTCAGATCCTCTCTGACATCCACACTGTCTCTGCTCCGCTCTGCTTCCTGCAGATGTTCTGCTTGTACACATATGCAAATATACAAATTTGTAATTTAGCCGTCATGTCTTATGACAGATATCTTGCTATCTGTTGTCCTCTTCAATATAACACACGTATGACTTTTAACAAAGCAGTTATTCTTATTATTCTCGTTTGGTTGTACTCTTTTGTGAAGTTCTTGATAACCTTATCTTTAAATATCCGTTTGACACTTTGTGGAAACATCATTGACAGTTTGAATTGTAACAACCACCTTATTGTGAAGCTGGCATGTTCTGACACTCAGGTGAACAACATTTATGGACTTTTTTCAATTGTTCTCTCAATCTTAGTCCCTCTGTTTCCAATCCTCTTCTCGTACATGAGGATCCTCAGAGTGTGTTTCTCTGGCTCCAAACAGACCAGACAGAAAGCTGTCAGTACCTGCACACCTCACCTTGTTTCCCTCCTCAACTTCTCTTTCGGCTGCAGCTTTGAAATACTTAAGAGTAGATTTGATATGAGCGGTGTTCCCAGTGTGCTGCGTATTCTTCTGTCACTGTATTTTCTCCTCATACAGCCACTAATGAACCCTGTCATGTACGGACTGCAAATGTCAAAGCTAAGAAATATATGTAAACATGTGCTCTGTTATAAACTGTTGGCTGCTAGGTCTAATAACTGAAGTGTCAGTGAATGATTCCCAATATCCTGTCTTTAAATGTGCTGATTAAAAACATTCAATTAAATTGTAAACATTTTTAATATGTTTATACACATGCATTCCAATATTCATGAATAAACAGTCAAATGTCATATAAATGTTAACACAGTGAAATATACACCTATATTTATAATAACAAATGCACAAATGTTTTGGAAAATGTTTAATGTTAATATAAATAGTTTTAAAGATGAATTGACTTTTGACCTCAGAGTAGAAAAAACACAAAGTGTGTAGAAATCTGCAAGCTAAATGTCTTGCTGCGCTTGTCTGTAGTACAGCTGCAGTAACAACGGAGAGACCCTTTGGTAGAGGGCGCTGTCTGGGCTTATAGGTAAAGGTTAGTTTTGTTTATATATTGAGCACATTTCAGACGATTCAAAGTGCTCAACATATGCTTTAAAGGTCACCTATTATGCAAAAGGCACTTTTTGATGTATTTTCTCCATAGATATGTGTCCCCGGTGTGTCAGGAGACTCACAAAGTGTCAGAAAATAAAACCCTCTCTCTTTTCCTCCTTACGGTTACATTTGAAGGGCCGGACCCTGAATCAGCACTTTTTTAAACAGGGCTTAAATAGAGGGGTATGAGGCTACAATGGGTGATCTGTTTGGTATTTTGAGCAAAACACTTCAGGGACATGTTTTGTATGGCCCTATAATATATTGTTCAAATATAGCATAATAGGTGAGCTTTAACATAGAAGTTAAAAACAAAGCAAACGAAAAGGCAACTCACAAAAAAGATGACAGAATGGTTGCAGAAAAAAGTGCTTAGGTACAATATAAAATAATAGTTCGATGATCTCAGGATAGGCAGCACTAAAGAGAAAGGTATTTAACCTTGATTTAAAAGAACCCAGGGTTGGAGAATACCTCAGGTTTTCAGGCAGTTGTTTCCAGGTCTGCGGTGCAACCCCCACCCTGATGATCTGAGAGCTCTGGGTGGCTTGTTACAGTGAAGCATGTCCATGTATTGTGGTCCCAATCCATTTGTGCTTCGTAAGTAAAAAGTCATATTTTGAAGTGTATCCTTTGTGTTCTTGGAAGCCAGTGCAGATCTTTGAGAACTGGAGGGATGTGCTCTTCTAGTTGTGGTGTGGACTCTGCCAGCACGTTCTGGAGGAGTTGTAGTCATCTTATTGCTTTTTTTAAAGAAACCTGTACGAACACTGTTGTAGTAATCAAGCCTGCAAAAAACAAAGGCATGGACTAGTTTCTCGAGGTGGTTTAGAGACACGGATGTTTTCAGTCTGGCTGTGTTTTTCAGGTGGTAAAACGTTAAATTCCTTTGATGTGGGTTTTGAAATAAAGTCATGGTCCATAACTACACCAAGGTTTCTGACATTGTCTGATGTGTTGGACAGCATTAACATTGGCTCTGTCCTTTTTTTCACCAAAAATAATTGTTCCGTTTTATCCTTATTTTGTCGCAGGAAATGTTGACTCGACCAGGTGCTGATTTGTTGCATGCAGTTTTTCAGAGACTGTAAAGTGGTCCATAGTTGTCAGGGTTTATTGAAATTTAGATCTGAGTGTAATTTGCATAGTTATAGTATGATATTTTATATTTGTTTAGGATAAGAGCAAGTGAAAGCATGTAAACATTGATCAGAGCTGAACCAACAACTTACTGGGGTCAGCTTTCTTCTAACTATTGTGGAGAAAAACATGACTCTCAGATCAAGAAGAAGGCAGGCAAGTGCAGCAAAGCTGGGTTTTATTCATTGCAGATACACATAGATGCCAACAATACACAATCCTGCTCTCCGTGTTCTGATCTTATTTTATATCCTTCACATTGGCTTTTATTCAGATCCATTTTCCTGAACAACTGGTCTCATTTTCCTATTACAGTTATACAGATTATTTTTGATTCAACCACTGTGGTGTTTGGCAGTGTGTGACATCACCCAAATATATATATATATACTTTACATTTCGTTTTAAATGTATTGAAAGGCAATATATAATATAGGTTTATATTTTTACTGTGTTTACATTTAGTTGACATGTGTCTGTTTATTTATGAATATTGGAATGCAAGTGTATATCTAATACATATTATAAATACTATGAACATAGTCACATTTTTTACGATTTAATGAAATGTTTTTAATCAGCACATTTCAAGGCAAGATATTAAGATCCATTCACTGACACTTTAGTTATTAGACCTACAATCCAACAGTTTATAACAGAGGACATATAGGACTATGTTTCATATGTTGCATTGGAATATCATGAATAGACTTGAACGTTTTATCCATTATAAAATTCACTGCTGAAATCATTTCACTTAATCAGATCTCACATGATTCAGTTATATCTCCCACAGGCTCCTCCCTCTACTGGACTCCACTGGACTCTATGGGTACTACCTTACCCTGCGAGCATTCTCCCACTGAGACTTCTATAGACGTAGCCGGCCTTGGGCGGGCCTACCTGAATGCGCGCGCATCACACCGTATAAAAGGAGGCCTCGTCTCCTGACTATCATCCTTTTCTCTTCAGCAGCGGAAGTGATTCCACAAGAGAGACGTTTGAAAGAAGAAGAAAGAGTTATCATACCTCCAGGGAGTCGCCACTGCTAGAGACCTGGGCCTGTCCTTCGTGCCCTGGCTGAAATAGCGGGCGCCATTCCTTCCAGATATGGCGTCCATGGAAGTCCACCGCCCAGGGCTGTACTCTCCCTGGATGATGATCATGGCGGCGGGTGTGTGGGCTACTCACTCATTGCTAGAGATGCCCCCGCCTCACCAGGTCATAGCGATTATTGGGCCACAAGGCCGAATAAGTAGCTTAGTCTACGGGCCTTTCCCCAGGCCCGGTTCCTCCGGGGACCGGTGCTCGGTGGCTTCACATGATATAGGGTCGACCCGCACCGCTGCCCGCCATGTGATGTCCCTGGGATATCACGGCTCGTGGCACTTTCCAAAGAGGATCGTGTTGATCTCCTGGGAGACCCTGCCTGTATCTACGCTGACCGCCTCGCTTACTCCCTGACTCTCTGCCTGTCCCTGACTCACCTTCTGTCCGCTGTCCTCCGGTGCGTTATACTGCCCGGTTGGTATTCCTCCGATCCAGTGCAATCTCCAATAAAGTTTATTACCAATTCTTCTTGGTTTCTCGAGTGCTGCATTTGGGTTCTCCTTAAGATTGTGACAACTACCTGCTTATTAAAAGACACCTAAACAATAAGTGTCGCTATGCAACCGGGTGACGCCACAAAGTATAGCGCATGCATTTGTTTACATGCCCACCAGAACCCCGAGGCATTACCAACAGATCAACGCAAAATCAACCCATACAGGACATCTCTTTCTCCACATTACGTGTTAGACATTAGAGTTGACTATTCTTGTCTGTCACATAAGTGGCGCAACTGAAGCGGTATTGCGCTAAAGGGAAATTATTTTGACCGGACATTTTGACCGAAGAGATTTAGATTTGCCGGCTAACGGGAACTCTGACGTCGCCATGTTGTGTGCTTCGTGGATGCGCTCGGCTCCTCTCGACTGCTGCTCGGGATTGCTCGGTCAGCTTCCGGATGAGGAGGCATTTGTTCGACCAACTTATAGTAGACATTACAAACATTTTTAATAGGGGCCATAATAGTGTAAATAATGTTTGTTTTGGCAGTTATGAATGTAATGTTTTCTACTTTTTTCCATCTGGGAAGGCATTTGCCTTCATCAGATGGAAAGTGTCTTCACCAAAAAATTAAGTATTTCTTATAGCTATAAAGGGCAGGCAAGCGAGCAAACACAAACAAACAAGTGAAATGAAGAATACAATTGAAATTGTACACTATAATATTATGGTGGTTCATCTTATAATTCAGTCTAGAGAATGCACCAGACAGCATCTAAGACCTGAAACAATCTAAATGTTCTAGGGGGACGGAGGCCCCCCAAACCCTTTGTGAGTAATTTCGTCCATGCGCATTTTTCAGGGCAATCTTTATTGGGCTCAGGGCCATCTGTACATTGGCTTAGATGGCCCACAGGGCCATCTCCCAAAATCCTTAATGTCATGCACTGAGCTAGCAAGCTGAGATTCCACAGATTCTAGCGGTATACGTATCATCACTGAGCGATCAAAACTCGGCAGGGGAAGCAAACCCAGACATCACACTCAGGAGGCATTCTGGCTACGCATCACTCATTCACCAATGGTAATGTTTAGATGGATTTTAGGAACTTCCCTCTCTATTCCATTGACGCTAACGGTTCAAAAGAGGTGTCATCAAAATCGACCGAGGGGGGCCAGAGATATGGAAAATCCACCCAAATGACCCCAGAAGTGTTTTTTTCTCTAAATCTCTCTAAAAAGGTCAAACTTCACTTGTTTTGCATCAATCTTGATACAGGGTACTTATTATATGTCATAGTTTGGAGTCCTAAAGCTTGTAGTCTAACCCATCATTGAAGGGTGGTTTTCACTATACGTAATGTTTTATCTTTGGACGGACACTATCATTTACAGTTTTTTACTGTGTTCAATCTGAATTTACTTTAAAATAAAAAGATGCTATATCGATTCTGACTTTTCTACATCCAACTCACAGGTTTATCATTACTTAGAGAAAAAAGATTATTAATTTAACCTTTTTAGAAGATATTGTCATTTATTCTGGGAATGTCATTTTCGAGCCTGAGACCTGAAAAACAGGCTCTTGACAGGTTAAATGATATTGTGTGTATGGATAGGCTGGTCTGAGTCCCGATGGTAAGGGGGCCTGGCCTGCTGGGTTCTGGTGTTCTGGAAGCTTTAAAGCAGCAGAAGTCTCTGCAGCTGACAGAAGGGACTGCAGCAGTCTGCAGCACAGCAGGCGAGAGACACTGCACTGTGTGTGATGTGCTCATGTTGCATTCATTTACAGTTCCTGACACACTCCGGGGGGAGGGGGGATGGTAAGTTAAGACTGTGAAGTTCAAATATGCTCAGATATACTAACGTTTAACCTCTAAGAATGATGTCCAATTCAACTCCACTAACTGTATCCTATTTCATTCTTGGAGCTTATTTGAAATATTGGATATTTGAGGTACTTGTGTTTCATGATAACTGCCATGTTGTACATTGTGATTGTTGTTGCCAACACGTCTCTGATTGTGGTTATCTGTGTGAACAGGAGCTTACATGACCCTATGTACCTTTTTCTGTGCAGCCTGTTTGTAAATGAACTGTATGGTAGTACAGGGTTGTTTCCATTCCTTCTGGTTCAGATCCTCTCTGACATCCACACTGTCTCTGCTCCGCTCTGCTTCCTGCAGATTTTCTGCTTGTACACATATGCAAATATACAATTTAGTAATTTAGCCGTCATGTCTTATGACAGATATCTTGCTATCTGTTATCCTCTGCATTATAACACACGTATGACTTCTAACAAAGCAGCTATTCTTATTATTCTGCTTTGGTTGTACTCTTTTGTGAAGTTCTTGATAACCTTATCTTTAAACATCCGTTTGACACTTTGTGGAAACATCATTGACAGTTTGAATTGTAACAACCACCTTATTGTGAAGCTGGCATGTTCTGACACTCAGGTGAACAACATTTATGGACTTTTTTCAATTGTTCTCTCAATCTTAGTCCCTCTGTTTCCAATCCTCTTCTCGTACATGAGGATCCTCAGAGTGTGTTTCTCTGGCTCCAAACAGACCAGACAGAAAGCTCTCAGTACCTGCACACCTCACCTTGTTTCCCTCTTCAACTTCTCTTTCGGCTGCAGCTTTGAAATGTTTCAGAGTAGATTTGATATGAGCGGTGTTCCCAGTGTGCTGCGTATTATTCTGTCACTGTATTTTCTCCTCATACAGCCACTAATGAACCCTGTCATGTACGGACTGCAAATGTCAAAGCTAAGAAATATATGTAAACATGTGCTCTGTTATAAACTGTTGGCTGCTAGGTCTAATAACTGAAGTGTCAGTGAATGATTCCCAATATCCTGTCTTTAAATGTGCTGATTAAAAACATTCAATTAAATTGTAAACATTTTTAATATGTTTATACACATGCATTCCAATATTCATGAATAAACAGTCAAATGTCATATAAATGTTAACACAGTGAAATATACACCTATATTTATAATAACAAATGCAAAAATGTTTTGGAAAATGTTTAATGTTAATATAAATAGTTTTAAAGATGAATTGACTTTTGACCTCAGAGTAGAAAAAACACAAAGTGTGTAGAAATCTGCAAGCTAAATGTCTTGCTGCGCTTGTCTGTAGTACAGCTGCAGTAACAACGGAGAGACCCTTTGGTAGAGGGCGCTGTCTGGGCTTATAGGTAAAGGTTAGTTTTGTTTCTATATTGAGCACATTTCAGACGATTAAAAGTGCTCAACATATGCTTTAAAGGTCACCTATTATGCAAAAGGCACTTTTTGATGTATTTTCTCCATAGATATGTGTCCCCGGTGTGTCAGGAGACTCACAAAGTGTCAGAAAATAAAACCCTCTCTCTTTTCCTCCTTACGGTTACATTTGAAGGGCCGGACCCTGAATCAGCACTTTTTTAAACAGGGCTTAAATAGAGGGGTATGAGGCTACAATGGGTGATCTGTTTGGTATTTTGAGCAAAACACTTCGGGGACATGTTTTGTATGGCCCTATAATATATTGTTCAAATATAGCATAATAGGTGAGCTTTAACATAGAAGTTAAAAACAAAGCAAACGAAAAGGCAACTCACAAAAAAGATGACAGAATGGTTGCAGAAAAAAGTGCTTAGGTACAATATAAAAGAATAGTTCGATGAGCTCAGGATAGGCAGCACTAAAGAGAAAGGTATTTAACCTTGATTTAAAAGAACCCAGGGTTGGAGAATACCTCAGGTTTTCAGGCAGTTGTTTCCAGGTCTGCGGTGCAACCCCCACCCTGATGATCTGAGAGCTCTGGGTGGCTTGTTACAGTGAAGCATGTCCATGTATTGTGGTCCCAATCCATTTGTGCTTCGTAAGTAAAAAGTCATATTTTGAAGTGTATCCTTTGTGTTATTGGAAGCCAGTGCAGATCTTTGAGAACTGGAGGGATGTGCTCTTCTAGTTGTGGTGTGGACTCTGCCAGCACGTTCTGGAGGAGTTGTAGTCATCTTATTGCTTTTTTTAAAGAAACCTGTACAAACACTGTTGTAGTAATCGAGCCTGCTAAAAACAAAGGCATGGACTAGTTTCTCGAGGTCGTTTAGAGACACGGATGTTTTCAGTCTGGCTGTGTTTTTCAGGTGGTAAAACGTTAAATTCCTTTGATGTGGGTTTTGAAATGAAGTCATGGTCCATAACTACACCAAGGTTTCTGACATTGTCTGATGTGTTGGACAGCATTAACATTGGCTCTGTCCTTTTTTTCACCAAAAATTCCGTTTTATCCTTATTTTGTCGCAGGAAATGTTGACTCGACCAGGTGCTGATTTGTTGCATGCAGTTTTTCAGAGACTGTAATGTGGTCCATAGTTGTCAGGGTTTATTGAAATTTAGATCTGAGTGTAATTTGCATAGTTATAGTATGATATTTTATATTTGTTTAGGATAAGAGCAAGTGAAAGCATGTAAACATTGATCAGAGCTGAACCAACAACTTACTGGGGTCAGCTTTCTTCTAACTATTGTGGAGAAAAACATGACTCTCAGATCAAGAAGAAGGCAGGCAAGTGCAGCAAAGCTGGGTTTTATTCATTGCATATACACATAGATGCCAACAATACACAATCCTGCTCTCCGTGTTCTGATCTTATTTTATATCCTTCACATTGGCTTTTATTCAGATCCATTTTCCTGAACAACTGGTCTCATTTTCCTATTACAGTTATAGAGATTATTTTTGATTCAACCACTGTGGTGTTTGGCAGTGTGTGACATCACCCAAATATATATATATACTTTACATTTCGTTTTAAATGTATTGAAAGGCAATATATAATATAGGTTTATATTTTTACTGTGTTTACATTTAGGTGACATGTGTCTGTTTATTTATGAATATTGGAATGCATGTGTATATCTAATACATGTTATAAATACTATGAACATATTCACATGTTTTATGATTTAATGAAATGTTGTTAATCAGCACATTTCAAGGCAAGATATTAAGATCCATTCACTGACACTTTAGTTGTTAGACCTACAATCCAACAGTTTATAACAGAGGACATATAGGACTATGTTTCATATGTTGCATTGGAATATCATGAATAGACTTGAACGTTTTATCCATTATAAAATTCACTGCTGAAATCATTTCACTTAATCAGATCTCACATGATTCAGTTCTATCTCCCACAGGCTCCGCCCTCTACTGGACTCCACTGGACTCTATGGGTACTACCTTACCCTGCGAGCATTCTCCCACTGAGACTTCTATAGACGTAGCCGGCCTTGGGCGGGCCTACCTGAATGCGCGCGCATCACACCGTATAAAAGGAGGCCTCGTCTCCTGACTATCATCCTTTTCTCTTCAGCAGCGGAAGTGATTCCACAAGAGAGACGTTTGAAAGAAGAAGAAAGAGTTATCATACCTCCAGGGAGTCGCCACTGCTAGAGACCCGGGCCTGTCCTTCGTGCCCTGGCTGAAATAGCGGGCGCCGATCCCCACCACCTTTGCTTCGAGTGTTTGGGGAACCAGGATATGGCCGAGGCGGTGCCATTCACGTTGGCCATTCCTTCCAGATCTGGCGTCCATGGAAGTCCACCGCCCAGGGCTGTACTCTCCCTGGATGATGATCATGGCGGCGGGTATGTGGGCTACTCACTCATTACTAGAGATGCCCCCGCCTCACCAGGTCATAGCGATTATTGGGCCACAAGGCCGAATAAGTAGCTTAGTCTACGGGCCTTTCCCCAGGCCCGGTTCCCCCGGGGACCGGTGCTCGGTGGCTTCACATGATATAGGGTCGACCCGCACCGCTGCCCGCCATGTGATGTCCCTGGGATATCACGGCTCGTGGCACTTTCCAAAGAGGATCGTGTTGATCTCCTGGGAGACCCTGCCTGTATCTACGCTGACCGCCTCGCTTACTCCCTGACTCTCTGCCTGTCCCTGACTCACCTTCTGTCCGCTGTCCTCCGGTGCGTTATACTGCCCGGTTGGTATTCCTCCGATCCAGTGCAATCTCCAATAAAGTTTATTACCAATTCTTCTTGGTTTCTCGAGTGCTGCATTTGGGTTCTCCTTAAGATTGTGACAACTACCTGCTTATTAAAAGACACCTAAACAATAAGTGTCGCTATGCAACCGGGTGACGCCACAAAGTATAGCGCATGCATTTGTTTACATGCCCACCAGAACCCCGAGGCATTACCAACAGATCAACGCAAAATCAACCCATACAGGACATCTCTTTCTCCACATTACGTGTTAGACATTAGAGTTGACTATTCTTGTCTGTCACATAAGTGGCGCAACTGAAGCGGTATTGCGCTAAAGGGAAATTATTTTGACCGGACATTTTGACCGAAGAGATTTAGATTTGCCGGCTAACGGGAACTCTGACGTCGCCATGTTGTGTGCTTCGTGGATGCGCTCGGCTCCTCTCGACTGCTGCTCGGGATTGCTCGGTCAGCTTCCGGATGAGGAGGCATTTGTTCGACCAACTTATAGTAGACATTACAAACATTTTTAATAGGGGCCATAATAGTGTAAATAATGTTTGTTTTGGCAGTTATGAATGTAATGTTTTCTACTTTTTTCCATCTGGGAAGGCATTTGCCTTCATCAGATGGAAAGTGTCTTCACCAAAAAATTAAGTATTTCTTATAGCTATAAAGGGCAGGCAAGCGAGCAAACACAAACAAACAAGTGAAATGAAGAATACAATTGAAATTGTACACTATAATATTATGGTGGTTCATCTTATAATTCAGTCTAGAGAATGCACCAGACAGCATCTAAGACCTGAAACAATCTAAATGTTCTAGGGGGACGGAGGCCCCCCAAACCCTTTGTGAGTAATTTCGTCCATGCGCATTTTTCAGGGCAATCTTTATTGGGCTCAGGGCCATCTGTACATTGGCTTAGATGGCCCACAGGGCCATCTCCCAAAATCCTTAATGTCATGCACTGAGCTAGCAAGCTGAGATTCCACAGATTCTAGCGGTATACGTATCATCACTGAGCGATCAAAACTCGGCAGGGGAAGCAAACCCAGACATCACACTCAGGAGGCATTCTGGCTACGCATCACTCATTCACCAATGGTAATGTTTAGATGGATTTTAGGAACTTCCCTCTCTATTCCATTGACGCTAACGGTTCAAAAGAGGTGTCATCAAAATCGACCGAGGGGGGCCAGAGATATGGAAAATCCACCCAAATGACCCCAGAAGTGTTTTTTTCTCTAAATCTCTCTAAAAAGGTCAAACTTCACTTGTTTTGCATCAATCTTGATACAGGGTACTTATTATATGTCATAGTTTGGAGTCCTAAAGCTTGTAGTCTAACCCATCATTGAAGGGTGGTTTTCACTATACGTAATGTTTTATCTTTGGACGGACACTATCATTTACAGTTTTTTACTGTGTTCAATCTGAATTTACTTTAAAATAAAAAGATGCTATATCGATTCTGACTTTTCTACATCCAACTCACAGGTTTATCATTACTTAGAGAAAAAAGATTATTAATTTAACCTTTTTAGAAGATATTGTCATTTATTCTGGGAATGTCATTTTCGAGCCTGAGACCTGAAAAACAGGCTCTTGACAGGTTAAATGATATTGTGTGTATGGATAGGCTGGTCTGAGTCCCGATGGTAAGGGGGCCTGGCCTGCTGGGTTCTGGTGTTCTGGAAGCTTTAAAGCAGCAGAAGTCTCTGCAGCTGACAGAAGGGACTGCAGCAGTCTGCAGCACAGCAGGCGAGAGACACTGCACTGTGTGTGATGTGCTCATGTTGCATTCATTTACAGTTCCTGACACACTCCGGGGGAGGGGGGATGGTAAGTTAAGACTGTGAAGTTCAAATATGCTCAGATATACTAACGTTTAACCTCTAAGAATGATGTCCAATTCAACTCCACTAACTGTATCCTATTTCATTCTTGGAGCTTATTTGAAATATTGGATATTTGAGGTACTTGTGTTTCATGATAACTGCCATGTTGTACATTGTGATTGTTGTTGCCAACACGTCTCTGATTGTGGTTATCTGTGTGAACAGGAGCTTACATGACCCTATGTACCTTTTTCTGTGCAGCCTGTTTGTAAATGAACTGTATGGTAGTACAGGGTTGTTTCCATTCCTTCTGGTTCAGATCCTCTCTGACATCCACACTGTCTCTGCTCCGCTCTGCTTCCTGCAGATTTTCTGCTTGTACACATATGCAAATATACAATTTAGTAATTTAGCCGTCATGTCTTATGACAGATATCTTGCTATCTGTTATCCTCTGCATTATAACACACGTATGACTTCTAACAAAGCAGCTATTCTTATTATTCTGCTTTGGTTGTACTCTTTTGTGAAGTTCTTGATAACCTTATCTTTAAACATCCGTTTGACACTTTGTGGAAACATCATTGACAGTTTGAATTGTAACAACCACCTTATTGTGAAGCTGGCATGTTCTGACACTCAGGTGAACAACATTTATGGACTTTTTTCAATTGTTCTCTCAATCTTAGTCCCTCTGTTTCCAATCCTCTTCTCGTACATGAGGATCCTCAGAGTGTGTTTCTCTGGCTCCAAACAGACCAGACAGAAAGCTCTCAGTACCTGCACACCTCACCTTGTTTCCCTCTTCAACTTCTCTTTCGGCTGCAGCTTTGAAATGTTTCAGAGTAGATTTGATATGAGCGGTGTTCCCAGTGTGCTGCGTATTATTCTGTCACTGTATTTTCTCCTCATACAGCCACTAATGAACCCTGTCATGTACGGACTGCAAATGTCAAAGCTAAGAAATATATGTAAACATGTGCTCTGTTATAAACTGTTGGCTGCTAGGTCTAATAACTGAAGTGTCAGTGAATGATTCCCAATATCCTGTCTTTAAATGTGCTGATTAAAAACATTCAATTAAATTGTAAACATTTTTAATATGTTTATACACATGCATTCCAATATTCATGAATAAACAGTCAAATGTCATATAAATGTTAACACAGTGAAATATACACCTATATTTATAATAACAAATGCAAAAATGTTTTGGAAAATGTTTAATGTTAATATAAATAGTTTTAAAGATGAATTGACTTTTGACCTCAGAGTAGAAAAAACACAAAGTGTGTAGAAATCTGCAAGCTAAATGTCTTGCTGCGCTTGTCTGTAGTACAGCTGCAGTAACAACGGAGAGACCCTTTGGTAGAGGGCGCTGTCTGGGCTTATAGGTAAAGGTTAGTTTTGTTTCTATATTGAGCACATTTCAGACGATTAAAAGTGCTCAACATATGCTTTAAAGGTCACCTATTATGCAAAAGGCACTTTTTGATGTATTTTCTCCATAGATATGTGTCCCCGGTGTGTCAGGAGACTCACAAAGTGTCAGAAAATAAAACCCTCTCTCTTTTCCTCCTTACGGTTACATTTGAAGGGCCGGACCCTGAATCAGCACTTTTTTAAACAGGGCTTAAATAGAGGGGTATGAGGCTACAATGGGTGATCTGTTTGGTATTTTGAGCAAAACACTTCGGGGACATGTTTTGTATGGCCCTATAATATATTGTTCAAATATAGCATAATAGGTGAGCTTTAACATAGAAGTTAAAAACAAAGCAAACGAAAAGGCAACTCACAAAAAAGATGACAGAATGGTTGCAGAAAAAAGTGCTTAGGTACAATATAAAAGAATAGTTCGATGAGCTCAGGATAGGCAGCACTAAAGAGAAAGGTATTTAACCTTGATTTAAAAGAACCCAGGGTTGGAGAATACCTCAGGTTTTCAGGCAGTTGTTTCCAGGTCTGCGGTGCAACCCCCACCCTGATGATCTGAGAGCTCTGGGTGGCTTGTTACAGTGAAGCATGTCCATGTATTGTGGTCCCAATCCATTTGTGCTTCGTAAGTAAAAAGTCATATTTTGAAGTGTATCCTTTGTGTTATTGGAAGCCAGTGCAGATCTTTGAGAACTGGAGGGATGTGCTCTTCTAGTTGTGGTGTGGACTCTGCCAGCACGTTCTGGAGGAGTTGTAGTCATCTTATTGCTTTTTTTAAAGAAACCTGTACAAACACTGTTGTAGTAATCGAGCCTGCTAAAAACAAAGGCATGGACTAGTTTCTCGAGGTCGTTTAGAGACACGGATGTTTTCAGTCTGGCTGTGTTTTTCAGGTGGTAAAACGTTAAATTCCTTTGATGTGGGTTTTGAAATGAAGTCATGGTCCATAACTACACCAAGGTTTCTGACATTGTCTGATGTGTTGGACAGCATTAACATTGGCTCTGTCCTTTTTTTCACCAAAAAATTCCGTTTTATCCTTATTTTGTCGCAGGAAATGTTGACTCGACCAGGTGCTGATTTGTTGCATGCAGTTTTTCAGAGACTGTAATGTGGTCCATAGTTGTCAGGGTTTATTGAAATTTAGATCTGAGTGTAATTTGCATAGTTATAGTATGATATTTTATATTTGTTTAGGATAAGAGCAAGTGAAAGCATGTAAACATTGATCAGAGCTGAACCAACAACTTACTGGGGTCAGCTTTCTTCTAACTATTGTGGAGAAAAACATGACTCTCAGATCAAGAAGAAGGCAGGCAAGTGCAGCAAAGCTGGGTTTTATTCATTGCATATACACATAGATGCCAACAATACACAATCCTGCTCTCCGTGTTCTGATCTTATTTTATATCCTTCACATTGGCTTTTATTCAGATCCATTTTCCTGAACAACTGGTCTCATTTTCCTATTACAGTTATAGAGATTATTTTTGATTCAACCACTGTGGTGTTTGGCAGTGTGTGACATCACCCAAATATATATATATACTTTACATTTCGTTTTAAATGTATTGAAAGGCAATATATAATATAGGTTTATATTTTTACTGTGTTTACATTTAGGTGACATGTGTCTGTTTATTTATGAATATTGGAATGCATGTGTATATCTAATACATGTTATAAATACTATGAACATATTCACATGTTTTATGATTTAATGAAATGTTGTTAATCAGCACATTTCAAGGCAAGATATTAAGATCCATTCACTGACACTTTAGTTGTTAGACCTACAATCCAACAGTTTATAACAGAGGACATATAGGACTATGTTTCATATGTTGCATTGGAATATCATGAATAGACTTGAACGTTTTATCCATTATAAAATTCACTGCTGAAATCATTTCACTTAATCAGATCTCACATGATTCAGTTCTATCTCCCACAGGCTCCGCCCTCTACTGGACTCCACTGGACTCTATGGGTACTACCTTACCCTGCGAGCATTCTCCCACTGAGACTTCTATAGACGTAGCCGGCCTTGGGCGGGCCTACCTGAATGCGCGCGCATCACACCGTATAAAAGGAGGCCTCGTCTCCTGACTATCATCCTTTTCTCTTCAGCAGCGGAAGTGATTCCACAAGAGAGACGTTTGAAAGAAGAAGAAAGAGTTATCATACCTCCAGGGAGTCGCCACTGCTAGAGACCCGGGCCTGTCCTTCGTGCCCTGGCTGAAATAGCGGGCGCCGATCCCCACCACCTTTGCTTCGAGTGTTTGGGGAACCAGGATATGGCCGAGGCGGTGCCATTCACGTTGGCCATTCCTTCCAGATCTGGCGTCCATGGAAGTCCACCGCCCAGGGCTGTACTCTCCCTGGATGATGATCATGGCGGCGGGTATGTGGGCTACTCACTCATTACTAGAGATGCCCCCGCCTCACCAGGTCATAGCGATTATTGGGCCACAAGGCCGAATAAGTAGCTTAGTCTACGGGCCTTTCCCCAGGCCCGGTTCCCCCGGGGACCGGTGCTCGGTGGCTTCACATGATATAGGGTCGACCCGCACCGCTGCCCGCCATGTGATGTCCCTGGGATATCACGGCTCGTGGCACTTTCCAAAGAGGATCGTGTTGATCTCCTGGGAGACCCTGCCTGTATCTACGCTGACCGCCTCGCTTACTCCCTGACTCTCTGCCTGTCCCTGACTCACCTTCTGTCCGCTGTCCTCCGGTGCGTTATACTGCCCGGTTGGTATTCCTCCGATCCAGTGGAATCTCCAATAAAGTTTATTACCAATTCTTCTTGGTTTCTCGAGTGCTGCATTTGGGTTCTCCTTAAGATTGTGACAACTACCTGCTTATTAAAAGACACCTCAACAATAAGTGTCGCTATGCAACCGGGTGACGCCACAAAGTATAGCGCATGCATTTGTTTACATGCCCACCAGAACCCCGAGGCATTACCACAGATCAACGCACATCACCCATACAGGACATCTCTTTCTCCACATTACGTGTTAGACATTAGAGTTGACTATTCTTGTCTGTCACATAAGTGGCGCAACTGAAGCGGTATTGCGCTAAAGGGAAATTATTTTGACCGGACATTTTGACCGAAGAGATTTAGATTTGCCGGCTAACGGGAACTCTGACGTCGCCATGTTGTGTGCTTCGTGGATGCGCTCGGCTCCTCTCGACTGCTGCTCGGGATTGCTCGGTCAGCTTCCGGATGAGGAGGCATTTGTTCGACCAACTTATAGTAGACATTACAAACATTTTTAATAGGGGCCATAATAGTGTAAATAATGTTTGTTTTGGCAGTTATGAATGTAATGTTTTCTACTTTTTTCCATCTGGGAAGGCATTTGCCTTCATCAGATGGAAAGTGTCTTCACCAAAAAATTAAGTATTTCTTATAGCTATAAAGGGCAGGCAAGCGAGCAAACACAAACAAACAAGTGAAATGAAGAAAACAATTGAAATTGTACACTATAATATTGTGGTGGTTCATCTTATAATTCAGTCTAGAGAATGCACCAGACAGCATCTAAGACCTGCAACAAATGTTCTAGGGGGACGGAGGCCCCCCAAACCCTTTGTGAGTCATTTCGTCCATGCGCATTTTTCAGGGCAATCTTTATTGGGCTCAGGGCCATCTGTACATTGGCTTAGATGGCCCACAGGGCCATCTCCCAAAATCCTTAATGTCATGCACTGAGCTAGCAAGCTGAGATTCCACAGATTCTAGCGGTATACGTATCATCACTGAGCGATCAAAACTCGGCAGGGGAAGCAAACCCAGACATCACACTCAGGAGGCATTCTGGCTACGCATCACTCATTCACCAATGGTAATGTTTTAGATGGATTTTAGGAACTTCCCTCTCTATTCAATTGGCTTTAACGGTTCAAAAGAGGTGTCATCAAAATCGACCGAGGGGGGCCAGAGATATGGAAAATCCACCCAAATGACCCCAGAAGTGTTTTTTTCTCTAAATCTCTCTAAAAAGGTCAAACTTCACTTGTTTTGCATCAATCTTGATACAGGGTACTTATTATATGTCATAGTTTGGAGTCCTAAAGCTTGTAGTCTAACCCATCATTGAAGGGTGGTTTTCACTATACGTAATGTTTTATCTTTGGACGGACACTATCATTTACAGTTTTTTACTGTGTTCAATCTGAATTTACTTTAAAATAAAAAAGATGCTATATCGATTCTGACTTTTCTACATCCAACTCACAGGTTTATCATTACTTAGAGAAAAAAGATTATTAATTTAACCTTTTTAGAAGATATTGTCATTTATTCTGGGAATGTCATTTTCGAGCCTGAGACCTGAAAAACAGGCTCTTGACAGGTTAAATGATATTGTGTGTATGGATAGGCTGGTCTGAGTCCTGATGGTAAGGGGGCCTGGCCTGTTGGGTTCTGGTGTTCTGGAAGCTTTAAAGCAGCAGAAGTCTCTGCAGCTGACAGAAGGGACTGCAGCAGTCTGCAGCACAGCAGGCGAGAGACACTGCACTGTGTGTGATGTGCTCATGTTGCATTCATTTACAGTTCCTGACGCACTCCGGGGGGGATGGGTAAGTTAAGACTGTGAAGTTCAAATGTGCTCAGATATACTAACGTTTAACCTCTAAAAATGATGTCCAATTCAACTTCACTAACTGTATCCTATTTCATTCTTGGAGCTTACTTCAATTTTGGATATTTGAGGTACTTGTGTTTCATGATAACTGCCATGTTGTACATTGTGATTGTTGTTGCCAACTCGTCTCTGATTGTGGTTATCTGTGTGAACAGGAGCTTACATGAACCTATGTACCTTTTTATGTGCAGCCTGTTTGTAAATGAACTGTATGGTAGTACAGGATTGTTTCCATTCCTTCTGGTTCAGATCCTCTCTGACATCCACACTGTCTCTGCTCCGCTCTGCTTCCTGCAGATTTTCTGCTTGTACACATATGCAAATATACAAGTTTGTAATTTAGCCGTCATGTCTTATGACAGATATCTTGCTATCTGTTTTCCTCTGCAATATAACACACGTATGACTTCTAACAAAGCAGCTATTCTTATTATTCTGCTTTGGTTGTACTCTTTTGTGAAGTTCTTGATAACCTTATCTTTAAATATCCGTTTGACACTTTGTGGAAACATCATTGACAGTTTGTATTGTAACAACCACCTTATTGTGAAGCTGGCATGTTCTGACACTCAGGTGAACAACATTTATGGACTTTTTTCAATTGTTCTCTCAATCTTAGTCCCTCTGTTTCCAATCCTCTTCTCGTACATGAGGATCCTCAGAGTGTGTTTCTCTGGCTCCAAACAGACCAGACAGAAAGCTGTCAGTACCTGCACACCTCACCTTGTTTCCCTCCTCAACTTCTCTTTCGGCTGCAGCTTTGAAATGTTTCAGAGTAGATTTGATATGAGCGGTGTTCCCAGTGTGCTGCGTATTATTCTGTCACTGTATTTTCTCCTCATACAGCCACTAATGAACCCTGTCATGTACGGACTGCAAATGTCAAAGCTAAGAAATATATGTAAACATGTGCTCTGTTATAAACTGTTGGCTGCTAGGTCTAATAACTGAAGTGTCAGTGAATGATTCCCAATATCCTGTCTTTAAATGTGCTGATTAAAAACATTCAATTAAATTGTAAACATTTTTAATATGTTTATACACATGCATTCCAATATTCATGAATAAACAGTCAAATGTCATATAAATGTTAACACAGTGAAATATACACCTATATTTATAATAACAAATGCAAAAATGTTTTGGAAAATGTTTAATGTTAATATAAATAGTTTTAAAGATGAATTGACTTTTGACCTCAGAGTAGAAAAAACACAAAGTGTGTAGAAATCTGCAAGCTAAATGTCTTGCTGCGCTTGTCTGTAGTACAGCTGCAGTAACAACGGAGAGACCCTTTGGTAGAGGGCGCTGTCTGGGCTTATAGGTAAAGGTTAGTTTTGTTTCTATATTGAGCACATTTCAGACGATTCAAAGTGCTCAACATATGCTTTAAAGGTCACCTATTATGCAAAAGGCACTTTTTGATGTATTTTCTCCATAGATATGTGTCCCCGGTGTGTCAGGAGACTCACAAAGTGTCAGAAAATAAAACCCTCTCTCTTTTCCTCCTTACGGTTACATTTGAAGGGCCGGACCCTGAATCAGCACTTTTTTAAACAGGGCTTAAATAGAGGGGTATGAGGCTACAATGGGTGATCTGTTTGGTATTTTGAGCAAAACACTTCGGGGACATGTTTTGTATGGCCCTATAATATATTGTTCAAATATAGCATAATAGGTGAGCTTTAACATAGAAGTTAAAAACAAAGCAAACGAAAAGGCAACTCACAAAAAAGATGACAGAATGGTTGCAGAAAAAAGTGCTTAGGTACAATATAAAAGAATAGTTCGATGAGCTCAGGATAGGCAGCACTAAAGAGAAAGGTATTTAACCTTGATTTAAAAGAACCCAGGGTTGGAGAATACCTCAGGTTTTCAGGCAGTTGTTTCCAGGTCTGCGGTGCAACCCCCACCCTGATGATCTGAGAGCTCTGGGTGGCTTGTTACAGTGAAGCATGTCCATGTATTGTGGTCCCAATCCATTTGTGCTTCGTAAGTAAAAAGTCATATTTTGAAGTGTATCCTTTGTGTTATTGGAAGCCAGTGCAGATCTTTGAGAACTGGAGGGATGTGCTCTTCTAGTTGTGGTGTGGACTCTGCCAGCACGTTCTGGAGGAGTTGTAGTCATCTTATTGCTTTTTTTAAAGAAACCTGTACAAACACTGTTGTAGTAATCAAGCCTGCTAAAAACAAAGGCATGGACTAGTTTCTCGAGGTGGTTTAGAGACACGGATGTTTTCAGTCTGGCTGTGTTTTTCAGGTGGTAAAACGTTAAATTCCTTTGATGTGGGTTTTGAAATGAAGTCATGGTCCATAACTACACCAAGGTTTCTGACATTGTCTGATGTGTTGGACAGCATTAACATTGGCTCTGTCCTTTTTTTTACCAAAAATAATTGTTCCGTTTTGTCCTTATTTTGTCGCAGGAAATGTTGACTCGACCAGGTGCTGATTTGTTGCATGCAGTTTTTCAGAGACTGTAATGTGGTCCATAGTTGTCAGGGTTTATTGTAATTTAGATCTGAGTGTCATTTGCATAGTTATAGTATGATATTTTATATTTGTTTAGGATAAGAGCAAGTGAAAGCATGTAAACATTGATCAGAGCTGAACCAACAACTTACTGGGGTCAGCTTTCTTCTAACTATTGTGGAGAAAAACATGACTCTCAGATCAAGAAGAAGGCAGGCAAGTGCAGCAAAGCTGGGTTTTATTCATTGCATATACACATAGATGCCAACAATACACAATCCTGCTCTCCGTGTTCTGATCTTATTTTATATCCTTCACATTGGCTTTTATTCAGATCCATTTTCCTGAACAACTGGTCTCATTTTCCTATTACAGTTATACAGATTATTTTTGATTCAACCACTGTGGTGTTTGGCAGTGTGTGACATCACCCAAATATATATATATACTTTACATTTCGTTTTAAATGTATAGAAAGGCAATATATAATTAGGTTTATATTTTTACTGTGTTTACATTTAGTTGACATGTGTCTGTTTATTTATGAATATTGGAATGCATGTGTATATCTAATACATATTATAAATACTATGAACATAGTCACATTTTTTACGATTTAATGAAATGTTGTTAATCAGCACATTTCAAGGCAAGATATTAAGATCCATTCACTGACACTTTAGTTATTAGACCTACAATCCAACAGTTTATAACAGAGGACATATAGGACTATGTTTCATATGTTGCATTGGAATATCATGAATAGACTTGAACGTTTTATCCATTATAAAATTCACTGCTGAAATCATTTCACTTAATCAGATCTCACATGATTCAGTTATATCTCCCACAGGCTCCGCCCTCTACTGGACTCCACTGGACTCTATGGGTACTACCTTACCCTGCGAGCATTCTCCCACTGAGACTTCTATAGATGTAGCCGGCCTTGGGCGGGCCTACCTGAATGCGCGCGCATCACACCGTATAAAAGGAGGCCTCGTCTCCTGACTATCATCCTTTTCTCTTCAGCAGCGGAAGTGATTCCACAAGAGAGACGTTTGAAAGAAGAAGAAAGAGTTATCATACCTCCAGGGAGTCGCCACTGCTAGAGACCCGGGCCTGTCCTTCGTGCCCTGGCTGAAATAGCGGGCGCCGATCCCCACCACCTTTGCTTCGAGTGTTTGGGGAACCAGGATATGGCCGAGGCGGTGCCATTCACGTTGGCCATTCCTTCCAGATCTGGCGTCCATGGAAGTCCACCGCCCAGGGCTGTACTCTCCCTGGATGATGATCATGGCGGCGGGTGTGTGGGCTACTCACTCATTGCTAGAGATGCCCCCGCCTCACCAGGTCATAGCGATTATTGGGCCACAAGGCCGAATAAGTAGCTTAGTCTACGGGCCTGGCCCCAGGCCCGGTTCCCCCGGGGACCGGTGCTCGGTGGCTTCACATAATATAGGGTCGACCCGCACCGCTGCCCGACATGTGATGTCCCTGGGATATCACGGCTCGTGGCACTTTCCAAAGAGGATCGTGTTGATCTCCTGGGAGCCCCCGTGTTTACGGTTAGGGTTAGAGTTACCTAACCCTAACCCTAACCGTAAACACGGGGGCTCCCAGGAGATCAACACGATTTTAGTTTTATGAGTCAGGAAAGAATGCATAAGAAAGGGGGTGGAGTTGCTATTCTGTTCAATGATTCCGTTCAATGCAGGAAGACATCTTATTGGAACTTTGCTTCTTTAGAATATGTGGCCCTTCAGCTGAAATGCTCCTCTCGAGCTCTGTTCCTAAATATCTATAGACCACCCAAATACTGTGCAAGCTTTTTTGATGACTTTACTGAACTGCTGTCTATAGTGTGTATTGACTTTGACCGTCTAGTCATTGTTGGTGATTTTAACATCCATGTTGACAACCCCCAGGACAGAGGGGCTAAAGAACTGTTTTGTGTTCTTGAAAGCTATGGACTGACCCACGCACAATTAGGGGTACACTCTGGACTTAATTATCTCAAAGGGTCTGAATATCTCTAAGGTTGTGGTGACTGATGTTGCACTCTCTGACCATTCCTGTGTTTTATTTGAGCTCTATTTCTGTTCACAAATGTTTTCAAAAAGAGGTAACCACAAAGCGATATTTAACTGAAAATACTAGGGAAATGTTTACTCAGAATTTTTCTTCCACATTTGCCCCTGCTAACATCTCAGTAAATGAGATAGTAGATCATTTTAATTAAAAAATTTAAAATGTTATAGATGCCATTGCTCCAACTAGGGTAAAGGAAGTGTCTGGCGAGAAAATATCTCCATGGAGAAAGGCAATGACCGTGAGAACAGAGAAAAAAAGAGTGTCGAAAAGCTGAACGCAGGTGGCGAAAAACAAATCTCCAGGTTCACTTTGAAATCTATAAAGAGAGACTTGGCCTTTATAATTTGGAATTGAAATGTGCCCGACAGTCTTTCTTCTCTGATATCATTGCCAAAAACAAAAACAACACACGTGCCATGTTTGCTACCGTCGACAGACTAACTAACCCCCCAGTGTCAGTAGCCTCTGAATTTCTATCCACCAGGGCGTGCAATGAATTTGCCTTCTTCACTGACAAAATTCAGAAAATCAGACAAGCAGTCAGTGCCTCTGCATCAGGAACAGCAAATGTTTTGTCTCTGTGTCCACCTAATATCAATTCAGACATCATGACACAATTCCATCAGATCAATGATAAAACCCTAGAGGACATTATACAACTTCTGAAATCCTCCTCTTGCTGCCTTGATATTATTCCAACAGGGTTTTTCAAAGATGTTTTGCCTTGCATGGCCTCAGATCTACTTCATATAGTCAACAAATCTCTTCACTCAGGTGTTTTTCCACAGGCCCTGAAAACTGCAGTCATTAAACCGCTCTTAAAGAAGCATAATCTAGACGCTTCAGTAATGAACAATTACAGGCCCATATCAAAACTCCCATTTCTAGGTAAAATCATTGAAAAAGTAGTCTTTCGACAGTGGAGTAATTCTTTGAATTTAAATAGCTGTTTGGATGTGTTCCAGTCAGGATTTTGTCCAAACCACAGCACTGAGACTGCTCTTGTAAAGGTATTCAATGACATCAACTTAAACACAGACAGTGGCAGAACTTCACTGTCAGTATAATTAGATCTCAGTGCTGCGTTTGACACTGTTGACCACAGCATATTACTAGACCGACTAAAAACTGGGTGGGACTTTCGGAAACAGTTCTAAATTGGTTTGAATCCTACTTAAAGGACAGACATAACTTTGTTTCTATAGGTAAATACAAATCTGAGTTGACAAATATGACATGTGGAGTTCCTCAAGGCTCCATCTTGGGGCCTCTTCTCTTTAACATATACATGCTACCACTGGCTCAGATAATGAAAATCAACAAAATAAGTTACCATAGCTGTACAGACGACACACAAATGTACGTAACCATTTCACCAGGAGACTATTCTCCAGTTAAAACACTGAGTAAGTGCATTGAACAAATTAACAAAGACAAAACTGAGTTAATGGTTTTTGGAGCTAAGGCAGAACGTATAAAAGTTAGCGCTGAGCTTCAGTCTGCAATGTTCAAAACAACAGATAAAGCCAGAAATCTAGGTGTAGTCATGGACTCTGACCTGAGTTTCAACAGTCACATTAAAACAGTTAAATCAGCCTAATGTCACCTAAAGAACATATCTAGGATTACAAAACTAATGTCACAGCAGGATTTAGAAAAACTGGTCCATGCTTTTATCTTCAGTAGACTGGACTACTGTAATGGTGTCTTCACAGGTCTCACTAAAACATCTATTAGAAAGCTGCAGCTGATTCAGAACGCCGCTGCTTGAGTCCTCACTGACACCAAGAAAGTGGATCACAAAAGTGGTTCTGAAGTCTTCACACTGGCTTCCTGTGTGTCAAAGAATAGATTTCAAAATACTGCTGCTGGTTTATAAAGCACTGAATGGTTTAGGCCCAAAATACATTTCTGATCTCCTGCTAAACTATGAACCATCCAGATCTCTCAGGTCTTCAGGGACTTGTCAGCTAAACATGGTAAAGCAGCGTTCAGTTATTATGCTCCAAACATCTGGAACAAACTCCCAGAAACCTGCAGGTCCGCTACAACTCTTACTACTTTTAAATCCAGGCTGAAGACTTATCTTTTTGTCGCTGTTTTTAAATTAAACTGAGCCGTTGCCGGGTCCAGGGAACAGGCAATGCTTTGCACAGCACAATTGATCACACACCTTACCAAATTAGGCTTTGCAATCAATTGAAAAAAGAGCACCCCGATACCTCACCAACAGGCGTTGTAGTTGGGAGTGGTGTTCGATGCAGGTGCGCTACGCGCCACCCTGTCAGAGAGCAGAAGTGCGTCCCTTCTCCGGGCGGTTCACAGGCTGCGACAGGGGGCGACAGTGACAGCTTTAACTGTCATGCAGACTTTGAGTCTCATGGCGGCTGCTCACATTGTGATCCCGCTGGGGTTACTACATATGCGCCGCCTGCAGAGGTGGTTCTACACATATACATATATGTATATATATACATATATATATACATATATACACACATACATAAATATATATATATATGTATATGTATATCTATATATATGTATATACATATGTATATACATATATATATACATATATATACATATCAGACTATTTTTTGGCAATACCGTGATTAATACACTAATTGCAAATACAAACGCAAAACGCCCTGAAGAGATTGCAGGCAGGGAAAAAGATGGTTTGGAAAGTGCTGACTCAGGAAGAGTTTTTTATTTTCCTGGGCATTATCATTTTCTCAGGCCTAGTTCGCGTGCACCAGCGAACAGACTACTGGAAGATAGCATGGCCATATAACTTCAGCTTCCCAGCTGATAAAATGTCCCGGAATCGCTTCGAATGCATCATTTGGTCATTGCACATGAGCAACCCTGAAGAAGACGAGGAAAATGATCGCAAAAGAAGCACTGCAGAGACAGACTTTTCAAGGTCAAGCCCCTGTACACTGAAATCACTGCTGCTTGCAAAGCATATTTCCAGCCTTATCAAAACATTTCCATTGATGAAAGGATGGTCGCCTCCAAGGCCCGCAGCAGCATGAAGCAGTACATGAAGGACAGGCCAACAAAGTGGGGATTCAAACTGTTTGTGCTGGCGGATTCCTCAACAGCATACACAGGGAATTTCTTTGTGTATGCGGGGAAGAGTGAGTTCATCCCAGGCCAGGGACTCAGCTACTCCTCCGTGATTGATCTCCTACCTTTCCCTGTGCTCGGTGCGGGCTACACACTCTTTGTGCACAATTGTTACACCAGCCCTGCCCTATTTGGAGATTTGTCAACAAAAAACATTGGCTGTTGTGGGACCATTCGAATAAATCGAGTTGGTTTTCCACAGACTGCGTTGAACGACCTTCCGAAAAAGGCTGAAAGGGGAGATCTGCGTTGGATAAGGCGAAGCAAGCTCCTATTTGTAAAGTGGATGGACAGCCGTGAAGTGTCCATGTGCTCCACCGTGCACATGTGGTAGACTACAACCAAAGCATGGTCGGTGTGGATGTGTCCGACGCTTTGATTGGATACTACAGCGTTCATCACAAAACGATGAAATGGTACAAGACATTTTTTTATCATTTTATGGACATTTCCGTGGTGAACAGCTTCATTCTCCACAAGGAGCTGCACAAGAGGAGGGGTGATCCCGCCGGGGCAAAGCCACTCACACAGAAGTCCTTCAAGGAGCAGCTTGCTAAAGAACTGGTTGAGTTTTCTGGAGTCCCTGCAGCAACAACACCCCACCCACCAACCCCCCGACCATCACTCACATGCATGCCCGAGTATTATGGAGAAGATGCCACCAAGGTCAGGAAGTACTGCAGGAGGTGCTCTGATGCTGGCAACAGAAGGGTGAAGACACCGGTGTACTGTAGGAAGTGTCTGGTCCCTCTGTGCTTCACAACAAAAAAGAAATGTTTCAGGGAGTGGCATGACTTATTGGAGTAATACTATAACATTCAGGGTTTGTAAGTTGTTGTTTTTTTTACCCAAAAAATGCTTGTATAGTGTGTTGCTATTTTTTTTTAAATAAATCTGCTCCAGTTGGAGTGAAATGTTTCCTATGTTTCCTAATTTTTATTGTGCAAGTAACATGCATCTCATGCAAAGAGGGAACTTCCCACACACATACACACATAT
>CM070493.1:2182970-2355470 GCA_036324585.1 Champsocephalus esox
GCCATGGAGCTAATCTATGTTGTTTTATTTTCTTCTTTTACAAAGGAGCAACAGAGTCTAATTTTATTCGCAGCGCATCTATAGCACTATCAACAACATGATCAATTTGGGGTGGTGTACATTTTGTATAAGTTTCCTCCCCTACATGCAGACATGCTATCGAGTTAAGTATTGGTGGAATCTCTTCCTTAAATGTGGCTATAGCACTAACAGATAGGTTTCTGCTGCAGGAGCTTTTGACTAATGCTTTGTAGTCTAGTAACAGTACTTCAAAAGTTACTAAAAAATGGTCGGATAAAGCAGGATTATGCGGTTCGACTAATAGTTGCTCAATTTCAATACCATAAGTCAGAACAAGGTCGAGAGTGTGATTATAACAGTGGGTTGGTTTATTTACACTCAACCAACAGAATCTAATATAGAGTTAAATGCAACAGTAAGGCTATTTTTATCATCGTCAACATGAATATTAAAGTCACCTACGATAGTTACTTTGTCTGTTTTAAGAACCAAAGTTGATAAAAACTCAGAGAATTCTGATAAGAATTCTGAATAAGGACCTGGTGCACGATACACTGTAACAAATAAGATTGGCTGCAAAGTTTTCCAGGTTGGATGCGTAAGACTAAAAACGAGGCTTTCAAAAGAGGTATAATTACATTTTGGTTTAGTATTGATCAGTAAACTTGAGTCAAAGATTGCTGCAACTCCACCTCCTCGGCCCGTGCCTCGAGCAATATGAGTGTTGACATGGCTGGGTGGAGTGGCCTCATTTATGCTGACATATTCTTCATGTTTCAACCAAGTTTCAGTGAGACAGCATATATCAATATTATAATCTGATATTAAATCATTTACCAATATTGCTTTAGATGCTAGAGATCTTATGTTTAAGAGACCACATTTAATCTTCCTGTTTTGTTGCACTGTAGTAGTTGTTACATTTACTTTTATTAGGTTATTATGTATGACATCTCTATTAGGTTTTACCTTAAATTGTCCTTGGGCAGACACACACACCGCTAATATTGGGTATTTTATTGGGTTTGGGATTCCTATGGGTGACTGCTTAGGAGAGAGCGCAGAGAAGCGTTTAAGACTGCGACTCTGCCTCCTGGTCTCAACTCCAGTTTGTCATGGATTAAGTCCACAAAGCCCTGAAATGTTTGCCGAAATGAGATCTGCACCTTTCAAAGTAGGGTGAATGCCGTCTCTCTTAATCAGACCAGGTTTTCCCCAGAAGGCTGTCCAATTATTTACGAAGCCCACATTGTTTGCTGGGCACCACCTAGACAACCAGCGCTGAAATGATGACATGCGGCTATACATGTCATCATTGATCAGATTGGGGAGGGGACCAGAGAAGATTACGGTGTCCGACATTGTTTTAGCATAACTACACACCGACTCCACATTAAGTTTGGTGCATTCTGATTGGCGTAAACGAACTTCATTTCCACCGACGTGAATAACAATCCTACCGTATTTGTGTTTATTTTTAGCCAGCAGTTTAAGATGCGCCTCAACGTCGCCCGCTCTGGCCCCCGGAATGCATGTGACTGTGGAGGCTTCGGTCTCTAAATTCACGTGTCTCATAATAGAGCTACCAATAACCAGAGCTGGCTTCTCAGCGGGTGTCTCGCTGAGTGGGGAATATCTGTTAGATACGTGAACGGGTTGGTGGGGACCTGCGGGTTTCGCTTTATGCCCCTTCTGAACAGTCACCCAGTCTCTCTGCTGCTCGGGAGTTGCCGGGGGGTGGCTAAGAGGAGCTACCTTTTGCCGGTCCGCACATGCTAACATGGGCTTTACTGAAGCTGAGTTACTTTCTAAGATGCGGAGCCGGGCTTCTATGGCTATGATTCCCGCCTCCAACCTAACAACTATACTACATTTAACACATGTATCCTTACCAGTAAGGGAGGCCGGGAAGTAACCAAACATGAGACAGGAAGAGCAGGAAATAGCACCAGAGGGTGGGGAAAGAGCCATGGCTAGCTATCAAGCTAAAGTAGCTCCCGTTAGCAAACCCGAAAAGAGTGTAGGCAACTGTGGAGTTACAGTTACAGTCGCTAAGAGAAGGAGAGTTGTGAGTGCTTAAGCTGTAGTAACGTGTGATTACAACGTCAGGCAGTTGCCGTGATCAAGAGTTTTAAAACGATCGATTAAGTTTAAGTTAATAAGCTATAAACAACAGAACAGGCACACGGGATACCCGGAGATGACAACAACAACCGGAAGTTACAACGTGCTCACCGCAATAGGTTCCTCCTTCCTCCTTCCGCTGGAATTGTGTCATGTCCATGTTCCCTCATTGTCTATGCTTGTCCATGTTTCCTGCAGTTTAGGGGCGGCAGCGGCTAGTGGAGTACTTTGTGACCACAGAGTGTGAACGTTGTGATCAGCTGTTTTAGCGCAGTTCTCCAGTGAAGGGGGGGGGTCTCCATCCACAGCCGGTTGGCGTAGTTTTGGCACAGTTCCGTTGTACAGACCGACGTTAACAGCAGCCCTGTCTGTGCACACGGAGACCGACTCTGTCGTCCGGTGATCTAACCGCCTTCTGAAAAAGCTTCACAAGTACGTCGGTACGCAAATGCGCTTTGTGACACAAGTGACGGTACGCATTTCAGATAATGCACATAACCTTCGTACCAGTTATGTGCACTCCTGTACTACAGCAAACATATTCTCCATCGGGACTTCCTGCAATAACACCACGCCGTTATCAAAGATGTTCTATTGAGAAGACGATCACTACGTGACAAAAGTTTTCAAAACCGTGGCTACTGAAATCAATCTTACTAACTGCTATCTGTGCAATTTACTCCGCGCGAGTTGGCAGACTTTATTTTGCTTACTTTAACATCATGTTTCATGGTGGGGCTAAGCCATTTCTAGGTATGGGTGTAGCCTACCCCAGCCATACCCTGGCGCCGCCACTGGTGGCACATATGGGTCGGGCCATTTTGCACATGCGTTAAATGCGTTAAATATGTTAATGCAATTAATTCCAAAAATTAATTACCGCCGTTAACGCGATAATTTTGACAGCACTACTTTTTAGTACTTAACTACATTTGCGTCCTATTTTCCCACAACCCTGACAGTACGAACAGACCAGAATGGACCCAGCAGTTTTTTACACTCAAGAGAATGATCTGCTGATGTACACTCTTGAATATATTTTTTATAAGTGGATGAGAGTCCCATTCAGAGCGGCCAAAGAGGCTGCCCTGAAATAGGCACGCATGGAGGTGACCAACAAGTCCGGGCGCTGGAGCTTGTTGCCCGAGTGGCTTAAGGTTTTACAAGCAGCCCTGAGTGCCTGTCTCAATCCTCAAACCCCTTCCTGGGATCCGGCCTGGCCTTAGGAAATCCACAGAGTCTCCAAAAGACCTCTAGGAGATGCAAGGCCAGGATTCCAGCCCATGCCCCAGCAGCCATGGTTCCAGTTCCAGCCCCAGCAGCCATGTTTCCGGCTCCAGTTCCGGCCCCTGCAGCCATGTTTCTGGCTCCAGTTCCGGTCCCTGCAGCCATGTTTCTGGCTCCAGTTTTGGCTCCAGTACTGGCCAACGCCAGCCCCCTGTGTCCTGTTGGCGTTATGTCAGACGCCAGTTCCCCGTATCCTGTTGGTGTTCCGACCAATGCCAGTTCCCCGTGCCCTGTCGGCGTTCCGACTAGGGTTGCAAAATTCCGGGAATTTTCAAAGATGGAAACTCTCTATGGGTATTAACGGGAATATATCATAGCTGCTACATTGTACTGCCATGTGGTAAATGCTTGTATGCTGCTCATGCTCTCCCTGCATATCATGTATTTATTTTTGCTATGTATATAAATATCATGTTCATAAATGTTGTATGTGACGGGACTACGGATGGCAATTAGCTCAAAGCTAAAATCCGGCTCATTTACACTTGTAAGCATTATTTTGTTTTAATAAACATCAATGTATTCATCAAGTGACTGGGCTCATGGGTCAACTCAACCGAGCAAGATCTTAAGATGAGGAAGGGACTTGCATGGAGGGCCCTGAACGGCATGACTAGTGTATGGAACTCCAACCTCCCCCGCCAAATCAAACTCAGCTTCTTCTTCGCAACGGTAGAGTATTTTCTCCTCTATGGCAGTGAGTGCTGGACCCTGAAGCCAACCCTGCAAAAGTCTCTTGACAGATGCTACACCAGAATGTTGCGAGCAGTACACAACATCAGAAAGAGTGTACATGAAACCAACAAGATCCTGTACGAGGGAATACCAAGGGTGAGCGAGAAAATTGCAGCCAGGAGAATGAGACTAGCAGGACATTGCCAAAGGCATCAAGAGCTGCCAGCCGGCAAATTGGTGCTGTGGGAACCCACACACGGGCATCGGTCACGAGGACGTCCCGCACCAACATACGTGGACATACTCAAGAATGACGCACGAGCACAAAGTACCAATGAACTGGCCAGATGTAAGGAGAACCGGGATGACTGGAAGCGACGATAGAGGGCTCGTCTGAGGACGACCTAGAGAATGCGCACTGTCCCAATTCAAATAAACGATAAAAAAATTGTGATTGGTGGTTTGCTGTGCATGCAGAGCCTGCATGTCACTCACTCAAGTACCCCTGACATGAGAGCCGCGCAAGTTCTCCTTTTGAGGCAAGCAGCAAAATAATTGTAACATGACGTGTTTGAGTTTAATTTAAAAAAAAACGCACGTCATGCGATGTCAATATCGCGCATGTGCATAACGCAATTATCGTCACGACATGATATATATCGTGCAGCCCTAATGTCCTGTCCTGTTGGAGGTCCCGTCGACACCTGCTACGCCAAGGGTCCTGCTGTCACCAGCCCTTGTTTCTGCAACACCGGTGACTATCCCGCCGACACCTGTTCCGCCGGGGGTCCTGCCAACTCCGTGTCCTATCCTGTTGGTGGTCCCGCCGATACCGTGTCCTGTTCCGTCGAGGGTCCCACTGACACCAACCCACGGGCAGGACACCGGGTCCTGCCCGTCCTCCGTAGCTGTCCCGCCTCCGTCCTGCAGGTCCTCCGGAGCTGTCCCGTTGGCGCCATCCTGCCCATCCTCCGGAGCTCTCCTGTCGCCACCTTCTTGCCCGTCTTTGTGTCCGGCCTCATGAGTTCCCCAATGGCTGTCGCCCATGAGCCCGGCCCCCTGACTTTCGCCTTCGCAGCTTTCACCCTCGAGCCCGGCCCCTTGACTTTCCCAACCACTGCCTTTGCCCTCGTGCCCAGCCCCCTGAGTTCACCCGCTGCTGCCTTCGCCCCTTCTCAAACTTTGCCTTGCCCCGGGCCGTCCGCCCGAGACCCCTTCCTGTCCTGATCCTCTACCGTGCCCCAGTGCCGTCAGCCCAAACCCGTCCTCCCACCCTTTTGGCCCTAGTGATTCAGACGCTGCCATCTTGTGACGCAGGCCTGAAACTCCAAATGCAGTTTGAATGCACACGTACCCACAGAGAATGAATAGCATAGTAACACTTTAGATATGTAATCCATAACAGTTAAGGATTTATAGAGTGCGCAAGAACCAAATAGTGTTTACTTTGAATTATATAAATTACATAATCTCTTAACCTCTAGGAATAAGCCTAATTTCTCCATTACTGTGTTAGTGTTGATGATGAAAGGACTGGCTGGTTGCCAAACTCAGATTCATCAGGTTGAACCTTGCAAATGCTAAGAAACATTTGATGTAGCTTTGGCATTTGCACCCGATTGAAGTTGGTAGGCTCAGGACTTTTTTAAAAATGTCATAATAAAGAGGAAAATAAATCTAATCAACTAGTCCATATGTCCCAGCCGGCCCACTTTAAGCAAGGCCCGTGGACCAAGCAAAACTCCACCTCTGAGGTGATTTAGGTGGGAATTGCCGTTTTTACCGTTTCTGTGGAACCCTTTGGTCGATTTTGGTGAGATCTTGTGATGACCATTAGAGCCAATATAATCAAATCTGCTCTGACATCTGGAAACGGAAAAGCAGGTGCCTTTTATCCATTAATGTAATATTATATTTTATTATAATGTTATGTCTGCTGTGAAGCACTTCGGTAAACCCTTTGTTTTTAATATGTGCTATATAAATAAAGTGGATTAGATTTGTATACGGTGAGATGCGCGCGCATTCAGGTTGGATAAATGACACAATCAATGGCCCTGAATTGTACTTTATAAACCATGAATCTTGTGGTGCTTGAAGAAATACAGGCTAGTTAAGCCGGCCAGGTCATATATATATAATATATATATATATATTATATGTATATATTACATATATATTATGTGCTCACACCATGATAACAATAAAATGTTACCATTAGTCCTTAATGAAATTGATACTGTTTGACTTTGTATTAGTTAGCCTACTACTAACAATACATTGAAGTACTTTTACTGTGTATTTATTGAGGAATCCTCTGTCAGAGTCCCCTGCTGAGAACAACATCAAGCCACTTCTGCTGAGTTTGACGAGGGAATTATGTTTTGTTGCCATTAGTTCTTTGTGAGATTGATCCTGTTGGACTCAGTACTACTGAATATACCCCCACAAGTACTATGAAGTACTTATTGTGTACTTTTCCAGTAATCCTCTGTCAATGTCCCCTCCTGAGAACAAGAATGGATGTTTTTTTTTAATAAGCGTTAACAAACATTTCTTCCTGAGACTGATCATGTTGGACAGAGTATTTTAAGAGGATGGTAGCCATGATATCTGCAATACTTCCAGTCAGTACTCCGGCAGCAGCATTTTTACACCTCGGAAAGGCTTTAGAGTCTGGCCTGGATAGCTGGTCGATCCTTCAACAAAGTAATACTCTGTCACATGGTTGCCCTCTTATGATGCTGCTGTCTTTTAATTTATAACTATATCTCAGCTGCTAATTCGTTCCTCAGATTCTTCAGTCTCATCAGCCTCACCCTTCCTCAGCCTCCAGCACACCTCCAGTGTCTGACTCCATATGATATTGTCCTGATGCTGTAAGGGTGATGCCCCATGATCACAAAATGACCCCTCTAAAGTCTGAGTGCCAAGGACCTCATATTATGTCTGTCATTAATGTTACATCAACCATTAGAACAATTTGCTTTCCTGTTTGCTGTTCTCTTAACTGAATAGCCCTGTCTTTAAGTAGAACCCAATGTAAAGTCCTGCACCATTTTCAGGCTTCAAAACAGGCATTTTTACTGTATGTGTTTGGATAAATGACACAATCAATGGCCCTGAATTCTACTTTATAAACCATGAATCTTGTGGTGCTTGGAGAAATACAGGCTGGTTAAGCCGGCCAGGTTATATATAGATATAAAATGTCACTAGTTATTTAAACAAACCACTATCTGAGGATCATACAAGCAACCATACAACGCCCTTTATCCAGAGAGCCATTGAAGCCCATGAAGAATTTATCCTTCCACAAAACTTTTCAACTTCTGTATTAATAAAGTTGCCACGTGTTTTCAAATTCAAGTTAAGGCACTATCTATGCAGAACATTACAAATATTCTTTATTTACATTTTAAAAGTGTTCAGAAAGACTGCATCAATTATATGCTATCTATCTATATTTATATATATATATTAGGGCCGGAACTTTAACGCGTTAATTAAGATTAATTAATTACACAAAAATTAACGCACTAAAAAAATTAACGCATTTTAATCGCACTTTAATCACACTTCTTTTTTGCACAGTGGAACGTTTCTCACTGGATGAGTTTCAGGCGTACCGATTATACTGGAGCACCAACTAACGTTCATGACTTCAGCATGGGACTTCAAACAACAACAAACCACGGTGAACAATAGTCAAACATGAACGAACAAGCTGATGAGACCGCTTTGGTCGGCCCGTGGATGGGACATTTTGTTTTAAAAAACAGACGGATGGAAGCGTCGATAAGAGCACGGTTGTGTGCAAATTATGCAAAACATTATTTGCATATCACCGCAGCACATCAAGCCTAAAGTATCACCTTAATGTAAAGCATGTAGCAGCTAGCGTGGACGTTAGCCCGACTCCGAGTGCAAGGAGCCACACCCTGACCCAACCCACACTCAACCAGGTGACTGGTTTCTGGGCCAGGATAAGTAAGTCCACGTCTGAGAAAATAACCAGCTCCCTGGCTCACTGCACTGCACTCGACTGTAGACCACTTGGAGTAAAATCCATGTGAAAATTGCTTCTCACTGTTCTCAGGTCAAATATGTATATTTGATTAAAAATGCGATGAATTTCGATTAATTAATTACAAAGCCTCCAATGAATTAGATTAACTTTTTTAATCGAGTACCGGCTCTAATATATATATATATATATATATATATATATCTATAATATCAATATTTGTATTAACTTTAACCAAACTCAATTTAAATAGCAGCCAAAAGTCTCACAGTCTTCACTGAGCTGTGGGGTTTGTTCAGCTTCTAAAGATGTCTGAATGGTGATATACACAGAGACAGATGTTAAGGACTGACGTTTATAATAAATACATCTGTATTGATTTTAAGATCTTTAGTTCATACAATCATACGTATTGGGATCATTTTTATGAATGTGAACCGGAGGGAGAGGGTGACGAGCATAAGTTTCACTTTCCTTTTTTATTTCAATTCCAGCTTTGGTCATGAAGAATCTGTTTCTCTGTTGTCCTCGTTCACAAAGCAGAGCAGCAGCATCAGAGCACGGAGCAGAGTCTCTGATGAGTTTACAGTAGTCCCTCGTTCTTATTAAACATCCATGTTGTAGTCCGCTGTATAGAAAACTGTGGTTTCCATGGTTTCCCCACAGCAGCAGACGCACACAATGACGTCCGCTGGTGCATCATAAACACGTCCGATAGTGAAAGTGCATTCGGATTCTCTAAAGTACCGCAGTCTCTTCTCCTAAGTCCTTTTTAATTCTCCTATCCACTATCCCTTAACCCCGTGATGTTTCACTCAGAGGTCAAGGAATAGACGATAGGGTTAGAACTTAGGAGCTGATTTTTAAACTATCCGACTGCAGCCAGGGTACTTATATTTTATAGTTTCGATTCCTAAAGCTTTTAGTCTCCGATCCCATCATTCAAGGGTGGTTTTGTCTATAAGTAATGGGTTTTTGTTCAATCTGAATTTACTTTAAAATAAAAACATCTATATTGATTCTGACTTTTCTACATCCAACTCACAGGTGTATCATTGCTTTGAGAACAAATATTATGAGTTTACCGCTTTAGAAGTAAAGATATAGTCATTTGTTCTGGGCATGTCATTTTCGAGCCTGAAATCTGAAAAGCAGGCTTGGGGCTTAACAGGTTAAGGCGGTATCACTTAAAGGTATCAGCTAGACATTTCTCCAGTTAATTTCTTCCAATAGGTCAATTGTTTTTTGAATTAAAAGTTTTCTGAAATAGCATGTTTAAATATGCAAATTAGCCATTATCTCAATAAATATGCACATATTGTAACACATTTCAGGAATCGAAATCTTAACTTTGGATAAAGCCGGTTTCAAAATCTTGTTTCATTTTGTAGTCATATTAGTATCTAAGACTTTTACAGAAGGGATTTTGGAGATCTCTTTTTATCACTCCATAAATCAGAAAATACTGTCAACAGCCCTAAAATATCAATTTTCGCCATGTTTTTAGGTATACAATGTTGTATAATTCAGGCTATGAATGATATATGAACAAACCCTTCTGTAAAAGCGTTCATAATATTGATAGGAATATAACTGGAAGGTGTGGTGTATCTATGTGTTACTAAAGTTGACATTTTGAACTCAGAGTAGGAGAAAAAACTGTTTGAGAAAACGACCTTTAAATATTGCAGTGAGGCGCTAGCTAAACCCTCCTGTTCTTTGGATGACAGCTCTGTCAATGTCTCCACCTGAGTACAATAATGTTTCTCTGCTATTTTTAATAAGCGTTAAAACACCTTTACAACTTTAAGAGAATGGTAGACATGATATCAGCAATACTTCCAGTCAGTACTCCAGCAGTAGCATTTGTACCCCTTGGAAAGTCTTTAGAGTCTGGATAGCTGGTCTATCCTTCAGCAAAGTGACACACCCGTGTGACTCTGGTTGGCCTCTTATGGGGCTGCTGTCTTTTAAATATGATTATTTCTCTGCTCCTAGTTCATTCCTCGCAGATCCTTCCATCAGTCCCAGTCATCGCATGTCAGTCAATAGAGCTTCGAAAATGGTGTCCAATTCAACAAAAATGTTTTTGTGAAGATCAGAGCTAAATTATAGATTGTTTGATTAGTTTAGGCCCAAAATACATCACTGACCTCCTGCTAAACTATGAACCATCCAGATCTCTCAGGTCTTCAGGGACTGGTCAACTTTTATCCATGTATTTTTACTTAATGTGTATTTTATTAGCTTTTCTTTTTTAATGCTTAATGTCTTTCATTTTTTTTTCAAAGCACTTTGAATTGCCTTGCGTTGAAAAGTGCTATATAAATACACTTGCCTTGCCTTGATTGTGTAATTACAAGGTGAGAGAAAATATATCCACATCCTCCTATTAAACTTATTTTATTTACTTTTCCATGTTGTACATATACTTACTTGTATTACATGTTGAACCACATGCTGGATATCTTCCCCAGCCTCAAGGAAATACAATAAAATAAATGGATTCATAATGTAAACAAATTATAAAAATATATAAATTAATAATGTTGTGTAAACATTTCAAATTTAAATATAAAATTAAAAAAATGTTTATTTGTTTAAATGATTTCTCACAAAAACCTTTCGAAATTATTAAAAAAAGGTTTAGTCAATATACGCTAAAATAGTTAAAATTGAACATAAACGATATCAAACACCACATCCATGGCAATTAACTCATTTTGGCTGCTATTTAAATTGAGTTTGGTTAAAGTTAATACAAATATTGATATTATAGATATATATATATATATATATATATATATATATATATTAGAGCCGGTACTCGATTAAAAAAGTTAATCTAATTCATTGGAGGCTTTGTAATTAATTAATCGAAATTCATCGCATTTTTAATCAAATATACATATTTGACCTGAGAACAGTGAGAAGCAATTTTCACATGGATTTTACTCCAAGTGGTCTACAGTCGAGTGCAGTGCAGTGAGCCAGGGAGCTGGTTATTTTCTCAGACGTGGACTTACTTATCCTGGCCCAGAAACCAGTCACCTGGTTGAGTGTGGGTTGGGTCAGGGTGTGGCTCCTTGCACTCGGAGTCGGGCTAACGTCCACGCTAGCTGCTACATGCTTTACATTAAGGTGATACTTTAGGCTTGATGTGCTGCGGTGATATGCAAATAATGTTTTGCATAATTTGCACACAACCGTGCTCTTATCGACGCTTCCATCCGTCTGTTTTTTAAAACAAAATGTCCCATCCACGGGCCGACCAAAGCGGTCTCATCAGCTTGTTCGTTCATGTTTGACTATTGTTCACCGTGGTTTGTTGTTGTTTGAAGTCCCATGCTGAAGTCATGAACGTTAGTTGGTGCTCCAGTATAATCGGTACGCCTGAAACTCATCCAGTGAGAAACGTTCCACTGTGCAAAAAAGAAGTGTGATTAAAGTGCGATTAAAATGCGTTAATTTTTTTAGTGCGTTAATTTTTGTGTAATTAATTAATCTTAATTAACGCGTTAAAGTTCCGGCCCTAATATATATATATAAATATAGATAGATAGCATATAATTGATGCAGTCTTTCTGAACACTTTTAAAATGTAAATAAAGAATATTTGTAATGTTCTGCATAGATAGTGCCTTAACTTGAATTTGAAAACACGTGGCAACTTTATTAATACAGAAGTTGAAAAGTTTTGTGGAAGGATAAATTCTTCATGGGCTTCAATGGCTCTCTGGATAAAGGGCGTTGTATGGTTGCTTGTATGATCCTCAGATAGTGGTTTGTTTAAATAACTAGTGACATTTTATATCTATATATAACCTGGCCGGCTTAACCAGCCTGTATTTCTCCAAGCACCACAAGATTCATGGTTTATAAAGTAGAATTCAGGGCCATTGATTGTGTCATTTATCCAAACACATACAGTAAAAATGCCTGTTTTGAAGCCTGAAAATGGTGCAGGACTTTACATTGGGTTCTACTTAAAGACAGGGCTATTCAGTTAAGAGAACAGCAAACAGGAAAGCAAATTGTTCTAATGGTTGATGTAACATTAATGACAGACATAATATGAGGTCCTTGGCACTCAGACTTTAGAGGGGTCATTTTGTGATCATGGGGCATCACCCTTACAGCATCAGGACAATATCATATGGAGTCAGACACTGGAGGTGTGCTGGAGGCTGAGGAAGGGTGAGGCTGATGAGACTGAAGAATCTGAGGAACGAATTAGCAGCTGAGATATAGTTATAAATTAAAAGACAGCAGCATCATAAGAGGGCAACCATGTGACAGAGTATTACTTTGTTGAAGGATCGACCAGCTATCCAGGCCAGACTCTAAAGCCTTTCCGAGGTGTAAAAATGCTGCTGCCGGAGTACTGACTGGAAGTATTGCAGATATCATGGCTACCATCCTCTTAAAATACTCTGTCCAACATGATCAGTCTCAGGAAGAAATGTTTGTTAACGCTTATTAAAAAAAAACATCCATTCTTGTTCTCAGGAGGGGACATTGACAGAGGATTACTGGAAAAGTACACAATAAGTACTTCATAGTACTTGTGGGGGTATATTCAGTAGTACTGAGTCCAACAGGATCAATCTCACAAAGAACTAATGGCAACAAAACATAATTCCCTCGTCAAACTCAGCAGAAGTGGCTTGATGTTGTTCTCAGCAGGGGACTCTGACAGAGGATTCCTCAATAAATACACAGTAAAAGTACTTCAATGTATTGTTAGTAGTAGGCTAACTAATACAAAGTCAAACAGTATCAATTTCATTAAGGACTAATGGTAACATTTTATTGTTATCATGGTGTGAGCACATAATATATATGTAATATATACATATAATATATATATTATATCTATATATAACCTGGCCGGCTTAACTAGCCTGTATTTCTTCAAGCACCACAAGATTCATGGTTTATAAAGTAGAATTCAGGGCCATTGATTGTGTCATTTCTCCAAACACATACAGTATAAATGCCTGTTTTGAAGCCTGAAAATGGTGCAGGACTTTACATTGGGTTATACTTAAAGACAGGGCTATTCAGTTAAGAGAAGAGAAAACAGGAAAGCAAGTGACTTTTGGCAGTAATATTCCGCCATGGGAAGAAAAGATTTTGTAGCATACTTGTGAAAAAAAGTTGTGTACTTGTACAAAAAAGGCGTGTTCTTGTGAAACCTATGCTGAATTTGTCTCCGAAATATGATTTATTAGAAAAATGCTATGTGTTTGTTTGATAGATACGTGTTTTCTTTGCAACACTAAATGCATTTGTTTGTAGATGGTGTTTAGTATTTGCAAACCACATTGTGTTTGTTAGTGAACCATGAGGCATTTGTAAAACCTGTTTAGTTTGTTTGTGGAGTTCTGGCAGGAAATTAGCTCCATAGTTGACTGATTGAAGAGACATGAGGGCTCACTTCAACACTAATTCTGACACTTCTTTGCTTCTGATCCATTCAGTTTGATACGCATATCTTAGCATATGTTATTATTAAGGCTCCTTGCTTTCTGATCCACTGTTATCAACTGCATTAAGCTGCCAATACAAACCCTGCCTGTGTTCATTTCAAATGAAAAGCTCTACATTTCAGTTGACAAAGTCCCTTCATTCCTCTGTTCATTCTTATTTGTGAATAATTTGCAGAAATATGTTGCACAAACATTCAGTAAGTTGCTTCTACTTGAAATGCAGACAATGCCATCTTGTGACGCAGGCATGAAACTACAGATGCAGTTTGTATGCACACATACCCACACAGAATGAATAGCACAGCAACACTTTAGATATGTAATCCACAACAGTTAAGGATTTATGGAGTGCACAAGAACCAAATGGTGTTTATTTTGAATGATATAAATGACATCATCTCTTAACCGCTAGGAATAAGCCCAATCTCTCCTTTGCTGTGTTAGTGTAGATGAAGAAAGGGCTGGCTGGTTGCCTAACTCAGATTCATCAGGTTGAACGCTGCAAATGCAAAGAAACCTTTGATTAAGCTTTGGCATTTGCACCCGATTGAAGTCGATAGGCTCAGGACTTTTGTTAGACATGTAATAATAAAGAGGTTGGTGCCCAAAACAAAGACAATACATCGAATCAACTAGTCCATATTTCCCACCCGGCCCTCTTTAAGCTCACATCACATTTTCTGTGTTCTAAAATGTATGACCTTATTTCTTTATGTTGTATTATGTGTTTTCAAAATCAATAGATTCAAAAAGTGTCTTCAATGTTTTACTGACATTTATGTTATTTAATATTTTACTGTGACCAGCCAACAGTTTATAACAGACATATATGACTATGTTTCATATGTTGCATTAAAATAATATGGCTACAGGTGAATATTACAATGTTATTAATGTTACAACATGTTGGTGCCATTTGATTGTGGATTCATGAATATACTTGAACGTTTTATCCATTATAAAATGCACTGCTGAAATCATGTCACTTCATCAGATCTCACATGATTCAGTTACAGTTGAACTTTTTAGCTAAACTGTTCTTCATTTATTTCAGTTTATAACGGAGCACATGTTTACATATGTTTCGTAGTTTGGACATTTGCAGTCCGTACATGACAGGGTTCATTAGTGGCTGTATGAGGAGAAAATACAGTGACAGAATAATACGCAGCACACTGGGAACACCGCTCATATCAAATCTACTCTGAAGTATTTCAAAGCTGCAGCCAAAAGAGAAGTTGAAGAGGGAAACAAGGTGAGGTGTGCAGGTACTGAGAGCTTTCTGTCTGGTCTGTTTGGAGCCAGAGAAACACACTCTGAGGATCTTAATGTACGAGAAGAGGATTGGAAACAAAGGGCCTAACACAGATAAAGCAATGGCAAAATATCCATACATGTTGTTCACCTGAGTGTCAGAACATGCCAGCTTCACAACAAGGTAGTTATTACAATACAAACCATTTGTTGTGTTTCCACAAAATGTCAAACGGATGTTTAAAGATAAGGTTATCAAGAATTTCACAAAACAGTACACCCAAACCAGAATAATGAAGATAAGCGCCTTGTGAGAAGTCATACGTGTGTTATATTGAAGAGGATAACAGATAGCAAGATATCTGTCATAAGACATGACGGCTAAATTACTAAATTCTATACCTCCATATGTGTACAAGCAGAAAATCTGCAGGAAGCAGAGCGGAGCAGAGACAGTGTGAATGTCAGAGAGGATCTGAACCAGAAGGAATGGAAACAACCCTGTACTACCATACAGTTCATTTACAAACAGGCTGCACAGAAAAAGGTACATAGGTTCATGTAAGCTCCTGTTCACACAGATAACCAAAATCAGAGACATGTTGGCAACAACAATGACAGTGTACAACATGGCAGTTATCATGAAACACAAGTACCTCAAATATCCAATATTCAAATAAGCTCCAAGAATGAAATAGGATACAGTTAGTGGAGTTGAATTGGACATCATTCTTAGAGGTTAAACGTTAGTATATCTGAGCATAGTTGAACTTCACAGTCTTAACTTACCATCCCCCCCCGGAGTGCGTCAGGAACTGTAAATGAATGCAACATGAGCACATCACACACAGTGCAGTGTCTCTCACCTGCTGTGCTGCAGACTGCTGCAGTCCCTTCTGTCAGCTGCAGAGACTTCTGCTGCTTTAAAGCTTCCAGAACACCAGAACCCAAGAGGCCAGGCCCCCTTACCATCAGGACCCAGACCTCCCTATCTGTAGGGAGAGATGGGTTGTGGGCTGGGTCAAAACACATAAAAATGTGACCACAAAAAATCAGGACTTTCACTTTCTTTTAAAAAAAGTGACCAGAATTTAGGATTTACAGGTCACAAACTGAACCACTAATAAACTAGTGGTTTACAAGCGGGCTTATATACAGATAGTGTCTTGGTTTTGGATTTATGTTTTCATTTTCCACCTTTTATTCTGAAATATTTTCCTCCTTGTGTCTTGCCTGATCCTACTTTGTTTGTTTGCCTTCCTGTATTTAGTTTCCCTGGTTTGTCTGATTGTGTTCACCTGTTGCCCTTGTGTTTCTGCCTCCCCTGCCCAGCTGTGTCTTCTCCTGTGATCACCCTTCTGTGTATTTCATCTTGTCTTCCCCTGTGCTCCATGTCTGTTCGTCATCTCTTAACCTGTTAAGCCCGAAGGTCCCCGCCGGCGGGGACCCTGGTTTTTTTTTCTCACGACACTGTGTCTCTGGGCATCTTAATATTTAAAAACTATTAATGTTTTATACCAGATTAACGAAAATAATTTCAGCTAACTGACAATACGAACCATCTTTACAGAAACAAAACACAAGTCTCACAAGAAGCGTTAGCATTAGCCCTTAGCTAAAACGGGCAGATGCTACTTCCGGTGCTAACTAACACAAACGATCTTTAAAACTTAATATTTTCTGCACAAACTACATATCATCTGAAAGCTGATACTCCACAGATTATTTGGTTATAAGTATCATCACTGTAGAACACAAACTTACTGAGCTAGCAGCCAGAACAGAGAAGAAAAAAACAACAATTTTCAAAACCATAACAATAAGTATGTCTTACCGTTGCTGTTTTGTGATCAAAGCTCTTGTTCAAGGGAATAAAAACACTGCTTAAAGTTAATCCAATGTCTCTTAGTCACTTTAGAATTGTTCCTGATAATCTATCATTACATGCATGGCAGCAGAGTAGGTATAACGTTTCGCAGTCCCGAGCTAACGCTGTCTCACGTGTTGTTTACGCAAACCTCTCTCTACTTGACGTAAGTGTTTAGCGAGACTTACTAACTCTCACTCGATTATATTGGCTCTAACGGTTCAGAAAAGGTGTCAATCACCCAAATCGACCAATGGATTCCAAAGATATGATCCTGCGCAGTATAAACTACGCCTGCTCCGGCTCCATTACGCATTACGCAGCCAGAAGGGAGAGCTTCACCAAAGAGCAGGTGCTAGAGATGCTAGCTGACAATAGCTATGATCATACCAGATGACTCTTCGTCGGATGATGAAGATCTCCTCCAGCCAGACCTGGATCTGGACAGTAGTGACTCGGATGTTGATCTTCCACCACGGGAAAGGTATGTAATCTCTCTGTTTTTATATATTACTTGTGTGTTTGGTGAAACTGCGTCACAGTGCTAGCTTAGCCAAGAAGCTACAGGAATGATTAGGTAAAATGCTAAATAGTGTTACTTGTCTTTTTGGAGTTACATTTTCTAAATGAATGGCCAATGAATTAATATATATATGTGTTTACTTATTTATTTGGTATAATATTATTCATTTATTGTCCAATATTATCCTTTTTATATATTACTTTTGTGTTTGGTGGAACTGCATCACAGTGTTAGCTTAGCCAACAGGAATGATTAGCCAAAATGCTAAATAGTGTTACTTGTCTTTTTGGAGTTACATTTTCAAAATGAATGGCCAGTGAATGAATATACATGTGTTTACATATTTATTTGGTGTAATATTATTCATTTGTAGTCCAAGATTATCCTATAAGTACAAGAGAGTGAATTAATCTAATCACTTTGTTTTTCCACATTTGTTAGATGGGGTGTGACCCCAGCAGGACAAAGCCACACACCCAGAAGACTTTCAGGGAGCAGCTTGCTGCAGAATTGTTGGAGTTTGCTGAAGGCCCTGCACCTCCACCACCCCCTCCTCCACCACCCACATGCATGCCCGAGTATTATGGGGAAGATGCCACCAAGGTCAGGAAGAACTGCGGGAGGTGCCTAGATGCTGGACTCAAAAGGGTGAAGACACCTGTGTACTGCAGGAAGTGCCAGGTCCCTCTGTGCTTCACTGTCAAAAGGAACTGTTTCAGGGAGTGGCACGATCTAAATACTGGAACATTCAGGTAGGTATACATTTCAGGTAGGTATAACATTTTGCAAGTGTTTATTTAAAAAAAAATACTTGTTTTTATATACCTAGTGTGATTTTATTGTATAGCGTGTTGGTAAAATATGTGTTGTTTTTACAAACCTACAGTGTGGTTTTATTGTATAGTACGTTGGTAAAATGTTTGTTTGTACATGCCTATAGTGTGTTGGTAAAATGTTTGAAATAAATCTGCCCCAGTTGGAGTCAAATGTTACCTATGTTTCCAGGTTTTTTTATTGTACAAGTACACCTACACACAATGACCTACAGTGTAATTTTATTGTATAGTGCGTTGGTACAGTTACATACACACACAGCTACACTTACACATACACACCTATAGCTACACTTACACATACACACCTACACACACACACACACACACACACACACACACACACACACACACACACACACACACACACACACACACACTGTAGTCAAAATATGTGTATGTATTCATGTTAGCAAACTATGAATAAGCTTAAAATGGGAAATTATTTGTGTAAAAACTGTGAGCTGGATTTGAGGCCTGTTGACATGTGGTATTGAGAACAAAGGAAGATGGGGGAAGGTGAGGGTTTGACTTGCATTCAACTTAGATCTAGAAGATAATGAAGCTGGCTCACCTGATTATCAGGTAAATATGGGATCCCAAAGAAAACTGTATTGAATTTGTACTGTATTTATTGTATTGCATTGTCATATTACCATTAAAGTAGATTATTGTTTAACGGTTACTTGGTAGCTCTGGATTCCTTCCTGTATGATAACCAGCTTGTTAGGGACGCGCGGAGATTTAAAAAGCGGACCAGTTGTCCCTCAAAATCTCTATCAAATGGTGACCCGACGTGCCTGATAACAAAGCTGTGGAAGAATCCGGACGACCGGAATGGGTCGGGAATAAACACTTTCAAACATCTCAGACAATCAGCAGGGCCCTGCACAACTAGACAAAATAAGGTATGCAGATGACTGTTATGAATATCAACTGTCTGTAATTGGATATGCTAAAACTTTAGGATTGTCTGTAGGCGTTTCACAGTGTTTTTACTATGTTAGGAAAGTTATATACAAACCGTAAAAACGTTGATCGCCACGTAGACGGAAAGTCCTGCGTAACGTAAATAGAACAGTTTGGCGCGGATCTACAGGTAGTTTATTCCTGAGTGGCGTGGAGACGGTGCAGTTTGTTGGTTGCAAGGTTTTATTCCTGCACAACAAAACCTGGAAACTCGATATTTTAGACCGGGTCGCCGTTTAAAACTGGGGTTAAATAACAGACCAAGGCTGAAAGCTAAAAGCCAGAGGTCTGTTATATGTTAAATCGAGGGAGAAAACGCGAACCTCACCGAAATTGTGACGGGACCGGCTCTCGTTTCCCTTTGTCTGTAAACTTAATTTGATAAAGGGCTTGTTACGACCTGGGTTTTATGCCCCATGGAATGGTCACATTCTTTAAGAGTGTTGAAGAATCATTCGAGGTCCACCTGTCTGTTGAAATAAACATCACATTATCAAGCTGGACAAACTGTACGGGGAATAAATGTGATTTTTACCTAAAATAACTGTGTGAGCAATTGTCTGTGGAACTCAGACAATGCACTCAGAAGAGTGAAGCTCATTTGTGGTCTGCTGCTGCCATCTAGTTGCTGAAAGGGGGTAACACACCCTTGACATTTTTATATGGTTTAGCTTCAAGCTTTGAGTTTAATCATTACATTGCTGGCCGGTATTGAAGAAGGGAAGCACGTTAATAGTAACAACGAGAATAGCCCAGTATATGAATACAAGTGAACACATATTAATCAAGTCAGATAAATAAAAGTGAAGTAAATATGGAACGTCAGAATGGTAAAGACAATTCTGAAATTCCAGGGAGTTACCGGGAGCAATGGGAACAGATTAAGAGATTGATTTTAAGTGGAATCAAACAGGGGGCCAAATACAAGGCTTGTACTGATCTCCGATTCCTACACGATAAGATGATAACAGAGAATAGAGTGGGGGATGATGACACCGTAGGTAATTTGGGCACAGCATTGAATCTATATGAAAGACAGATTGTAAAGCAACTTGCACACCTAAACGAACAGAAGCCCAGATGGTTTGGTTCCCGTAGCAAATGGAGCAAACAAATACAAGCACTAGATAGATTGAGGAGGGTTTGTCACAATGATGCCCTCGCAATGATTGGAATTTATATTCCTCCCGTCACAGATGAAAATCTCCCGGGTGCAATGGCAATCCAAAGCCCCATAAAAACAGATGAAGATAAAGGCAAGGCAAGGCAAGGCATGTTTATGTATATAGCACTTTTCAACTCAAGGCAATTCAAAGTGCTTTACAAAAAAAATGAAGGACATTAGGCATTAAAAAAGAAAAGCTAATAAAATAAACATTAAGGAAAAATACATGGATAAAAGTTACAGTGCAGTCTAAAATATGAATAGTTCAATTAAACATGACAAGAAAAAGTACATGGATAAAAGTTACAATGCAGTTTAAGATATGAATAGTTCAATTAAAAGCAGCGACAAAAAGAAAAGTCTTCAGCCTGGATTTAAAAGTAGTCAGAGTTGCAGCGGACCTGCAGGTTTCTGGGAGTTTGTTCCAGATATTTGGAGCATAATAACTGAACGCTGCTTTACCATGTTTAGTTCTGACTCTGGGGACAGAAAGCTGACCAGTCCCTGAAGACCTGAGGGATCTGGATGGTTCATAGTTTAGCAGGAGGTCAGTAATGTATTTTGGGCTTAAACCATTCAGTGCTTTATAAACCAGCAGCAGTATTTAGAAATCTATTCTTTGACACACAGGAAGCCAGTGTAAAGACTTCAGAACAGGAGTGATGTGATCCACTTCCTTAGTGTTAGTGAGGACTCGAGCAGCGGCGTTCTGAATCAGCTGCAGCTTTCTAATAGATTTTTTAGTGAGACCTGTGAAGACACCATTTGAGTAGTCGAGTCTACTGAAGATAAAGGCATGGACACGTGTCTCCAGATCCTGCTGTGACATTAGTCTTTTAATCCTAGATATATTCTTTAGGTGATAGTAGGCTGATTTAGTAACTGTTTTAATGTGACTGTTGAAACTCAGGTCAGAGTCCATGATTACACCTAGATTTCTGGCTTTATCTGTTGGTTTGAACATTGCAGATTGAAGCTCAGCGCTAACTTTTAAACGTTCTGCCTTGGCTCCAAAAACCATTACCTCAGTTTTATCTTTGTTTAATTTGAGAAAGTTCTGACACATCCAGTCATTGATTTGTTCAATGCACTTACTCAGTGTTTGAATTGGAGCATAGTCTCCTGGTGAAATTGTTACGTACATTTGTGTGTCATCTGCATAGCTATGGTAACTTATTTTGTTGTTCTTCATTATCTGAGCTAGTGGTAGCATGTAGATGTTAAAGAGAAGAGGCCCCAAGATGGAGCCTTGAGGAACCCCACATGTCATATTTGTCAACTCAGATGTGTATTTACCTATAGAAACAAAGTTGTTTCTATCCTTTAAGTAGGATTTAAACCAATTTAGAACTGTTTCCGAAAGTCCCATCCAGTTTTCCAGTCAGTCTAGTAATATGCTGTGGTCAACAGTGTCAAACGCAGCACTGAGATCTAATAATACTAACACTGAAGTTCTGCCACTGTCTGTGTTTAAGTGGATGTCGTTAAAGACCTTTACAAGAGCAGTCTCAGTGCTGTGGTTTGGACGAAAGCCTGACTGGAGCACATCGAAACAACTATTTAAATGCAAGAAATTACTCAACTGTTGAATAACAACTTTTTCAATGATTTTACCCAGAAATGGCAGGTTTGATATGGGCCTGTAATTGTTCATTACTGAAGCATCTAGATTATTCTTTTTTAAGAGCGGTTTAATGACTGCAGTTTTCAGGACCTGTGGAAAAATACCTGAGTGAAGAGATTTGTTTACTATATGAAGTAGTTCTGAGGCCATGCAGGGCAAAACATCTTTGAAAGATCCTGTTGGAATAATATCAAGGCAGAAGGAGGAGGATTTCAGAAGTTTCATAATGTCCTCTAGGTTTTTATCATTAATCTGATGGAATTGTGTCATGATGTCTGAATTTATGTTAAGTGGACACAGAGACAAAACATTTGCTGTTCCTGATGCAGAGGCACTGACTGCTTGTCTGATTTTCTGAATGTTGTCAGTGAAAAAGGCAAAATCATTGCACGCCCTGGTGGTTAGAAATTCAGAGGCTACTGACACTGGGGGGTTAGTTAGTCTGTCGACGGTAGCAAACAAGGCACATGCTTTGTTTTTGTTTTTGGTAATGATATCAGAGAAGAAAGACTGTTGTGCATTTTTCAATTCCAAATTATAAAGGCCAAGTCTCTCTTTATACATTTCAAAGTGAACCTCGACTTATCTGGGCGAATTCGACTTATCTGGGCGAATTCGACTGATGCTGATGTCATTGTCTTGTCAGAAACGTGGCTAGATAAATCCATTTTGGCCTCTGACATTTACATAAATGGTTACAGTGTATATCGTACTGACCGGCCTAAAAAAGGTGGTGGCGTTGCTATTTATGTGAAAAACAAGTTTTGTGTAACTAATATGGTTTCCAAATCTGTTAGTAAACAGCTAGAATTTTTAGCCGTGAATATTGAGGTAACAAAGGGTCAACAGCTCATGGTGGTGGGCTGCTATAGGGCACCTTCGGCTGTCAAGGAGTCTTTATCGTCTTTGGCAAAACTATTATCACAACTTTCCTACAAGGAAATAGTGCTGCTTGGTGATTTTAATTGGGACTGGTTAACTTCTGTGTCAGAGGACTTTAAAAACCTGTGTACCTCATTGAATTTTACCCAGATTATAGACAGTCCTACTCGCCCAAATATTAAGTCCCCAAATAAATCCTCCTTAATTGATCTAATTTTAACAAATGTTCCACATAAATACTCATCTGTGGGAGTATTTGCTAATGATGTGAGTGACCACTGTGTTGTAGCCACAATTAGGGACAATAAGGTCCAAAAGGTTAAACCACGTGTCATCACAAAGAGAGACAAAAAACACTTTGTGGAGCAGGGTTTTTTACATGATCTGTTTGATTTTGATTGGGGTAGAATCAATTTGTGTGCTGATGTAGAAACTGCATGGTCTTATTTTTATCTTGGTTTTATGAAAATTATAGATAGACATGCACCTCTGCGTAAATTTAGAGTGAAGGGACGAAACAATCCCTGGTTTTCTGCTGAGCTGTCCAGTCTCCTTCATGAGAGAAATAATGCTTGGGCTAAGGCTAGGAAATCAGGCTCAGAGGTAGAATGGCTACGTTTTAGGCAGCTAAGAAATAGCTTCACATCTCAAATAAAAAGTGCTAAATCAAAGTACTATTTGTCGGTTACCACAGAAAACCTGAATAATCCTAGGAAATTTTGGAAAGCCATAAAATCGATTTCCACTGGTGATATCCCAAATGAGCTACCTCCGTGCCTTACCACATTATCTGGCATTATATCAGACAGGGCTACTATGCTCAATTGCTTTAATGAGCATTTTGTGTCTTGTGGCTCTCTGTTTGGCTGTGTGGCTCCTGTGAACGCTCCAATCCTTGACTCTGAACAAAGTGGTCTGGAAAACCCTTTCAGTTTTACTCCTTTAACTGTTGGTATTGTTCATGAAGCATTATCCAAGTTAGATCCTAGGAAACCGGCTGGCCCGGACAACGTAGAACCCTTCTTTTTAAAAATAGCTGCAGATTTTATTGCTCCACCTCTTACTTCTCTTTTTAACCTCTCCCTCAGCACGAACACAATTCCAAAAGTGTGGAAGTCTGCTCATGTCTTGCCTTTACTAAAAGGAGGGGAGGCAACTATTTTAAATAACTATAGGCCAATTTCTAAATTGTCAGTTCTGGCTAAGGTGCTCGAACGCCTTGTGAGTGAACAAGTAAAGGAGTTTTTATGGATAAATGATATCCTGTCTGAGCATCAGTCAGGATTCAGAAAGAAACACAGCACCATCACTGCGACAATGAAAGTGGTAAATGACATTACTTCTATTTTAGATAATAAGCAGAGTTGTGCAGCTCTGTTTATTGACCTTTCCAAAGCATTTGACACCGTTGATCATTGCATTTTAAAGCAGAGGCTACTCAGTATTGGCATATCCAGCAATGCAGTGGGGTGGTTTGTGAACTACCTCTCTGAAAGGTCCCAATGTGTTCACTTTGATGGACTGTCTTCTGAATGGTTAAACATTTCTAATGGTGTACCACAAGGTTCTGTTTTAGGACCACTTTTATTCTCCATATATATTAACAGCGTAGGTGAAAATGTGGATGAAGCTACTTTACATTTTTATGCGGATGATACTGTGATGTACTGTGCAGGTCCCTCCATTCAGGAGGCTGTTGTTAAATTACAAGCTGTTTTTAACACTATTCAGACTCAGCTCTCTGAATTAAAGCTTCTTTTAAATGTGGATAAAACCAAGGTAATGCTCTTTTCAAAAGCTAAAAAGACACCAGAGCCTGTTTTAGATATTGTAACTACGCAAGGAACAAAACTTGAAGTTGTTGCCTGTTACAAATACCTGGGTATCTGGCTTGATGATTGTCTCTCTTTTAAACTTCATGTCAATAACCTGCTTAAAAAACTGAGGGTTAGGCTAGGTTTCTTCTTCAGAAACAAGTCCTGTTTCTCGCTTGAGGCCAGGAAAAGGCTAGTCACTGTGACCTTTTTACCTGTGCTGGACTCTGGGGATTTGTTGTATATGAATGCACCTGGCAATTACCTGAACAAATTGGATGCTGCGTATCACAGTGCTCTGAGATTTGTCACAAATTGTAAAGCGCTTACACATCACTGTACACTGTATACCAAGGCAGGTTTACCATCACTCTCTGTACGGAGGCTCAGTCACTGGTACACTTTTATTTATAAAGCTATGTTGGGTAAACTCCCGTATTATATCTGCTCTCTGATAACACAAAGAGTTGCAAGCAGCTATTGTCTGAGGTCACATGATGTGGTCTTGTTAGATGTGCCAAGAGCAAGGACTGTCTTAGGTAAGGCAGCTTTTATGTGCGCAGCTCCACTTGCTTGGAACAATCTTCAGCAAGAATTGAAACTGGGCAATCTCATTCCTCTGCATGTTTTTAAAGCTAGGGTAAATGAAATGCTTGCTGATACAATGGGCACTTGTAAATGTCTATAACTATGTATCCTGTAAATATAATGTATAATGTCCTTTATTGTTTTATGTTTCATGTGGAACCTATATGCTGCAGGTCTCCCTTGAAAAAGAGATATATGATCTCAATGGGACCAATCTGGTTAAATAAAGGTTTGAAATGAAATGAAATGAAATTAACCTGGAGATTTGTTTTTCGCCACCTGCGTTCAGCTTTTCGACATTCTCTTTTTTCTGCTCTCACGGTCATGGCCTTTCTCCATGGAGATATTTTCTTCCCAGTCACTTCCTTTACCTTAATTGGAGCAATGGCATCTATAACATTTTTAATTTTTGAATTAAAATGATCTACTAGCTCATTTACGGAGGTGTTAGCAGGGGCAAGTGTGGAAGAAAAATTCTGAGTAAACCTTTCCCTAGTATTTTCAGTTAAATATCGCTTTGTGGTTACCTCTTTTTGAACACTTGTGTGAACAGAAATAGAGCTCTCAAAGAAAACACAGGAATGGTCAGACAGTGCAACATCAGTCACCACAACCTTAGAGATATTCAGACCCTTTGAGATAATTAAGTCCAGACTGTGCCCCTTATTGTGCGTGGGCTCCGTCACATGCTGAGTCAGTCCATAGCTATCAAGAACACAACACAGTTCTTTAGCCCCTCTGTCCTTTAACTAAATGTTAAAAAACACAAGTTTCCTCCCCGTTAGACAGGATAGACAGCGCACACACCACGCGGAGGCCTAGTTTTAACACAGACCAGGAGGTGGTTTCCCCGAGAAGGGACAGTCGACCACCTGATAGGGAGCTCACCTCAGAACAATTGACTTCCCTTCTGACAGATCTTACAAGGAGCCACTCAGGCGTTACACAGACAGAAATAACATACATAACTGACCTCCTAGACGAGAGGGAAATACGAGAAAGGCGATGCTATGAACAACAGATTCAAGATAGACGCAAGGAGGAAGTCAGGAGACAAGAACAGAGCGGATATGAGGGCTCGGTAGAAGATATAAAGGAAATTAGGGAGAGGAGAGACCAGCACACAGGTGTACGCAGGCGCGCTGAGGAGGGGGAGAAATGTGATCCTTTTCAGAACAGATCACGCCATACGTCTACGTCTTATTACCCATGCGTTGAGGGGGGGGGCGTTGGGCCATGAAAGTGAGGAAGAGACAGCAAACCACAGAAGTGGGGGAAAGTCAGCTGGCCATAAAAGGGATAGAGAAACAGCAGGCCATGAAACTGAGGGGTTTTGCAATGAAGCAGGAGGCCAGGGTCGTAAAGACAGCTATCAGGACACTTTTCAGCAGGAACAAGCAGGACAGGAAGAGGAAGACAGCAGGAGGGTGAGGTGCAAAGTTAAGCAGATATCTCTGACAGGAACAATCAGTGAACGAGTGGATGTAGGTCAGGTTCTTTCAATGCCCCATAACAGATTAAGGTCTCACCACACCGCAGAAGACCCCACCAAGTATGATTTTATTGCTCCAGTATTACAGGTGCCTTTAGTGGCCGCGCAAAATGGGAAAACGGCTTATTACTATTACGACTACAGCTCTGTTACCAGTTCCTAACCCCTACACGGCTATCTGTAATATCTCACCTGAACATACATGGTTCACATGTATTTACCTAGCCAACGCTTTCTTCTGCATACCTCTGGCAGAGAGTATGAGACCTATTTTTTATTTTACAATAGGAGGGGAGAAACTACAATACACAAGTCTACCACAAGGCTTCAGTTTGTCTCCAGGAATATTTAACAAAGTACTCAGCTGGAGGGCGTTACATTGCCAGTGGGGGTAGTATTAATACATTATGTAGACGACCTTCTCATCACAGCACCTTCTGCAGCCTCTTGTTTGGAGGCCACCAGAAACCTACTGGTGCGCCTCCTTTCCTGGGGTGGAAAGAATCATCCAGGATGTGAAGATAAGAATAGATCTCAGAGACGAGCCTATGCCACATGCAGAAAACCTGTTCACAGATGGCTGTTGTTTCAGACACCCCACCGACGGGCTCCAAGCGGCCTATTCAGTGGTGGGTCAAAAAGCGGAGGGACAGTTTGAGGAAAGAGCAGCAGGAAAAGTAACAGGGAAAGTCTCAGCACAGTTGGCAGAAGTAATGGGAGTCATTGCAGCATTAGAGCTATCAAAAGGAAAAGATGTAAACATCTATACAGACTCAGCATATGTTCATGGTGTCATACATGTGGAAATGCGCCAGTGGATGAGAGCAGGATTTGTAACGTCCACAAATACCCCCATCAAACATGAGAAAGAGATCAAAAGGCTTGCTGAAGCAGTAATGTTGCCTAACAAGTTAGCTTTACTTAAGTGTAAAGGTCACAACACAGAAAATAACTACTTGGCTTGGGGTAACAATGCAGCAGACAAAGCAGCTAAAGAGAAGGCAGGATATACACCATGGTATCAAATGCTTGTCTTAAAATCTGTTGACTTGCTGCCCGCAATAACAGACGAGACGCTTAAAGAAGCTCAAGAAGCGGGGTCTCCTCAAGACAAAAAACTATGGTCAAACAGGGGAGGTACCAACAAGGATGGGATATGGTACTCCCCAGATGGGAGACCGGTAATACCCCCCGAGTGGATAAGATCCATGCTTAAAGAAGCACACAGCCCAACACATTGTGGTAAAACTCAGATGAGCAGACACCTGACTCACTGGTGGCACCCCTACCTACCAGACATGATAGCTAATCACCTGGAAGAATGTGTAATTTGCTTAACCCATAACATCAGAGCCACAGTGAAACCACACCAGGGAAAGTTTCCTTTACCTAAGATGGCAGGCGAAGAAATCTTCATTGACTACACTGACATGATTGACAAAGTAAGAGGATTCAGATATTTGTTAGTTGTAGTAGATGCATACACAGGTTGGCCAGAAGCTATCCCTTGCAGAAGAGAAGATGCAGACTCAGTGATCAAATTCCTAGTCACGCATTACATTCCATTACATGGGTTTCCTAGGAAAGTGAGGTCAGACAATGGCAGCCATTTCAAGAACCATGACCTACGCACAGTAGAAGAGTCCCTAGGACTAAGAAACAGTTTTGGAGCAGTTTATCATCCACAGTCTCAGGAAAAGTGGAAAGGATGAACCAGAACTTAAAACAAAAACTCAGCAAAGCATGTGAGGAGACAGGCATGAAACGGTTAGACGCATTGCCTCTAGCTCTTATGTCAATCAGGAGCTCCATTAACAAAGGGACAGGTTTTTCTCCATTTGAGCTCACCCATGGTCACCATTTCCCAGGCCCAGGGGCCTTAAGTATAGGAAAGGAAATAGAGGTTCTGAGTTCGAAACCATACTTCCAGCAACTTAAGGGATTGGTGGTAGATTTTTCCACCCAGGTTGCAGAGGCAAAAGGGGACCCGAGAAACACGAAGCGAACACTGCGGAGTTCGTCTGGCTGAAAGCAATCAGACCCAAGTGGCTGAGACCCAGGTTCTCTGGACCCCATCGGGTGATGCAGAGGACATCTCACGCTGTCCGCTTGGAAGGGAAAGGAGACATCTGGTACCACTGGAATCAGTGCACAGTGGGGAAACCTCCGTGAAGGACCCTAGGCGACCTCATCACGGACGTGGTCTGCGCAGAGGAGGAACCAGGCGACAACACTCCTATCACCGACTCAGAAGCCGCCATACGCGGGCTGGGTGAAGAGGACGTCGAGGAACGGCCCTGAGGGAACGAGGCAGAGCGGGGTGGATCAACACTTCCAGATGGCGTCTGTCTTCTCCACCGGAGGCTGGCGTGTGAAAGCTGTCATCATCCTCCTCGTCCTGGGCCTGCTGTACCTGTCCAAGGTAGCCCTGCTTGATGAAGCTGTGGCTATTCCAACGACAAGTGGCGAGGGCTCTCGCCCCTCGGGGGGAGAAATTAAGGTGCTCTTATCTAAGGGTCCAGACCCTGAGGGAAAAATCACACCAACGGGCCAATCAGTGCCTAGCGACAAAGACAGGTTGTTTCCAATCACCACACAAACATTCAGTACGATGAGAGAGAGACAAAGAGAGAGAAAAAGAGAGACACAGAGAGAGAAGAAGGAGGAATGCCCCTCTCTCTGCTCACGAACCACAGAATGTTTCTTTTAACTGCCCAACTGCAATATGTGACTCACCAAACTGTGTTATTAAGTACCCTGTGTTTTTTAACAAGGGGGGGCGACTCCACGGTGTGGAGAGCGTATCCAAGGACGCAGTATCAGGAGTTCCGGGTTTCATTACGGATGGTAAGAATAACACTCAACACCATTGCAAATATGCCCCCAGAACTGTGGTGTACCACGGCAGAACAGTTAAAATACGAGTCCCAGTCCACGACAAGGAAACCAGATTACAAAGCTCCCAATTCGGGGGTCACCAGATGTGCATTTATTGAACCAGAGCATGAAACAGATTTTTCTAATGTAGGGGTCGCCGGACACGCCTCTATTAGAACATATATTGAACCATATCATGAAACAGGTTTTTCGAAAAATGCCCTAATATCCACTCCACCTAAACAAACAGGAGAGGATGTAGATTCTTCAAAAAAGGCCTTAATCGCTCCACCTAAACTAACTAAGACCAATTCGGCAATGAGTTTAATGTTAGACTATGCACATGAACGCAATGTTAGCAACTGTTGGCTGTGCCAAAACTGCCAGAATCCGTACATTCTCCCATGTTTAGCCTCATTCCTTTCTCAAAAGCTGACTACAGTTTAGTTAGCTGGAATGACATAGCATCCCGTATTGGAGATGGTGCAGAGGATTGTTACACTCCTTCGTACCCAATACATTCTGAGAAACCTCTACAATACAAGGGTTTAATCTCGCTCATTGTTGAGACAGTAAATAAAGATTACCTGCCAGAGGGGTTCAAACAGTTGACGGTCCTAAGACTAATATATGTGAAGAAATATATTAACCTAGCTTTTGAATACAGATTCCAATTAGCTCAAGCCCAGACTAATTGCTCGGTTAACTTTACCAGTCCAATATGTACACTGCAACCACACACTCCATCTTTATTTGTTAAAGGTTTGGTAACAGTAGTGCCCTGGTTTGGCTCCAGAACAGTGGACTCAGTTGAGGTTAAAATACATGACTGTTCGCAGCCATTACCCTTAGGTAAGTCCCCTACCCGTGACTGTTCTGTCTATGTTCCCCCAGTTGTAGTACATGAGTGGAAGAATGTGTCCATCTGTTTCCAGAATGAAAGAGGATCTCTTACCTCTCCAGATGTGGGCCACAGCGACTGTAATACTGTAATAACGGTGCAGACAGCGGATGGCTAGTCTATTTTTACCATGGTACGGTATTTATGTTTCTCAGCAGGAAATTGTGGCATTGTCCAAAGTAGTGGAAAATCACTTAAATGCATCTAACACAGCCATGTTAGCCGAACATAAAGAATTACAGGAGGTTAGGACTGTGGCATTACAGAATCGTATGGCACTGGATCTTCTATTAGCGGCCCAGGGGGGCACATGCAAGGTGATTGGATCTGAGTGTTGTTCTTTCATCTCTGATGCTACACCTGAGGTAATGGATATGGCTCATGATACCGCCAGGGGGATAAAAGAGTTGCATGAAACTCATTTACCCTTGGGGATTTAACTGGAACTTTTGGATCGTGGGGTGCAGGGTTGGTTACATTTGCAGTAACCGTTTCAATTTTTATCTTAGTTGTGCTAATTGTGATTATCTGCTTGGTCACTGTCGTTAAACTAGCCATACGAAAGATGACCAAAACCGCCCTCCAGGCTCCACAGAGACTAGTAGGATATTCCACAGTCGATGACTCCGTGTTGATGTACGACGCCCAGCTTTCAGATCTGTGGGGCTCAATCACGGCTTCTGCGCCATGGGGACCCCCACAAAATGAATGACAAGTTGATTAAAATTGACACTCAGAATGTAGAAGATGTATATATCTTTTCGGGTTTTTACACTACACAATAAATGTCTGATTCTTCCTTTTCAGATTTTTGAACCGTGTATTTGACTAAAATAAATATATTGATAAGTGCCTTACTTTGGACTAAAGCGTAATGAAGTAGACGTGAAGTAATGTTAAAGCTTGAAGACACTGCAATTTTGCAGATTACAGATTAATTCAATCACCACTGTGAAGGTTATACCTTAAACTGTGAATTTCAACTGGACCTTTACAATCCAGATTTTATACCTCAGGTGGATTTCTAATAATCTTACATTTTAAATGTGTTTTACTGTAATGGTCTTGAAGCAAATCTTTGAGATGCGAGCTATTTTTTAAAGTTTGTAATTTGATGATTAAGGAGGACTGAATGATAAATGATAAAAGATGTTATTTGGAAACATATATTTTACTGTTTTCTTCTATATTTTTTGGTATGTTTATTTTTGTGCTATTGATGAACGATTTGTCTAAACACTGATGAGATGATTTTCTATTACTATTGGCGGTACTCAATCATTCTGATTGAAGGGTTTTTTAACTTTGTTGTTACTAAGTGATGTAATTGATGTATGGAGTTATTTACATATTTTGGTATTTCTACACGGTTATATGAAGTTGATATGTGGAGCTATTCCTGAACGTTTAAATAGTCTGAATCCCAGGTTATAATGTGAATGTCTTGAAATAGTTGATCTCTTAAATTGAGACCAAAAGAGGGATTTGTAGCAAAATATTTGTATGTATTCATATTAGCAAACTATGAATAAGCTTAAAATCGGAAATGATTTGTGTAAAAACTGTGAGCTGGATTTGAGGCCTGTTGACATGTGGTATTGAGAACAAAGGAAGATGGGGGAAGGTGAGCGTTTGACTTGCATTCAACTTAAATCTAGAAGATAATGAAGCTGAGCTACTGTGATTGGGAGACTTAAGGTGTGAGGTGTTGGTTATATTTGGTGGCCAATCACGGAGGTCTGGAAGGGAGGATCAGATAACTCCTCCCATTGTTAGCAATGTATAAACACAGGAACCACGCTGTGTTCAGCCTCTTTCCTCTGGCTGGCTCACGTGATTATCAGGTAATATGGGATCCCAAAGAAAACTGTATTGAATTTTTACTGTATTGATTGTATTGCATTACCATTAAAGTTGATTATTGTTTAACTGTTACTTGGTAGCTCTGGATTCCTTCCTGTATGATAAACAGCTTGTTAGGGACGCGCGGAGATTTGAAAAGCGGACCAGTTGTCCCTCAAAATCTCTATCAACACACACACACACACACACACACACACACACACACACACACACACTCACACAAAAATATTTTTTTGGGTGGAATGAATACCTATAGTGATGATTCAATATAATACAATACTTCGTATAGTCTGGTACCTGAAAAAGGTCAAATGGCACTGATGGAACCAAATGTGCCCAAAACTTATTCCGCCTGGACTTTATTTACATAAACCTCTCTAAAAAGGTCAAATGTCACTTGTTTTGTCTCAATCTTGATACAGGGTACTTATTATATGTTGTACTTTGGATTCCTAAAGCTTTTAGGCTACTAACCCATCATTCAAGGTTGGTCTTCACTATAAGTAATGGGTTTTCTTTAGGCGGAGACAGGAATTTACATTTTTTTGCTATGTTCCATCTAAATTTACTCTGACACAGAAAAATCTATATTGATTCTGACACTTCTACATCCAACTCACAGATGTAAACTTGCTTTGACAACAACAATTATTCATATAAACATTTTAGAAGTGAAGTTATAGTAATTTGTTCTGGGGATGTCATTTTCGAGACTGAAACCTGAAAAACAGGCTCGGGGTTTAACAGGTTAATGTATGTGATACCTGCTTGTCTCTTCATGTCCATGTTCCCTCATCGTCTATGCTTGTCCATATTTTCCTGCAGTTTTTGAAGTCTATGCTACCTGTCCGTTTTTTATGTGAGGCTCTATGTTTGTTCCTGAGGTTTTTTTGTCATCGGCTTTGGGAAATAAAACTTGTTTTCTGTGACCTAACCTTTTTAGTCCTTTACTGCATTTGGGTCCTATTTTCCTCCAACCCTGACAGTACGAACAGACCAGAATGGACCCAGCAGTTTTTTCGGGCCCTGAACGGCATGACCAGTGTATGGAACTCCAACATCCCCCGCCAAATCAAACTCAGCTTCTTCTACGCAATGGTAGAGTATGTTCTCCTCTATGGCAGTGAATGCTGGACCCTGAAGCCAACCCCTGCAAAAGTCTCTTGACGGATGCTACACCAGAATGTTGCGAGCAGTACATAACATCAGAAATAGTGTACATGTAACCAACAAGATCCTGTACGAGGGAATACCAAGGGTGAGCGAGAAAATTGCAGCCAGGAGAATGAGACTAGCAGGACATTGCCAAAGGCATCAAGAGCTGCCAGCCGGCAAATTGGTGCTGTGGGAACCAACACACGGGCATCGGTCACGAGGACGTCCCGCACCAACATACGTGGACATACTCAAGAATGACGCACGAGCACAAAGTACTAATGAACTGGCCAGATGTATGGAGAACCGGGATGACTGGAAGCGACGATGGAGGGCTCGTCTGAGGACGACCTAGAGAATGTGCACTGTGCCGGTTCAAATAAACGATAAAAAAAAAGAATGATTGTGATTAGTGGTTTGCTGTGCATGCAAAGCCTGCATGTCACTCACTCAAGTACCCATGACATGAGAGCCGCGCAAGTTCTCCTTGTGGCAAGCAGCAACATAATTGTAACATGGCGTGTTTGAGTTTCATTTTTTTTTAAAAACGCACGTCCTGCGATGTCAATATCGCGCATGTGCATGACGCGATTATCGTCACGACATGATATATCGTGCAGCTCTAATGTCCTGTCCTGTTGGAGATCCCGTCAACACCTGCTACGCCAAGGGTCCTGCTGTCACCAGCCCTTGTTTCTGCAACACCGGTGACTATCCCGCCGACACCTGTTCCGCCGGGGGTCCTGTCAACTCTGAGTCCTGTCCTGTTGGTGGTCCCGCCGATACCGTGTCCTGTTCTGTCGAGGGTCCCACTGACAACAAACGTCCTCCGGAGCTGTCCCGCCTCCGTCCTGCAGGTCCTCCGGAGCTGTCCTGTCGGTGCCACCTTCTTGCCCGTCTTTGTGTCCGGCCTCCTGAGTCCCCCCTGCCTTTTGCCTTCGTGGCTTTCGCCCTCGAGCCCGGCCCCTTGACTTTCCCAACCACTGCCTTTGCCCTCGTGCCCAGCCCCCTGAGTTCACCTGCTGCTATTTTATTATAATGTTATGTCTGCTGTGAAGCACTTCGGTAAACCCTGTGTTTTTAATATGTGCTATATAAATAAAGTGGATTAGATTTGTATACGGTGAGATGCGCGCGCATTCAGGTAGGCCCGCCCCAAGGCTGGCTACGTCCATAGAAATTTCAGTCGGTGAAAGCTTGCATAGAGGGTAGTACCCATAAAGTCCAGTAGAGGGCGGAGCCTGTGAGAGATATAACCCAGCTTCCGGTTTTGGGCATGCTGGCTGTGCATCACTCTTCTTCACCAATGGTAATGTTTGGATGGATTTGTGAACTTCCCCTGAATTATATTGGCTCAAACGGTTCAAAAGAGGTGTCAATCATCAACATCGACCAATGGGTTCCAGATATATGGCAAATACACCCAAATTACCCCTGAGGTGGGGTCTTTTCTAAACCTCTCTAAAAAGGTAAAATGTCACTTGTTTTGCACTTCTATTTTATAGATTTGATTCCTAAAGCTTTTAATCTCCGTTCCCATCATGCAAGGGTGGTTTTCACTATAAGTAATGGGTTTTTGTTCAATCTGAATTTACCTTAAAATAAAAACATCTATTTTGATTCTGACATTTCTACATCCAACTCACAGGTGTATCATTGCTTTGAAAAAAAAGATTATGAGTGTGCCCCCTTTAGAAGTGAAGATATAGTCATTTGTTCTGAGCATGTCATTTTTAAGCCTGAAATCTGATAAACAGGCTTGGGGCTTAACAGGTTAAGGCAGTATCACTTAAAGTTATCAGCTAGACATTTCTCCAGTTAATTTCTTCCAATAAGGCAATTGTTTTTTGAATTAAAAGTTTTCTGAAATAGCATGTTTAAATATGCACATATTTTAACACATTTCAGGAATCAAAATCTTAACTTTGGATAAAGCCAGTTTCAAAATTATTGTTTCATTTTGTATTCATATTAGTATCTAAGGCTTTTACAGAAGAGATATTGGATATCTCTTTTTATCACTCCATAAATCAGAAAATACTGTCAACAGCCCTAAAATATCCATTTTCGCCATGTTTTTAGGTATACAATGTTGTATAATTCAGGCTATGAATTATATATGAACAAACCCTTATGTAAAAGCCTTCATAATATTGATAGGAATATAACTGGAAGGTTTGGTGTATCTACGTGCTACTGAAGTTGAAATTTCGAACTCAGAATAGGAGAAAAAACTCATTTTGAGAAAACGACCTTTAAAAATTGCAGTGAGGCGCTAGCTGAACCCTCCTGTTCTTTGGATGACAGCTTGCGCATCAACGCACTCCGTGAAGGTATTTCATGTTCGGGGTCATTTGTTTTTTGTATAACCTTGCTTCGTGCAAGTTACAATTGTTGCCGTCTTCTCTGTGAACGTTTTTTTCGCCGTTCTTTTGCCATTTTGAGATTTCAATTTCTAGCGTAAAGCTAACCAGGAAGTTTTTTAGCACACCACGTAACGCATCTGAACGAATCACATTGTCAGAAATTGAAATCAGCCAACGAGATTTTGTTTATCGGTTTAAGACCCCTTTGTGCTTTCACGATTGGTTGCTGATACAAAGGAAATTACCATATTTGGATCCGATGAGATTGTGCAGGAGAGAAACAGCTTTCCAACAATATCTCTGTTGACATGGTGCACACAGCGGTCGTGGTACTTTATGTTACGTTAGAATACTAACTTTTGGTGAATTTAGGAGAAATCTACAGACGCAAATAGACAAACTATAGTAAAATAAACACTTAAATGTGTATTTTGTACATTTCCATCCAAAAGCCTGAAAGAAAACATGTTATAGAATCAAAATAGCACAACATCTCAGAATTGACCAGTACTTGAAAATCGATGTTTTTGCCTGTCGTGTCTCGCCTTAAAGCATGGAGGGAGGTGGCGTCTGCATCTCTGGCCACCACAGTGATCGAGAGAGATGAGTAGGGACGGGAGGTAATACAAATAAACCAATTAACCCCGGTCTGTTGCGAAAACCATCTCTCACCGGGCCAGAGAGCAGACGTTGCCTCGTTGCAAAGGCATGTGTTCTCCCCCCTGCCAGGGCGCACCTCTCTCATTCACCACCACATAGAAACTCCCCCTGGCGTGATGATGTGTTCACCATCCTATCGGCTGTCTGAATACAAAAGGAAAATTGTTCAGGCGGAGCTCCAGTCAATGCTAGAAATGGGAGTGATAGAAGAGTCCATCACTGACTGGTGTTCTCCCGTCGTGCTCGTACGTAAGGTCCTTTCGTGCACTATCGCAGAGCTAATGAGGTCTCAAAATGTGTTGCTTGTCCAATGCCCCGGGTTGACGAACTCCTCGATCGGCTAGGCACTGTTCGCTTTTATACAACACTGGAGTTAACAAAGGGCTATTGGCAGATTGCCCCATCTCCAGATTCGAAGGAAAAAACGGCCTTCTCCACTCCGTATGGTTTGTACCAATTTGTAACACTTCCTTTCTGAGTATTTGAGGCCCCAGTCAACTTCCAGAGGATAATGGATCAAGCCCTGTGTCCCCACTCTGCAAATGCTGCTGCATACTTGAAGAAGATGTCATCATTCATAGAGGCATGGGAGCAACGGCTGGGGATAGTGCTCAAGTCCCTGAGGCAGGCGGAGCTCACGGCCAACCCAAAGAAGTGTGCGGTTTGGCGGAGGGAGGTACGATATGGGGTACCACTTGGGCAGTAGGGGTGTTGAAAATAATCGTTTCTACGATGCATTGCGATGCGGACGTGGACGATTCGGTCTCGATGCAGTGACGGAAGATAATCGGTTATAGAGTAGGAACGTTGCTTCCTGATTTTCCGGCCGCGGCTTTACTATAAGGTTTTTTCTGTCACTTTAATATCAAATCGGTCGGTGACGCAGAGATCAGGGAACAGACGTGACAGCGGCACCAAACACGGAGCAGTCTGCTTTATCCACCAACACAAGAACACCAGTCCAGAACCGACAGCAGAAGGACCCGCTGTCAATCACTCCCGTGTCGCTGCGGCTCAGAGACACAGGGTCCCTGTGTCTCTGAGCCGCAGCGACACGGAGTGTGACAGGGATTTATGTTTTTCAAAAATAATCGCGTTACAATCATGTCAGGTTTTCGGTGGATTTAATTAAGTCTTGGATTGCAAAGTATGAATGTCCTCTAGCAATTTTCAGACGATATATACGTGTGTAAAGTTTGTGTAGGCAGGAGGAAAAAAGCTTCCGCGATCACCGTCTCCTCTCCGTTCCTCCAAGCCCCGCCCCCTCCCTGAAAATAATGAGTGACAGGCTGATAGTGACCCGATAGAAACTTTGTTATTCACTTAATCACTGACATATAATGAAGCTAATTTAATCTTATACATTCATGGGATTTATGTAACAGTAAGACAGAGAATGTAAGTGTGCACCCGCATGCACTATTTTTGTTTGTATATGCTGTTGTAAATACTCCTGATGTCTGCTGTGTTCAGACTCAGGTCCTGTGTGTGAGGCCTCATTCAGGACCTTCAGTGTCCTTTCTTAACAGAAGGCCGTGGCTAGAAGCTGCAGCTCGACTGCAGAAGCATCAGCTTTTTGTTTTTGAGGATGGATCAACTTCACACACGGAGGCTAGACCTATACAATTCATTTATTTTGGTTTATAAATTAATGTCAAGACATTTATGTTATTGATTTCTGAAGCACTTTCTAAATAATAAAAAGAGAGTTCATATGTATTTACTGCATGTATGCGTTGATGAAAAATAAGCTATGTGTCGTGATATAGAAAATTGAGGATGCAACGTATTGGTATGAATCGTGATGCACCGTGATGCACCGTGATGCACCGGGATATCGAACCGAATCGAATCGTTGACAGGATAATCGTAATCGAATTGAATTGTGAGACCAGTGAAGATGCACAGCCCTATTGGGCAGTGGGCAGGGTAGAGAGGGCCGCCGCCATTTCCACCTGTTCGGTGCCCAAGACGAAAAAATAGGTCAGGAGGTTCATGGGGCTGGCCGGCTACTACAGGCAGTTCATCCCTTCCTTTTCCTAGCTGACCAGCCCCCTGACCGACCTGACCCGAAAGGGTGCTTCAGATCCGGTGCAGAGAACTGAGAGGGTTCAGCTGGCGTTTGAGAGGATTAAGAAAGCCCTGTGTGGCAAGCCACTCCTGTACACTCCCAAATTGTCCCTCCCTTTTGTTTTGCAGACTCACATCTTGAATAGAGGGTTGGGGTCCGTTTTGTCTCAGGAGGTGGAGGGGGCCGACCGCTGGAGAAGGAGCCCTGCATTGCTACCTCCCGGGGCCCCCTTTCACCCTCGGACCATGGCCCACTTTAGTGGCTCCACCACCTGAAGGATGCCAACACACGGATCACTTGTTGGCCTTAAAGCCTAGCACACCAGTAGAGAATGGGCGAAGGGAGTTCGAGGCGGTGTAACCCTGAAGGAAGTTTGCCAGATAGGTGGGGACCAGGTTGTGGAGGGCTTTGTAGCTGAGCAGGATATTTGTGTAGTCAATCTGGTGTTGAATAGGGAGCCAGTGCAGTTGGATGAGGATGGGATGATGTGGTCAGAGGGCTTGGTGCCGGTGAGCATTGAGCAGCATAATTCTGGATGATTTGGAATGTATTGAGGAGTTTGATGGGAAGGCCAGAGAGAGTGGCATTACCATAGTCGAGGTGGGATGTGACTAATGTGTGAACCAGAACTTTGGTACTATATTGAGGATTGGGCGAAGTCCGGTGATTTTTTGTATAATATAATATAATGCAGCCCTTGTGATGTTGTTTATGTGAGGTGAAAATGAGAGGGAGCTGTCCAGGGTGACGCCAAGGACACTGGGACATTAAGACTGACGTTTGGGTTGTTATTCTGGATTTACTTTGGACAATACATATATTTTATTATGCATAATTCCATCTCCTTGAGTTGAATATTAATCTAATCTAATGAATAGGGTGGTCTGAGTCCTGATGGTAAGGGGGCCTGGCCTCTTGGGTTCTGGTGTTCTGGAAGCTTTAAAGCAGCAGAAGTCTCTGCAGCTGACAGAAGGGACTGCAGCAGTCTGCAGCACAGCAGGTGAGAGACACTGCACTGTGTGTGATGTGCTCATGTTGCATTCATGTACAGTTCCTGACACACTCCGGGGGGGATGGTAAGTTAAGACTGTGAAGTTCAAATGTGCTCAGATATACTAACGTTTAACCTCTAAGAATAATGTCCAATTCAACTTCACTAACTGTATCCTATTTCATTCTTGAAGCTTATTTGAATATTGGATATTTGAGGTACTTTTGTTTCATGATAACTGCCATGTTGTACATTGTGATTGTTGTTGCCAACTCGTCTCTGATTGTGGTTATCTGTGTGAACAGGAGCTTACATGAACCTATGTACCTTTTTCTGTGCAGCCTGTTTGTAAATGAACTGTATGGTAGTACAGGGTTGTTTCCATTCCTTCTGGTTCAGATTCTCTCTGACATCCACACTGTCTCTGCTCCGCTCTGTTTCCTACAGATTTTCTGCTTGTACACATATGCAAATATACAATTTTGTAATTTAGCCGTCATGTCTTATGACAGATATCTTGCTATCTGTTATCCTCTTCAATATAACACACGTATGACTTCTAACAAAGCAGCTATTCTTATTATTCTGCTTTGGTTGTACTGTTTTGTGAAGTTCATGATAACCTTATCTTTAAACATCCGTTTGACACTTTGTGGAAACATAATTAACAGTTGTTATTGTCATGACTATCTTGTTGTGAAGTTGGCATGTTCTGACACTCAGGTGAACAACATTTATGGACTTTTTTCAGTTTCTCTCTCAATCTTAGTCACGGTGCTTCCAATCCTCTTCTCGTACATGAGGATCCTCAGAGTGTGTTTCTCTGGCTCCAAACAGACCAGACAGAAAGCTGTCAGTACCTGCACACCTCACCTTGTTTCCCTCCTCAACTTCTCTTTTGGCTGCAGCTTTGAAATACTTCAGAGTAGATTTGATATGAGCGGTGTTCCCAGTGTGCTGCGTATTATTCTGTCACTGTATTTTCTCATCATACAGCCACTAATGAACCCTGTCATGTACGGACTGCAAATGTCAAAGCTAAGAAACATATGTAAACATGTGCTTCGTTATAAACTGTTGACCGGTGGCGGAAAAAGATGAAGTGTCAAACAATTTTGCAAAATATATTCATACAAGATGGTAAAAATTGCAACTCCGAATAATGTTTGATCTGATGAAGTGAAATTATTTCAGCATCGAATTTTATAATGGGAAAAACGTTCATGTAATTAATTCATGAATCCACGACAAATGTCACAGCATGTTATTTTAACATAAGAATGTAACATTGTATTATACACCTATATCAATAATAAAAAAGGCTAAACTTTCACTAGAAAATGGATGAAATGTATTAATTCAATGCAAAATATTTCTAAAATGGTTATACAAAAGCTAAATTGACTTATGTCTTTGACGTTATAAAATAACTTTTCTACAACAACCCAGACATTATATTTGAAACACCATATGATGCCATACAGTACGTTTTCAAGTAAGATTTCTTATTGACTCTTCTTTTTATCTAGCTGGTGGTGAATTGTAATTAAAAATATATTTTCAAATGCCTTTGAATGCATTTTAAGCCTTTTTATGATTTTTTATGAATTAAAATGTATTGTTTAGTCTCACAGTAACCCGGAGTCATTTTCATAAGCTGTCTGAAGTGGAGGTGGCAGGTGAGGCAGGGTGACTATCAAAATCTTTTCAGGGACCTCAGGTGAAAAAAAACGACTTGGCTAAGTCTGGCACATTTAAAGAAATGTTGATTCACTAAATTAAATTAGCCCTGACCCTGTTCGATAAATAAATAAAGATTATATCAGAAGTTGACACTTCTCCCAATTTACACGGTATATCTCAGAAGACACATTGACCAGTTTTACCTTTAGCCAATAAAGGCCATGTTTTAAGTTCTGCAATACATTCTGATTTCACAATCACTCAATGCATCTCTAATAATTGCTTTACCGGGGCATTGAATTGGTATCAAGCATTTCAATGGGGTTGGTACCAAATACTTAATTTTGTTTGTCAATGTTGGAGGTGATTCCCATTTTTGCCCATCCAGTCTTCATTTGTTTCGTAGAAAAATCTTATGAATGTGAGCCTGAAGTATTGCACGAGTAACCAATAGTGTACTACAGGTGTGTTTATTATAACTTGTTGGTATTGTGCCAGATACAACATCTCCAGTCATGAAACGTGAACCTCTCACTGCTGCACACTCTATCCAACAACACAACCAATTAAAGGAACACTTAGAAAATAAATCAGATCTCAATGGGGAAAAATAATCATGCCTCCACCTGGAAAACCATTCCTGTTTTGGGGGTCGTCTCGTTGTTGCCCTTCTCGTGCACCTTTTGTTACTTTCACCAAAGCAGCTGAAACTGATTAACAACCCTCTCTGCTACTGAACTGACCAGATCCATATATTATATTGACATTTATTAATTTAGGATAAACCCCTTGCAGAAATATTTTAAGTTATCCCAGTCCAAAAGGGTGGTGATTTTTTTCAAGGAAATTGTCCACACTTTTAGAGGATGTTTACTTTCTCTCGTTACATCAAATCATACAATTATTTCCATCCTGTGTTAACTTCTAAGATATAATCATTCATTCTCCGGTGGCATTTTTTTATTTTCTTTCGTAAAAACCTCTTCAACTGGTCCTCTTCAGTTACATAGAAAACAACTTCCGGCAGAATTCAGAGAAAGATTCTTATAGGTGGCCGGTGAATTTAAATACATAAAAAATCTCTTCAACTGTCCCAATTCAGTTGCATTAACCTGTTAAGCCCTGAGCCTGTTCTTCAGGCCTCAGGCTAAAAAATGCATTGCCCAGGACAAATGACCATATTTTCACTTCAAAAAGGGGTAAATTAATAATCGTTTTTCTCAAAGCAATGATACACCTGTGAGTTGGATGCACTAGTGAATTTTAAAGTAAATTCAGATTGAACATAGTAAAACCATTTAAATTAAAGTTTCCGTCTAAAAGAAAACATTACTTATGGTGAAAACCACCCTTGAATGATGGGATAGCAGTCCAAAACCTTTCGGAATCCAACTATAACATATAATAAGTACCCTGTATCAAGATTGATGCAAAACAAGTGCAATGTTACCTTTTTAGAGAGGTTTAGAAAAAGTAGGTCCAGGCAGACTCACCTCTGGGTAATTTGGGTTTATTTGCCGTATCTCTGGAACCCATTGGTCGATTTGGGCGATTGACACCTCTTTGTAACAGTTAGAGCCAATATAATCGAGTGGAGGTTCCTAAATCCATCTAAACATGACCACCGGTGAGTTAGAATGATGCGCACACAGCTTGCCCAAACACCGGAAGCTCCGTTACACTCTATATGAAAAATAAGTTTATTGCCATAAATGTTATTATGGATTATCAGTAATCATTTCAAAGTGACACAGAGCCATTGGATTAACATTCAGCAGCGTTTATATACGTTTTTTAATGCCCTTGAACACAACTTTTGATGAGAAAATCCGTTTTGGCCCCGTGAAATGAAGTTGTGTGTTGTCTTTTGTTGAGAACTTCATAGTATGAAGTAAATACTTAAAACGACAGTTAATTATAAATCATATATGATAAATCATATTATTGTATGAACCCATAATGAGAATGCTTCTTGATGGTTTTTGAATATGTATGTATGCTTACAATTTTAGTTGGTGCTGTTTGATAACTTTGCGTTTTAAAAACAGGGTGTTGACAGCTTCATAGTATGTTGAATACTTAAAACGAAAGTTAGTTATAATTAAATATAATCAATTATATTCTTGTATAACCCACAATTAAAATGCTTCATATTATATGCTTTTCTATATTTACAGTATAAACAAAACAAAGTGGTTTGTTTAGTTGAGTGTAAGGCCTAAACATGATTTATGCCCTGCTCTCTGATAAGAGAGGAGGCAGTTTCTTCCCTCTCCTCTCACAGCAGGGAGGGGGGCTCCGGACTTAAGGAGAAACAGATTGAGGCCTCAAAAAGGTGGTTATGTCATAGTCATAGAATATGTCTAGTCATGTTTTGTTTTACACAAACTTGGGAAGGTGTGTCTTATGCCAGAGCCAATAGAATATGTTGGTTGGGTATAGAGGAGGTGTTTGTGGGTTTTTCAATCCGGTTTTTTGAGCATAAAAAGACTGGCTTTTTTGGATTTTGTCGGGGAGAGGGGGGGAAACCCCTGGTATACTCTCTCCTGGTAAGCTCTGTCCTTCAGAGCTGGGTTAGACGGCTCTCGGTAAGGTTTTATGACATGATTTTATGCCGAAAGTTGCTATAACCAACGGAATCCATACATGGGTTTTATGCTGGTAGTTAATAGAACGATCCAGAATACATGACTTTATGCCGAAAGTTGCTATAACCTACGGAATCCATACATGGGTTTTATGCTGGTAGTTAATAGAACGATCCAGAATCCAAACATGGACTTTGAATAACTATGAATTAAGGTTTTAGATAAAAAATATATAACCCCATTTTGATATGTTTTGTATGATTATAATGTGTTAAAAGGTAAAGACTCTGTACTGGTTTGGACCTATTATTTTTTCTTCAAATAAACTGATCTCACCTTTTGGATTGGGACAATAAAAGGGAAAATCTGTGCTCTCCTCTCCTGCTTCAAAGGTAAGATTGCACCCTGCCACACACATGTTTAGGTAGGAACACACCCCATTTACTGATACCAAAGTCCTTCGGGATCGCTTAAACAGATTAAGAAGAGTTGTCTGAATAGAAACAGCAGTTAATTGAACCTGGTTCTTCGGGGAGTTGATAGAGGTGAGATATTGCTGACGTTTGGTGGATCTGAGCCAAGCAGTAAACTTACATAGACTCAGTAACTTCGGTCGGGTCAATAGTGAGGTCAGAGTAATTTACCGGAATAAATTAATCGGGGCCTCACCTAGAACTCTAAACACTTTCCTGGCTGCTAGTTCAGTGAGTGTTTATATACTTATACTAATGGAATCTGTGGAATCTCAGCTTTCATATGATATCTAGTTTGTGCAGATAGCATGAAGTATTACAGATCGCTACACTGAAAAAGGTGCAACGACTGTGTCATTTAATCAAAGTACATTTTTGAATTGGTCTAATTAAGAATCATGGTTTCCGTTTTTGACATGATTGTTTCTGTTTTCCCAGAAGCAAAACACACCCCCCCCTGAAATAACTTAAAAACAATAGCCAACCTTAATCGTTATTTTCACTTTAGAGCATGTCACATGACCACGTCACGTACAAAGCAAGGTGACTTCAAGATTTGCGGCAGCCGCCATTACACCGCTACCCACTGTCTGTGAGAGTGCCTGACCCAAAAACACTTTTAAATAAGGTAAGGATTTGAAATGTTTTTTTGTTTTTTTAAAACTATGTTTACATGTTTATCCATTTAGTATTGTGTCAAGATAAACAACTAATTTACCATCTGTCTTTGTATTTGGCTATGTGTTAGCTAGCAAAGTTTAACCATGTGTAACAATTATTTTTAAGCATGGCTTAACCAGATAACTTTCATACATTTATCATGCAAGTGACGATTTTTTGTTTTGTCGGTTTGACTAGTGAAAAGTTTAAATAGTTGCAAATGTTATATTGGTTTCACATAATGTATTTTATATGGGGCTATGGTTTAGCAAGTTTAGCTATGTGCTAGCTAGTTTTTAAGCTGTTAAACCAGGTCATTTTCAATGCGTGCTCCACTCATAAAAAACACTGCAGCATATTAAATACACTAACAGCCAGACCCCAGCCAGCGTTAGAGATGTTTATACTTTTGGCGAGTCGTTATTAAAGCTCCGGGACCGCTATAGTTATGTGGCTGAAGGTGTATCTCTCCTCTGCAGCAACCCGCACTCGGACCACGCCGCTCCGGAGAGGGGACTGTAAACAGTGGGGAGGGTGAAACAACCCGAATCTCCTTGGAACATGCTGCCCATCTTGTTGACCATGCTTTGAGGGTGAGGGTGTGTGTTTTATGCTGGGTTAAGATTGTTTAAATACACATTGTTTATTTATGTATTTCCTTTGTGTTTACAGGTTTGCTGTTTCCACTGAAGGTCACAATGTGTGCTCATTTGGTAAGTTCCAAAATGAACTGCAAGTAGTTTTCATGTACGTTTAAAAAGGATTGAAAAACCCAAAATGGAGACTTACGGCCCGTCCACACGGCAGCGTGCGTTGAAGCCAGGGTTACTCGCTGCGTTACTCTACTCTAATCTCAAGTGATAATATATTTCAAACCGGAGAGACGTGATGTAAGAATTACATATTTATTGTTTACACGTCATATGAATGAAATGATTGCCATGATAATACAACAGGAGAATGTAATGGTGTTTTGGCGATTAGGCCCCGGTTTGCAGGATAATCATTTAGGAGGGAAAGCACCGCTCCGATGAAATCCCCGGGGTCTAGACACTGGTGGTGGTGCTGAGTTGGTGAGACCGGTCTGAAGAAGGAAGGTTTAGCTTTGTCCTGGAGGAGACTGGAGGCGAGAGGGGTGGAGGCGGGTTGCGGTCATCTGCAAATGACAACTGACAGGGAGGAAGAGCAGGCATTTAAGGAATTTAGCATGTGCAGCTATTGGCTGCTGAGGGGTGACGCCCTCATATTTAATGAGGGGGGAAGGGAGCCATCGAGTGACGTGTAAGTGACTCGTGTTAGGTCTTCCTTATTGAACTTGCACTAAGCTTCACGACACCGAAGTGTACGGTGGCCTTCCGCCACGACACCGAAGTGTACGGTGGCCTTCCGCCACGCCTGACTTTGCAGGCTATATACATATTTTTCTTTGCTCTTTTCTCTTTCTTTCGCAACTGACACCGAAGTGTACGGTGGCCTTCCGCCACGACACCGAAGTGTACGGTGGCCTTCCGCCACGCCTGACTTTGCAGGCTATATACATATTTTTCTTTGCCCTTTCTTTCATAACTGACACCGAAGTGTACGGTGGCCTTCCGCCACGCCTGACTTCGCAGGCTATATATATATATATTTTTCTTTACTCCTTTCTCTTTCTTTATTTTCTTTGTTTTGTAACTGCTACGGGGGTGTACGGTGGCCCGAGTCCACGCCTGACTGCAGGAAATGCATTTTACACTGATACGTTTGAGCAAGGCCTGGGAATGAAATACCTGTGTGCCGGAGATGAAGCCCGTTACATGTAGTTGCAGCGTGAGACGAGACATTATTCCCTGTGGGCGGGGCCCGCGGAATTAGGACAGGAATGCAGTTTGAATATCAGGTACCTTAGTGAGACATGTATACTGTATAATGTGTTTATGAGCCACCACCAGTTATATGCATGGATACCATAGTCGGGGTCTGAGAGATCTTTGGGAAGCCATTACGGCGCTGATGTCTGGGCGAATGTAGGTTGTGAAGGCGGAGGAGGACCACCGTCCTAGTTGTTGTAGGGATGAAGTAGAGAGACCTTGATTAGCAGCAGAGGTGGCTGCACCTATCCTGAAGGAATGTCCCGGGTATGATATAGGTGATAGGCCGGATTTAATGAGAACTTGCTTGAGGTAGAAATTGACTGGGGCCATGACCCTGCGAACCACTCTCCCTGGAAGAAACCCCCAAAACCCACGGATGGGGCGGCATCCGTGAAGAACCTCATTGAGTCAGAGGAACGCACAAGGTCATCGTAAAAGAAAGTAACTCCGTTCCAGTGGGCGAGCAGGAGGGACCAGAAACGTAGGTCTGAGCGGCAGCCTTCGTCTAAGAAAACGCAGTCATGGAGTTTGTCGACTGCTGATGCTGCGTCCAGGAGGCGGGAGATGAACGAGCGCCCCTGGGGGATGACATGCATGGCGAAGTTGAGGTGTCCGAGAAGGGAGAGCAACTGTTATTTTGTGATAACGTGTTGCTCGCAGTATGACTTGGTGATGTCCCGGATGCGCTGCAATTTGTCGGAGGGGAGAGACGCCTTCATGTCTATGGAGTCGAGGATGATGCCTAAGAACTCTAAGCGTGTGTCGGGACCTAACATTTTCTCTTTGCAGAGAGGGACACCTAACTCCTGAAGCAGTGTTTAAGCTTGGCCAGTGAGATCCCTGAGCTGTCCTGTGGTGGGACTATGGGGAGGAGTCGTCCAGTAGGTGAAGGACGGAGGGGATTCTGACGATGTTCAGCGGGATTCAGCAGGATCCAGCAGAGCGCTTCCGAGAAGGAATTGAAGATGCAGGGGCTGCTTCTGCGAAGATAGAGTTTGAACTCCCACTTAATACCGAACGAATTCCACTGAGACGGATGAATGGGGATGATGTTGAAGGCATCGGTAATGTCCGCTTTGGAGAGCCGAGCTCCGTGCCCTGTGAACTTGATCGTCTTTATTGCATTATCCACTGAAGCATGGTGAAGGGAGAACTGATCTGGAGGGATGATGCCATTGACGCTGTTGAATGGCCAGAGCGGGGAGCGGACAGATCGAAAATCAGCCTTTTATTTACGTGTGGCTTATTCCAATGGGATTTGAATGGAACACTGAGAAAGGGGAGGAGCTAAAAGGGCAGATTATATATCCTTTGAGAATTTCTTTGTCGATGAGCTGGGAAACTATGTTGGGTTCTTTAGCGGCTGACTGTAATTTTCTTGCTACGAAAGTCACTGTGGGAGATGGGAGGACCCCTACCCTGAGCCTTGGGAGAGCCCTGACAGAGATAGTCAACGAACACGGAATCTGGGTGAGTAGATAGCGCAGCTGCTAGCTGAGGGATGATAATGGGAGTAGGGAGTAGGTATTCCAATTATTATTGTTATTATTATTATTTCTTCCTCCACGAGGTTTCTAGCGTAGAGCTACTGTGACGGCCCGTCCACACGGTGGCGCGCGTTTAAAGCTTCCAACGCTTCTGCCCATTCACTTTGAATAGGGTGACATCACTTTTAGCAGGACTGTCAGTACCTGCACACCTCACCTTGTTTCCCTGTTCAACTTCTCTTTTGGCTGCAGCTTAGAATTACTTCAGAGTAGATTTGATATGAGTGGGGTTCCCAGTGTGCTGCGTATTATTCTGTCACTGTATTTTCTCCTCATACAGCCACTAATGAACCCTGTCATGTACGGACTGCAAATGTCCAAACTACGAAACATATGTAAACATGTGCTCCGTTATAAACTGTTGGCTGGTAGGTCTAATAACTAAAGTGTCAGTGAATGGATCTTAATATCTTGTTTTGAAATGTGCTAATTAAAACATTTTAATTAAATGTGAAAAATGTGTATTATGTTCATAGTGTTCGTAGTATTTATTATATATATACACATGGATTCCAATATTCATGAATAAACAGACAAATGTCACCTTAATGTAAACACAGTGAATATATGAACCTGTATTAATATATTGCTTTTGTATACGTTTAAAACAAAATGTAGGGATTGATAGTACATTTAATGATGTCTCTATAACATATCATGTGGAGCGTCCTCTGTCGTGTGAACTGTGCAGTGTGAACAAGTATCATGTTATAAAGCACTTTGTGGGGGAGGTGATGTTTCTGGACTTTTGGTATTTGGTGTAACCACAATTAACAAGGAAAAATAAACAATCTTTTAGCACAATTCATCTTTGTAGTATCTATTTTATATTGCGGTGAAGGTATCTTAAAATGACTGTATTCATACATCATGATAACGGACCATACTCATACATCATTTTTTTTTAAAAAGAGCAATGTCACCAGCAAAGCACTAGCAACCTTTATTGATTCAGTTATCTCATCCCTTATTCGCTCAATTCAAACTGGATCCATAAAGTTTAAAATGATAATAAAAAATGCCCACTCTTGACGTTGTGAAAGCAATCGACAAAGCAAACTAATACAAATGTTGTTTCTGTAGAGTCATTTAAACAATGGATTGAATCACGTCATGGCAAATGTGTCATGGGACTTAATTACCCAGGATCCTTCACTGTTGTCCAAAGCCTACATCACATCCTGCAAACTGATGTCCTCTCTCCACATGTAGATATGGAAATTCAGCAGATAGAAAGACGCTGGGCTGTGTTGTGTTGTAATGAGCTAAAAGGTAACGTTAGGTGGCTTTGACGCATTGCCAGGCTCATGTCGGTTGAGTCCCTCGAACAATAACTGTCTTATCACATATATTAAATATGGTAATAAGGCCAGAGCATGAAAGTGCTGGGACACATCGGTGTTGTAAGAAGTTGTGTTTATAACGTCTTCAAAGAAGGTGAATTCAGATTGAACATAGTACAACATTGTAAATTATAGTGTCCGGAGGAACAGGATGTCGCTGGGGAGGTGCCATTCGTGTTCGCCATTCCGGTGGGTCGGGCGGCCCCATTAATCGAGGAGGAAGACGACGAGGACGCCTCGTTGTCTGTTGCTTCCGGGTCCGGCGCCCCGGAGGGTCTGCCACGCAGGTCTGCACGTCAAGACTTCCCCTGCGGTGATGACCATGGCGGAAGTGCGTGTAGGCCTACCGCTCCCCCCGCCATTGCCATCGATGCCGGTAAACCGCCTTCGTCAGGGGTTCTACGGCGTGTGCAATCAGCCCCATACAGGACTCTCCCTGACCTGGGGTATATGATGCGCATTTGGCTCCATACAGAGTCTCCGCACTGTTTTTCCATGCACACTCTACACGAGGTAAGCGTGTGTGAGTGTGCCTTATCCAAGCTGCGGCCCCGACTTCTCCACGGTTACAACCAAATGGGAGGAAGTGGGGATCCGGTGGATGTTAACCAAAAGCCGGTCAGGGACAGTGTGATGGGTCGATGTTGTTGGACAACAGGGTGTTTATACATCGGGGCTGTGTGAGATATAACGAGGGGTTACGTATTGTAACCCTGGCTATACAGTATAAGCACAGGCGGAGCCCTCTACCTGGGGGCCCTGTCTTTCCTATGCCTCTCGCTGAAGAGGGTGTAGGATGACTTTCGGAGGGCAGGGTACTATAGGCCTGCACGCGCATTAAGGTAGGTTCGCCCCGATTGGCCGGCAACGTTTACGTAACTCAGTAGGTGAATGCACGCACGACATGATAGAGAGTAGTACCCATAGAGTCCAGTAGAGGGCTCCGCCTCTGCTTATATGACCAGGGTTACAATACGTAACCCCTCGTTAATGTAACCTTAGTTTAATATGCTCGTGAAATGCAAATCTGAAGTGAAAAATTACAAATTACAAATACACAAACAGTGGACTGCCGCCTTCACTAGTATCTCTAAACTTTGAATTGATTTGAAGTTGTAGACTATATGCTCCTGTTTGACCAGTAGGATTTCTACGCTCTTGGTGACTCATATGACTCAGAGGACTCGTATGATCCGGATCTCTTCAATGACTGACTCAGAAGACCTTAAGTCCGTAAAAGGGTCCGGATTTGCCATCTCAACATTATAATGTGCTTTTTTCCTGTATTTTTAGAGAACTTTTACAATCTCCTCCTAAAGAGTAGATCACTTACAATTTAGACAAGGTTCAAGGTTCAAGGCTTTTATTGGTCATACAAACATAGCTACAGTGCAGTTATGACGATGAACATCTTAGGTCACAGGCTCCTCCAACAGTGCAACACAATAAAACAGACAAACAGAAAAATATAGTGCAAGTGAATAGAAAATACAAAAAGAAAAATAGTGCAAAAAGTGAAATAGTGTTTGTGTAAAGTTATTGGTTGGTATGATATTTAGAGAACCGTTTGTGGCTGGGGTGATTGGGGTCTTTGATAATCCTGAGGGCTTTCTTCCTGAGCCGCTGGGAGTAAAGGTCCTTCATGGATGGCAGCTCCGTCCTGGTGATGTTCTGTGCAGTTTTCACCACCCTCTGTAAAGCCTTATGATTGAGGGCGGTGCAGCTGCCGTACCAGGCCTTGATGCAGCCTGTCAGGATCCTCTCTATGGTGCAGCTGTAGAAGGTCAGGATGCGCTCTGTGGTGCACCTGTAAATGGTCAGTGTCCTCTCTATGGTGCACCTGTAGAAGGTCAGGATCCCCTCTATGGTGCACCTGTAAAAGGTCAGTATTCTCTCTATGGTGCACCTGTAGAAGGTCAGGATCCTCTCTATGGTGCACCTGTAAAAGGTCAGTGTCCTCTCTATAGTGCACCCGTAGAAGGTCAGGTGATGGTGTTTGTGTGAAGAGTCCATGTCAGGTCCTCAGTGATGTGGACACTGAGGACGCTGAAGCTGCTGACTCTCTGCACCGTAGTCCAATTGATGGCAATGGGGGCGTGTCCCTCTCTCTGCTGCTTCCTGTAGTCTACAATCAGCTCCTTTATTTTGCTGACGTTGAGATGGAGGTTGTCATCCTGGCACCAAGATGGCAGGTTTTCGACCTCCTTTCTGTACGCCGTCTCGTCAGCGTCGGTGATTTAGCCGATGACGGTCGTGTCGTCAGCAAACTTCACATTAAATGTCATTTGTTAGAGGCTTTTATACAAAGCAACTTACATACATTCAGTACTGTGGACAATCCTCACAGGAGCAATTTGGGGTGAAGTGTCTTGCCCAGGCACACAACGACATGCAGTGGGACTCGAACTTGCTATCCCCAGATTCAAAGTCCAGCACTCTACCCACTGAGCCACAGCTACAGATTGTGTTGGAGCTGTGTGTGGCCACGCAGTCGTGAGTGAACAGGGAGTAGAGGAGAGAGCTGAGGGGCTCCAGTGGTAGGATCAGGGTGGAGGATGTGATGTTTCCCAACCGCACTGCCTGGGGTCTGCCCATCAGGAAGTTCAGGATCCAGTCACAGAGGGCGCTGTTGAGCCCGAAGTCTCAGAGCTTGATGACCAGCTTGGAGGGCACAATGGTGTTGAAAGCTGAACTGTAATCAATAAACAGCATTCTCACATATGTGTTCCTCTGGTCCAGGTGTGAGAGGGCAGTGTGGATGGTGAGGGCTATGGCCTCGTCTGTGGACCTCTTTGCTCTGTAGGCAAAATGCAGGGGGTCCAGAGAAGTGGAGGAGGTGATGAAGAAGGTTTTGACTAACCGCTAAAAGAACTTCATAATGATGGAGGTGAGTGCTACTGGGCGGTAGTCATTGAGGCTGGTGATCCTTGACTTTTTGGGGACAGAAACGATGGTGGAGAGTTTGAAGCATGTGGGGACTACAGACGGCAGCAGCGACCTGTTGAAAATGTCTATGAACACCTCTGCCAGCTGGACTGCACACACCCTGAGAACACGACCAAGGATCTCATCAGGTCCAGGAGCCTTGTGTGGGTTAAGACTTTAACTTGTTAAACCCTTAGCCTGAGCTCGAAAATGACATTTCCAGAACAAATGACAATATCTTCACTTCTAAAAGGGGTAATTTAATAATTTTTTTCCTCAAAGCAATGATAAACCTGTAAGTTGGAAGTAGAAAATATAGATTTTTTTTTCATTTTAAAGTAAATTCAGATGAAAAATGTAAATCTTAGTGTCCTTTAAAAAAAAACATTACTTATAGTGAAAACCACCCTTGAATGATGGGATCGGAGACTATAAGCTTTAGGAATCCAAACTATAACATTTAATAAGTACCCTGTATCAAGATTGATGCAAAACAAGTGACATTTTACCTTTTTAGAGAGGTTTAGAAAAAAAAACTCTTCTGGGGTCATTTGGGTGGATCTTTGGCCACCCTCGGTCGATTTTGATGATTAACATCTCTTTTGAACCGTTAGAGCCAATAGAATCGAGGGGAAGTTCCTAAAAATCCATCTAAACATTACCCATTGGTGAATGAGTGATTCCTAGCCAGAATGCCCTAAACCGGAAGCTGTCATACACTCTGGTAGCAGCTAATATGAAATCTCCGTTATTGATATAAATATTAAGATGGATTACCAGTAATCATTTCAAAGTGACACAGAGACATTGGATTAACCTATGGAGTAAACTTCAGCAGCGTTTTTCTCATTTTAATGCCATTGAACAGAACTTTTGATCAGAAATAGCAAAAGGTCAGACATTTCTCCTGTTTTTCTTCAGTTAAGCTACATGGTGTGATGTCTGGGTTTGCTTCCCTTGGCGAGTTTTGATCGCACAGTGATGATACTTATACTTGTAGAATTTGTGGAATCTCAGCTTGCTAGCTGATATATTGTTTGTGCAGATCCGATAAGTAATAAAGTATTTCTACCGTGAGTTCTGTGCTAAGTGTGTTAGCATTTTTCCACTCAGGGCTCATTTAGACGCTTCTTGTTTCATTGCAGACTGTTATGTTTATGTGTGGAAATGGAAGCACATACATCATTTAAGATATGTGTGCCTGGCAAACCATTTTCTTATATCCTGCAACCGTTTCCCACCAATCAGGACTGCTTTCAGTTTTATTACCACAGATACAGGTTTACAAAAAAAAAGATAATTTTTTCAAAAATAAAGTGAACATTTTAATCAATTATATATATATAAACATCTCTGACCCCCGAAAGTGTCTCTTGGATTAATGTTAGCCCTTGGACAAATGTAGTTGGTGACTCCTGCCCTAGTTGTTCCAGGCACGTCCAGCTGGGAGGAGACTGAGGGCAGACCTAGGACCAGATGGAGGGATTATATCTCTACCCAGGACCAGGTGGAGGGATTATATATCTACCCAGGACCAGATGGAGGGATTATATCTCTACCTAGGACGAGGTGGAGGAATTATATCTCTACCCAGTGTTGAGATCTCCATATCAAGTGAATACTTAAAACGAAAGTTAATTATAAATCAAATATGATCAATCATATTCTTGTATAGACCCATAATGAGAATGCTTCTTGATGGTTTTTGAATATATATGTATGCTTACAATTTTATTTGTTGCTGTTTTGATAACTTTGCGTTTTAAAAGGAGGGTGTTGAGATATCCATATCAGGTTGAATAATTAAAACGACAATTAGTTATAATCAAATATAATCAATTACATTCTTGTATAATCCACAATGAAAATGCTTCATATTTTAGGTTTTTCTATATTTACAGTATAAACAAAACACAAGTGGTTTGTTAAGTTGAGTGTAAGGCCTATACTGATGTATGGGTGTCACTGATAAGGGAGAAGGCAGTTTCTCCCCTCTCCTCTCACAGCAGTATACAGGGAGGGGGGCTCCGGACTTAAGGAGAAATACATTGAGGCCCCAAAAAGGTGGTTATGTCATAGCCGAGAATAATATTTTGCAAGTCCTGCAGGACTTTTTACACAAACATGGGAAGGTGTGTCTTATGCCATAGCCAATAGAATATGTCTGGTCATGTCCAGTCCTGTACATCAGAGGCCATGCCCAGTTTCCACAAATATGTATATGGTGGAGGTGTCTTAGGTTTGTCTATCCTGTTTTCAAGCATAAAGACACTGGCAGATGGAGAGGAACTTTCTCTTTGGGAGAGAGCGAGAGAGAGGGGGGGTTCCGCTGGTATGCTCTCTCTATGTAAGCTCTGGCCCTCAGAGCTGGGTTAATAGCTCTCGGTAAGGTTCTCTCAGACTTGGTAAATATCTCACACATTTCTTGGTTGAATGCTAAGTGAATTTCTTTGTGAACTGAGTGGAATGATTTGATGGGTGATGTGTTTATGAATATTAGGCACGCCACCTGTGAGGATCTTCCTCCGAATTCATGCGGATAGGAATGGGGTTTTGAATGTTATTCCCACTATCTGTGTCGGAAAAACGTGTGTGAATATTAGGCCCGCCACCTGTGAGGAATCTTCCTCCGAATTCATGCGGATAGGTTTGGGTATTTGAATGTTATTCCCGCCGTCTGTGTCGGAAAAAAGGAATGAAATTGATGTGAATTGATTGGGTTAAAATTAAAGTTTGGATGTGATTTTTATTATCACCGGTCTTTTATGAGGAAATGCTTATAAATTCTATCGGGAGATTTTAAATGTCACAACTGAATTTGGCAGTTAAAGTTAAAAAAATATGGTAATAAATGTAAAACTGTGAATTAAAGTTTCATATTTGAACATGATCACAGCATGATAGTTTTAGTATGATTATAATGTTGTAATGAAAGAAGGTAAAAACCCTATTAGTTTGGACCTATTTTTCTTCAAATAAACTGATCCCACCTGTAGGTGCCATAACACTACTTAGATCAAGTTCATTATTTGTATTATCATTATTATTTACGTCACCTTTATTTGCTTGTTGAGCATCTCCGGTAATTGTCACATGGGTGTGGTTTAGTTTATAAGTCACCTGTTTGATGTCGATTGTACATGACAGAGGGTGAGCTTGTGCTGTCATTTTTTCTGTTGACCGTTTTTGTCCATAGTTACTATGTTTTGATTTTGATTATTAAATATCCTTACAACTATATTGCTTCAACATGGACTTTCTTTTCGAAAACGCGTCACAGTTTAAAGCCAAGTTTAGCCTCTCGGCGACTCAAATGTAACTGGGTATTGAGCCGCCACATTAAGCCAACAGAAAAAACGCCGGTGATTCTCATCAGAGACCGAACTGGACGGACCGGCTGGTTTCCTAAGCTTACGGATCGCTTGGATGCTTCGGATAACGGACTTAACATTTTGTAGCCTACCTTTGGAACCTTCGGATAGTTTTCCCTGATATGGATTGGAGTAGCCACGAGGACTCACTTATGGACACTCATTGACTGAAGCGCACAACAAGCTAAAAGCGGTAGGCACGATTATTTCCTTTCTTGTGTATTTTTGCTGGACACAGTTTGGGAAGCGTGACTGTTTGTCCATTGGGGACTTTGGCTTTTGTTTGTGTGTGTTTATTATGCCGTGAGCGGCGGAAGTTTTGTTATGTGTTGTGCTGTGAGTGGCGGTTGTGCGTGCTTGTTATGCCATGAGCGGCGGAAGTTTTCGAATTGTTTGTTTTGCTGTGGCGGCCGGGCCCCGCTGGTTTAAGTTACATTCCAGTGAACACTGTCGTGTTACTTGAAATGCTAAGGCACCACACATATTGCATCAAATATGAGTGACACAAACGGTGAAAGGGGAAAAATGGCTGTCAAGCTTACTAGTAAAGCCTTGGCTTGCAAAATCGAACAACTACAAAAAGAATGTCAGTCAAACGTGCAAGAGATTAAAGGACGCACACAGGAAATCAAACATCTAATGAAAAATGATGAAAATGCAAAGGATGTTAAACTCAAACTGGACAAATTAATTCATCAATATGAAAATGCAAAAACAGCACATGAATCAGTTATTATGTTGCTTTCCGAAGACGTCCTGGAAATACAAAATAACTGGTTTCAACAAATAACAAAACATAACAATGATTTTATGGAGGATTTTCAAAAATGGCTCTTGGAAACAGGGAGGAGGCCCTTTCTGCAAACGGGTCACGTGACTGTCAATGAACCAATCGCTGCAAACACAGATATTCCTCTCATTCTACCAGACAAGGCACCCGCCGATGTAAAGGAGCAATTCGAACACACTGAGGCTCAGCAGGACGTTCTCTTTCTCCCGTCAAACATGAAGGCTACAGCATGCACACAAGATGATATACAACCTGGTGACAGCATATCAAACATTGGTAGCAGAAAAAGCAGCCAAAGCACAAGATCAAAGGTTTCCAGCACCGCATCTGCACACATAAAAGCTGAGGCCGAAGAGGCAGCCATGAAAGTACTCCGAAAACTCCAAAAGGACAAACATGTCCTGGAAGCACAGGAACAGGAATTGAGGAGGAAAAAGGAGCAAATGGAATTAGAAGGAAACATTGCTGCCACCATTGCAAAAATGAAAGTGTTAGCAGCCCCCAGGGGATCAGCTAATTGTTCTATATTATCCAATGGCATGCAGTCATATTTTTAAACGGGACAAAGGGAAATACAGTTTGTACCATTAAAACAACCAATCATAACCACCACAGACAGAGCTGTCACTAACATTGATACAGCTCCCCTAACACCCAATGCAGGCATCAGGAATCTAGATGAACATTTACATGTAGCATCTCCAGATCCAGTAACTGCCACAAGCAACAGTGACAAGTGCAATATATTTTCAGTCATGGAAAAACAAAATGAAATAACCGCTTTATTAATCCAGCAACAGTGTCTATCATCCATGACCAAGAAAGACATTCCAGTGTTTAATGGTGACCCTCTTCAGTACTCAACATTTGTGAGATCTTTCGAATTTAATATTGAAAACAAAAACAATAACCCCAGAGACTGCCTCTACTATCTGGAGCAATATACAACAGGACTGCCCAGAGACCTTGTATGGAGTTGTCAACATATGGCATCAGACAGTGGATTCAGCAAGGCCAAACGGTTACTGCAACAGAACTTTGGCAATGAACATACAATTGCTACAGCATAAATGGAAAGAGCTCTTTCATGGCCATTAATAAGGGCTGAGGACACAAGGACTCTACAGGCATACACGGTCTACCTTAGAGGATGTTGCAATGCGATGGAAGATGTAAACTACATGTTTGAGCTCAACATTCCAGCAAACATGCTAGCCATTTTAAAGAAACGTCCATATAGGCTGAGGGATTTATGGAGAACTGTAGCATGTGACATCCAGGAAAAACAACACCAAAGAGCTGCCTTCAAGGATATTGTGGAATTGCTTGAAAGGCAAGTAAAAATGGCTACAGATCCCATATTTGGGGACATTAAAAAAAAACCTCCCGTAAGCAAAGACATAAGAAGGCCACAGCCTCATCCAAGAGGAAGCATCTTTGCATCCAATGTGAAAGTTACAGAAAATAAATATGACAGAAGCACTGTAGAGAAAGGGATTTTGTCTGCTGTGAAAAACTGCTTGTATTGTAGAGGTGAACATGCTCTGGAGATGTGTCCACAGTTAGGAAGGAGGACACATCATGAAAAAAATCACATTTCTTAAAGAAAATGGTCTTTATTTTGGCTGCCTGTGTAAAGGACACATAAGTAGAGACTGCAGGAAACTAATGAGGTGCAACATATGCAATCTAAATCATCCCAGAATGTTGCACATCTACCAACAAATAAAGGAAATGGAAAATGAGCAGGAGGAAATGGAAGAAGCATCTGCAAACACTGCTGACGCCTCAATACAGACAGGTGGCCTTAATGGGGCCGGTGAAGATGGGTGCAAACTCTGCATAGTACCAGTCCAAGTTAAAGCCAACAAGGGAAACACAACAGTGCATACCTATGCATTTCTTGACCCAGACAGCACTGCATCGTTTTTCACATTAGGGCTTATGAACAAACTTAACCTCCAAGGAAGAAGGTCAAACATTCTGCAGAGAACTATGGGTCAAAGGAAGGTCATTGAAACCAGCATTGTTTCAGGCCTAGAGGTTGCTGGACTGGATAACAGCGACTTTTGTGATCTACCCGGCACATATACTCAGAAGACTATGCCCGTTCAGAAAGGAAACATTCCACGTCAAAACGACATCAACCAATGGTTGCATTTGAAGGATGTGTATCTACCTGAAATTGATGCTGAAATTGAGTTGCTGATTGGGTCAGATGTCCCAAAAGCCCTTGAACCAATTGAGGTAATCAGGAGTGTGGGGGATGGACTTTATGCCGTAAAAAACATGCTCGGATGGACAGTTAATGGACCATTAGGAGGATGTCCTGATGATATTCAGGAAAAAACTTCAATAAGTGTAAACAGAACATCAGTTGTGCAACTTGACAAGCTGTGGGAACAGCAATTTAAGACTAACTTTCCCGAATGTGGGAGAGACAACCAGGAACCTTCCAGGGAAGACCAACAGTTCTTTGATCTGGTTTCAAAATCTGCCCAACTAGTTTACCATTTAGAGAAAAGGAAATATGCATGCCCGACAATAAAGGTGTTGCTGAGCAATGCACTCTGAACCTTAAAAGAAGATTTCAGAGAGATCCTTCCTTTCATTCTGATTATACCAACTTTATGTCTGAGATGATATCTAAAGGCCACGCAGAGAAAGTACCGGATCATGTCTTGGAACGTAAAGACGGCAAGAAATGGTATCTACCACATCACAGAGTTTTGCATCAACAAAAGAACAAACTTCGAGTAGTGTTTGACTGTGGAGCAACACTTCGGGGAGTTTCACTACATTCTCAGCTCTTCCAGGGGCCGGATCTGACTGGTACCTTGCTGGGAGTTTTGTCAAGATTCCGTAAAGATCCTGCTGTCATCACTGCAGACATCGAAGCCATGTGAAAGTTCCAAGTGAAGACCGTGACTTCTTACGGTTCCTCTGGTGGCCTGATGGAGACTGCAGTCAGAACCTGGTGGAATATAGAATGACCGTGCATCTCTTCTGAGCAACCTCATCCCCAAGCTGTTTAAATATTGCCCTTAGGAAACGCGCTGAAGACAATCTAGAACAGTTCAGTCCTCAAGCCATAAATGCAATTATGAATAACTTTTACGTATACGACTGCCTCACTTCAACAGCTTCAGAAGAAGAGGCAACAGCCCTTTATCATGAACTACGAGCCATTTGTTCCAAGGGAGGCTTTCTACTAACAAAATGGATAAGTAACAGTCGGCATGTGTTGGCTGCAATACCTGAAATGGAAAGAGCAAAGGAAATAAAAAATCTGGATTTGGACCATGACAATTTTCCAGTGGAGAGAGTGCTGGGTGTACAATGGTGCGTTCAGTCTGACGTCTTCAAGTTCAAAATCATCTTGAAAGATAGGCCACTCACAAGAAGGGGGATTCTCTCAAGCGTCAGTTCAGTGTATGATCCCCTTGGAATATTGGCACCAGTTGTCCTCACTGCAAAAAAGATCCTGCAAGATTTGTGTAGGAGAAAGCTTGGCTGGGATGACAAATTACCAGAATCTATCTTACAGGAGTGGATGAGTTGGGCCCAAAAACTTCATAAGCTGGAAGACTTCAAGGTTGACAGAAGCTTCAAACATACCGACTTTGGAACGGTGTCATCTGCTCAAATGCATCATTTCGCTGAAGCTTGCGAAGAGAGTTATGGAACTGTAAGTTACCTGTTTCTGCAGAACAACTCTGGCCATTCACATTGTGGATTCGTAATGGGAAAAGCAAGAGTGGCTCCATTAAAACCAGCCACTATCCCTCGCATGGAGCTGACTGCCGCTACTATGGCAAGCCGAATAGACACCATGTTAAGAAGGGAGCTACAGATGGAACTATCAGATTCTGTATTTTGGACAGACAGCACTTCCGTACTCAAATACATCAACAACAACACCTCAAGGTTCAGAACTTTTGTGGACAATAGAGTTTCAGAAATTGCCAAAGTATCAAATGCACTACAGTGGAGATATGTTAACACCAATGCTAGCAGTACTGCTCCGCCGCCCGGAGCCCGCCGACAGCCTACTAAGCTGCCGGGGTACGCGTAGGTCGCAAACGGCGGCTTGGTCTCCGGCCACCGGGCGGCGACGGCTTCCGTCGGGCCCGTACGGGAGCCCGTTTTCCATGTGTTACACAGTAACGCCAGTATTCACTCGCTGCGTACTTGTACTTATGGGGGGGGTGTGTCCGTAAACCCAATACCGGGTCCCACTTTCCGCATATTACACAGTAACACAAGTATTCACTTACCGTGTACTTGTACTTGGGAGGGGGTCCCACTTACCAAATATTTTTCATGTCGGGGGGGTGTCCCACATCTCAATATGGAAGCCCACTTGTAGATCCCACATCTCAATATGGAAGCCCAATTCTCAATATTATTAATAATTCCAAAATAATAATAATAATAGTTATATTGACTGTCCCACAAGTCAATATGAGAGCCCACTTCAGGGCTCCCACATCTCAATATGGAAGCCCACTTGCAGATATACCCATGGGGATTGGGCGATGTCCCACATCTCAATATGGAAGCCCACTTCTCAATATTATTAATAATTCCAAAATAATAATAGTTTTTATAACTATTAAATATGCACTCATATTGACTTGGGTCACATATAACAATGAATTCAAGGAACTCAAGATGTCTCGCTCTCCCACTCCAAGGAGCGACTCTCATTCCATTGCCCCACAAGTGGCGCTAAAAGCTTATTGAACAAAAGTATTATATATAGACTCCACTATAAAATAAAAATAAATGTCTCTATCGTTTTGGCCATCGAAATTGACAAATAAAACACATCAAATCACATCTACAAATCAATACGAAGCTAATGAAACCACTTTCAGACTCCTAGCATGTTTACAGGTTTTAAAACGTAGCAATGGCTTTTCACATCACACCATTGTGTGATATATGATTAAGATGATTAATATGATGAAATGAATGTGTATAATGTTCTTAAATGTTCCCAATGATTATTCTTATAATGTTTCTTAAATGTTTTTTTATAAATGTATTTGTTCTGCTATATAATATGGAGAGTCTGACAGGAGTTTCGAACCCAGGTCTCCGAGGGGTCGCCTCAAGCTTATAGCTGTATATTCGGGACATTTACCTGTGTTTTCCACCATCAAAATGTACAAACGACACATCAAATCACATCTACAGATGAAGACAAAGCGAATGGAACCCTAACCCTAGGTCTAGGTTCGAAACCCACCCGAAACTGGTAGTCAAAATGATATAATTATTATATAATATAACATGTATTATTCAAAAATAATATATATCGTTTTTTTTATTCAAATATTGCTATATCTGCACTAAAAGTCAGTCTGTGTGTGTGTCTCTCCTGTATGTCTGTCTGTCTGTCTCTCTCTCCCCAGCCTGCTTGCGAGGGCGAGGGGCAGTTTACACACACACAGCTGCTACATGCAGCAACACACACACACACACACACAGGGAAGAGATGGCAGAGATAACGGTAGCCTGGTTCCCTCCCAGTACTGGGTACTAGTTAATTCCACTATCCCCACTATATTTAAAAAATAAGTCATATCTAAAAAAAAATGTAATAAAGTCTGAGTTAACTTTTTTTGAGATCCATAGAAAAGGGGTGAAAATGGAAAAAAGTATCCGAAAATAGTGTCCCATAATGCGGGTAGAGTCCCCTGACAACTCCACTTTCCACACATACCTCCAGAGACCAGTTCAAAAACTTAAAGTTTTTGAAGAACCATACTGGGGGGTCTCCAGGCAACACATGTACCGGGGCCAGAGTGCACATGGAGCGGGGAGACATTCCTCCATGAAGTGAGCCAGCCGTTTTTCTTCTGAGTCCTTTCAAAAACCGACTTCCGGTTTACGATTTCATGCAGACAGTAGTCTTTTACACCATCAAAATGGACAAACGATGCATCGAATGATATCTACAGATCAAGACGAAGCTAACCGAAGTACTCACAGACTTCTAGCGTGTGAAAACGTGTGCAAAGTATCCGCAAACGGACCAGTGGCTGTGATGCTAGCTTTGCTGCTAGCGGTTAGCATTTTCAATGAAAAATACATTGAAATGGCTGCCGTTAGCTTAGCAACTAGCGGGTTACATTACATTACATTGCATTTAGCTGACGCTTTTATCCAAAGCGACTGACAATAAGTACATTCGACCAGGAAGACACAACCTTGAAGAAAACAGAATCATATAAGTACATCAGGTTTCAAAGAGCCAATCGTTTCAAGTGCTACTCAACTGGCTGTAGATAAGCCAGACCTTTATTAGTATATAAGTGCTCTGTTAGTAGTTCTTTGTTAGTCATTCTATCGCTCGAAGTGTAGTCGAAAGAGATGAGTTTTCAGTCTGCGCCGGAAGGTGTGTAAGCTTTCTGCGGTTCTGATTTAAATCGGGAGCTCATTCCACCATTTTGGGGCCAGGATAGCAAACCCACATGTTTTAGCTGATGGGAACTTGGGACCCCCTCGCAGTGAGGGTGCAGCGAGCCGTTTGGCTGATGCAGAGCGGAGTGCACGTGCTGGGGTGTACGGTTTAATCATGTCCTGGATGTAGGAAGGGCCAGATCCATTCGCAGCATGGTACGCAAGTACCAGTGTCTTGAAGTGGATTCTAGCAGTTACCGGAAGCCAGTGAAGCGAGCGGAGGAGCGGCGTGGTGTGGGAACATTTTGGAAGGTTGAAGACCAGACGAGCCGCTGCATTCTGAATGAGCTGCAGAGGTCGGATGGCACATGCAGGTAGACCAGCCAGGAGGGAGTTGCAGTAGTCTAGGCGTGAGGTGACGAGAGCCTGGACCAGAACCTGCGTCGATTGCTGGGTCAGCTGGGGGCGTATCTTCCTGATGTTGAAAAGCGTGTATCTGCAGCAGCGGGTTGTAGCAGCGATGTTTGCAGTAAACGACAGGTCGTTATCTAGGATCACACCCAGATTCCTTGCAGTCTGAGTCGGGGAAACAACAGAGGAGCCAATGTTGATAGACAGGTCAAGAGTGGGACAATCTTTTCCCGGAAGGAAAAGCACTTCAGTTTTGTCAAGGTTAAGCGGTTAGCATAATATTAGTATTTCACACATTCACTGTTCACCCTGACATAAATTATATTCGTAGTCGTAACCCATTATCCCTCTCTTAATTCAACACAATTGTTCCATAATAACTAAACCTATAATAATTAACTTAAAAGTATCCCTCTCTCAATTCAACTAATTTTCACATTAAAAGGTCTAAGGCGGGTATCGTACCCGGGTCCCCCAGAGCAAAGACCAACACTTATCTCAGTACGACACAGGGCCGCTTAGAGATCACAGGGAAAGAAGTCTAGTATATATGGATATATTTCTCAGTATGTATATCAACGGGACATTTTCATATATTTTCCGCCATCAAAATGTATAAACTACACATCAAATCACATCTACAGACCAAGACGAAGCGAATGGAAGTAATCCCTGCATGTGAAAAACGTGTATTTTACATTAAATAGTTACAAAATGAATACACCTATTATACTAACTCTTAGGGAAATAATTATCTCAGACTCCTAGATGTGACATACAGGACCAACCTTGACGTCTATTTATGTCCTTTAAGGACACAGGCTGCTTCAACCAATAATGTTATTGTTCCCATTCTGTGACCGGTCAACACTAGGTCACAGATGGTCTTTGTTGTGGGTGCACTGGGACACTTCCTTCTTTGTTGTTTGTGGACTCCAGGGTATGACGTATTCGAGGCCATAAGTGGCGGATGCAGGTAACTCAGTGTGCCCAAACTGTCTAAAGCTATCTTATCAAAACATGTTGAAACCAGTTAAATGGGCTGACAAGAGAGAAGCGCTCCAGAATTGACATGGCAATCCACCCGTGCAGTCAGACCGTGATTGTGTGACTTCTGATGTGAATTCTCCGGCCGTCACTCCAAATAAAACTCCAGTGTTTGACATCGAAGCTCCTGCTCTACCCTGTCTCCTTCCTGAGTCGGTGACTCCCACTGCATTGCTACACAGAAGTTTCCATAACACTAAACTACCCTAAAATACTATAACACTAACTATACAATAATCAACTTCAAATATGGAGAGTCTGAGAAGACAACTTTCCACATATAATTATCTCTAGACTAAATATAAAAAATGTTCCATGGATTCGAACTCGCGACCATCCATAACAATGAGCAACGCTTATATCACTGCAACTGCACAGCTTAGAATCTGACAGCCTTGATGGTGGGGGAGGGGAATAACATGAAATGGCTCTTAGTACTGTATACACAGTCGCAGGGTTCCCACATTTTGCAAGCGGGTTCCACACAAGTGCAACAACATACTCTCAAAGGCTCGGAGCGCCAAGCACATTTTTTTAATTGTTTTCAATTTTCTAATTCTTCTACAGCAAAACCCAGTCTGACTCTACGAGTAAATCAGGATTTTGTGAGAAAGTTTGCCATTTGATTGAAAAAAAGTTGTGGGTGTTCTAGGGTTCCCATACTTCAGATCCCTGATCTGGGCCCTATTTAGGCCCTTTTTGGGCCCTGTGAAAAAATTATCTATTTATATCTCTTTTAGGATTTCACGTTTTTTGAATTAAAAATATCTTATAGGAGCGAACGGTAGCAGCTGGATCCCTGAAATTCTACACCAGTGTACTACATATAGCGGGGAAAATTTGCTGTGAATATCAATTGCGTCACTCAAATGCTTGATCTTATATCAATATTATTCCAATGAAAAGCTAATTTGTCTAAAAGTGCTACTAATTCACATCTTCTGATAACAACCTCAGATCGGTTCGGGCTCAGTGTCTAGCCCACATTTGAACATATCCCGCATCCAATGGTACCCTCCGTGCGTCTCTAGGACCTCAGGGGGCGGAGCTAGGGCAGTCAGACGTCAATGGCAGTAATGCATGATGGCATTTGATTGAAAAAACGTTCTGGGTGGGCTAGGGTTCCCATATTTCATATTCCTGATCTGGGCCCTATTTAGAGCCCCCCTGTGAAAAGATTATCTCTTTAGCCCTTTTCAAAGTACTTTAAACACTCACGGAGCACTGCGGCTTCTCAAAAGGCCTTAACGGAAGGTTTTGTTACATTTTAAGCCGTAACCTTTGACATTTAGTTGCACCAGAGGCATCCATTTGCATCTGCTCTCCGAGACGGTTAAAATGATATCAAGCTCAAAGCGGTCGGATCTTCCTTTGTGCTGTAAAGGGCAGCGTACGGCATGGAAGCGTGACCTTTGACCTTTGGAGCTTTGTTACATTTCAAGCCGTAACCTTTGATATTATGAGCAGCAGAGGCATGAATTTGCATGTACTTTTCGAGCCGGTTCTTATGAGAGCAAGCTCAAAGCGTTCGGACCTTCCTTTGTGCCGTAAAGGGCACAGTACGGCATTAAAACGTGACCTCTGACTTCAGTTTTGACCTTTTCGAAGGTCGCAGGGTTCCCACATTTTGCAAGCAGGTTCCACACACGTTAACCAACACACTATCAAGGTTTCGGAGCGCCAACCACATTCTTTCAATTGTTTTTATTTTCTGCCCCTCCACACCACAAGCCTGTATGACAGGATTTTGTGAGAAAGTTTGACATTTAATTGAATAAACATTTCTGGGTGGGTAAGGGTTCCCATATTTCAGATTCCTGATCTGGGCCCTATTTAGAAGACCCTGAATAAAAAATTAGAGCCCCATATTAGGTTGACGGACACATAAGTATAAGTACACAGGAAGTGAATACTCGTGTTACTGTGTAATATGTGGAAAGTGGGTCCCCATATTGGATTGATGAACACCCCCCCCATAAATACAAGTACACAGTAAGTGAATACTCATGTTACTGTGTAATATGTGGAAAGTGGGCCCTCATATTGCCTTTGGGCCAACCCCCATGCAGTATAAGTACACACTGGTGAAAGGAGCGCCATCTATTGTCCAATGCATGCATACACACTCATATGCTGTTTGGGTACTCATTTAGACTGGTAAGCGACGGTATAAAGTTGAGTCGGTCCCTCCTCCTCAATATAGTGCCCACGAGTGTGTTATCCCAATGGGAAGAATGTCCATGCCGGCAATAGGCGGCTTACCATAGACAATCCAGCAGACATGGCTTCACGAGGTTCGACTGTAAAATATTTTCTGAAGAAAGAAAACTGGTTGTCCGGACCTCAGTTTTTACTTCGACCTCAAGATGAGTGGCCCCAAAACCCTGATGGATTGAAAGTAATCTCCCTAAAGGACTCTGAAGTCAGGAGCATAACCGTTAACACTACTCAGATCATGTCCGAGGAAATGGATCCTGTCAACCAATTAATCCATCACTTTTCCTCTTGGAATGGTTTGAAAAGGGCAGTAGCATGGATGCTCAGACTTAAAAGACTGTTTTTAAATCGCAGCAGAAAGAGAAACCAAACAAGTGTTGTTCTTCCTCAACTAATTCCAGATAACATACATCAAAGAGGTCTATCACGAAAGGAGAGAGGGAATCTCAACAGGCAAGAAAACAATGGTCTCACAGTTGACAAACTGGCAAACGCTGAAATAGAGGTAATCTGTTTTTGCCAAAGAAAGAGGTACACCGATGAAATCTCAAATCTGAGAAAAGGAATAAATGTCAAGAAAACCAGCCACCTTCATAAACTCAACCCCATCCTGGAAAATAATGTGTTACGGGTTGATGGACGACTTAGCCAGGCAGCAATGCAGGAGGATATGAAACATCCTGTCATAGTGGCTAAAGACTTTCACATTGCCGATCTTATTCTGTGAAATGTTCATGAAGAAGTGGGTCATGGTGGTCGCAACCATATGTTATCCCGACTACGCCAACACTATTGGATTCCTGGAGCTACCGTAGCAATAAGAAGAACGTTGTCGAAATGCGTAGTCTGCCGGCGTATAAATGCTACTCCTGGACAACAACAGATGGCGGATTTGCCCCTGGATAGAGTCTCTCCTGATGAACCTCCATTCACATATGTTGGAGTTGATTATTTCAGACCCTTTGGAGTGAAGTGTGGAAGGAGCATTGTGAAACGTTATGGCGTCATTTTCACATGCTTAGCAATAAGAGCAATTCACCTTGAAATGGCATCATCTCTTGACACTGATTCATTCATCAATGCACTACGGCACTTTATAGCTAGACGTGGTCAAGTCAAAGAACTCAGATCTGACAATGGCACTAATTTCGTAGGATCCGAACGTGAGTTGAAGCAATTGAAAGTTGGAATCAAGGTCAGATCCACAATATACTTCTCCAGAAAGGAATTCATTGGATCTTCCATCCCCCAGCTGGCTCACATCATGGAGGTGTTTGGGAAAGATTAATCAGATCAGTACGAAAGGTTCTCAACTCCACTCTGAATGTACAAAGTCTCGACGAAGAGGGACTTAACACAGTCTTATGTGAAGCAGAAGCTATTCTCAATAGCCGTCCAATCACCAGAGCTTCTACAGATCTAAACGACCTAGAAGCACTGACACTGAATCATCTTTTGCTCCTTAAGACAAGACCATCCCTGCCACCAGGACTGTTTCAAAAGGAAGACATTAACGCTCGCCGCAGGCGGAGACAAGTTCAGTATATGTCAGATTTGTGAGAGAAACTTCTGCTCAGCAATGTTGATGGAAGAAATGGAGGCTGGAGTCCGCTTTATATCAAAACACTGAGTTTAATCGAGAGCCACGGCCGTGAGTGAGAACAAGGCATTTCCACAACGTGCATTGACAAATCCCGATTCAACCCTGAGAAATACACAGGAAACACAGGCAATTCTACCAGAGGATCCAGGAGGAGCCTCTGTTTGCGCCCTTTCTAATCATAATTAAATAAAGGATCTTCAGAGACAAAGAAAGTCTGTTTAAAGTCATGCCTAGTTGGCCACACTTCCCCCAACAGGAAGGCGGGACCTTTGACCTGTGCCCTGCTCTAAGTATCAGGCAGACACATGTGAAAACACTAAAATGCTTCTATACACAGACAACAGGAGAATATTCTCTAACAAGATTTATTCTGGAAACGGTGGATTAAAGAATATCTTCCCTACTTCAAGAATGACAGAAATGGTCACAAATCAGACGCAACTTCACACCAGGAGACATCATGATCATTATGGATGACTCAGCGCCTCGGAACTCCTTGCTTACTGGAAAAGTTGCTGAGACCATCGTTGACAAAAAGGGACTTGTGCGTATGCTTCGGATCAAGACCAAGACTGGTTTCCTGAGCAGACCAATTTACAAAGTTAGCCTTCTTCAGGAGTCAGAGGACTTTTGCCATGTCTAAATGGACTATATTTGCCTTTTTTATTTGTTGTCTCCTACCCCCTGCACACACACAAACCTAATCATTTTTATTGATACTGATTAGTGAGAAAAGATGATCACTTTTCCAAAAAGACTGCAAAATATAAACTCTGAACAAATAATCCAAGGAAGAGATCTAAACGTATATTGTGTGTGTATTGTCATTTATTATAGTAAGAGGGATTATATATCTACCCAGGACCAGGTGGAGGGATTATATCTCTACCTAGGACCTGGTGGAGGGATTATATCTCTTTGCTGGCCTGGAAGCTCCTTGAATCCCCCAGTCAGAGCTGGTTAATGTGGGATGGGCAAAAGGGAAGTTTAGGGCTCTCTGCTGGAACTGTTACCTCCGCGGGAGAAGATTGATTGGTGGATGGATGGATGGATGGATGGATGGATGTTTTATTTAAAACCTCTTCACAGAAGGTGGGACACAGAAAGAAAGGCTCATAACTCACCAACAATTCATTCAATCATCATACATTTTGGGGGATATGTTCAGTCCTTGTAATCCTAACCCCAACACATTTGCTACGGGGGAATATTAACTGAGATATGAAAGGTCATATTGTATAATGAATGTTGGTGTATGAGTTGCAGTGAATTGGAATGAGTTGGAACTTGGTACAAACCTCATTAAGAGATTGGTATAATAGATTTTTTAAATGAAAGTTATTATAATAAAACATAATATTGTATGATCCAAAATGTAAAAATCATCAAATTTAAAGTTGCCCTCGAAAAAGTTTAAGGTTTGATATAGTTTATCGCTATAGAGTGGTGCATGGAAGACGTCTTTTTGTAGGCCGACGGGATTTCCCATTAGATTTTGGAATATTATAAAAAATAAGGTCTGTGAAAAACGAACCTGTTTGATAAATGCACGTTTCGATCAGCCGGATAACCTCCACATAATAATAATAATAATACCTTGCATTTCAAAGCGCTTTTCCAGGTGCTCAAAGACGCTTTACAGTGGTGATAAAACATGATAAAACATGTCCACCATACTTTTATAATGTTAGAATCATAAATATAATGGCCAGAAGCAAAATGCTAACGTTATGCTATAACCTCTTAAATTCAACTTATAAAAGGGTGATATTAATAATTTCTCTTATCAAAGCAAGGTCACATTTGTGAGTTGGATGTAGAAGTGTCAGAACCAATAAAGATGTTTCAGTGTCAGAGTAAATCCAGATGGAACATAGTCAAAAAGTGTAAATTCTTGTCTCCGCCCAAAGTAAAACCCAATACTTAGAGTGAAAACCACCCTTGAATGATGGGTTAGTAGCCTAAAAGCTTTAGGAATCCAAAGTATAACATAATAAGTACCCTGTATCAAGATTGAGGCAAAACAAGTGAAAATTGACCTTTTTAGAGAGATTTAGCAAAACAAAGTCCAAGCGGACTAAGCATTGGGCACATTTGGGTACATTTGGTTCCATCAGTGCCATTTAACCTTGTTCAGGTACCAGACTGTAAAAATCATTGTATAACATTTAATTATCACCATAGGTATTCATTCAATAAAAAAAAATTGTTAAAAAATAGTGTGTGCGTGTACAGTGTGTGCGTGTACAGTGTGTGTGTGCTGTGTACAGTGTGTGTGTGTGTGTGTGTGTGTGTGTGTGTGTGTGTGTGTGCATGTGTACAGTGTGTGTGTGCTGTATGTGTACAGTATGTATATGTGTGTGTGCTGTATGTGTGTGTGTGTGTGCGTGTGTGTACTGTATGTGTACAGTATGTGTGTGTATGTGTACAGTGTGTGTGTGCGCGTGTGTGCTGTATGTGTACAGTATGTGTGTGTATGTGTACAGTGTGTGTGTGCGCGTGTGTGCTGTATGTGTACAGTATGTATATGTGTGTGTGTGCGTGTGTACTGTATGTGTACAGTATGTATATGTGTGTGTGTGTACTGTATGTGTACAGTATGTAGATGTGTGTGCTGTATGTATATGTGTGTGTGTGTGGTGTGTGTACTGTATGTGTACAGTATGTGTGTGTATGTGTACAGTATGTATATATATATATATGTGTTTGTGTATATGTGTGGGTGTGTATGTGTGTGGGAAGTTCCTTCTTTGCATGAGATGCATGTTACTTGCACAATAAAAATTAGGAAACATAGGAAACATTTGACTCCAACTGGAGCAGATTTAAAAAAAAATAGCAACACACTATACAAGCATTTTTTGGGTAAAAAAAAACCAACTTACAAACCCTGAATGTTATAGTATTACTCCAATAAGTCATGCCACTCCCTGAAACATGTCTTTTTTGTAGTGAAGCACAGAGGGACCAGACACTTCCTACAGTACACCGGTGTCTTCACCCTTCTGTTGCCAGCATCAGAGCACCTCCTGCAGTACCTCCTGACCTTGGTGGCATCTTCCCCATAATACTCGGGCATGCATGTGAGTGATGGTCGGGGGGTTGGTGGGCGGGGTGTTGCTGCTGCAGGGATGTGTGTGTGTGCGTGTGTACTGTATGTGTACAGTATGTGTGTGTATGTGTACAGTATGTATATATATAAATATATATATATATGTGTGTGTGTATTGTAAGGAAATATTTGTATGTATTCATGCAAATATTGAATAAGCTTAAAAGGGAAAATGATTTGTGTAGAAAACTGTGAGCTGAGTTTTGGGCCTGCTAACATATGGTTTTTGAGTACTAAAATGGCGGTAGACAAAGGGCTGTTAAGGGTTTTATTGCTGTGGGGGAGCTGGAGCAAGACACCCACTGTGGTCTCTGGAATGTGGGGGGGGATGTGTGTATGTGTGAAGGCTGCAGAAAATAGGAGACAGTGAATGTCAGAGGTGCTTGTTTGAGATGACCAGAACAGATGACCAGTTATCAGCTTGTTTAGGGATGCGCGCAGATTTGGAAAAGCGGACGAGTTGTCCACTCAAATCTCCTAACAAATGGTGATCTCGACATGCCTGAATAAACAGAGCTGTGGAAGGATTCAGACGACCACAATGGGTCGGGAACAAACACGTTTAGACGTCTCATACAATCAGGCAGGGCCCTGCAACTAAGGTAAACAACTTTAGGATTGTCTGTAGGCGTTTCACAGTGTTTTTGAAGTTTAAATGGAATATACGATGCATGTTATACTATGTAGGAAAGTTATATAAAACACGTGAACGTTGATCGCAAGGTAGACAGAGTCCTGCGTGACAAGAAATAAAGCGGTTTAGCGTGGATCTCAGGTAGTTTATTCCTGAGTGGCGTAGAAACGGTGCAGTTCGTGGGTTGTAAGGTGAAATTCCTACACGACGAAACCTGGAAGCTCGATATACTCAGATCGAGTCGCCGTTTAAAACTGGGGGTAAAATAGCAGACTAAGACCGATAAGCTAAAGTGTCAGCGGCCTGCTATCTGTTCATTTCTTGGGAGAGACCGCAAACGTCACCGACAGTGTGACGAGACCGGTTCTCGTTTCCCTTATCTGTAAAAATTCATTTGAAAGGCTGACGTAAACATAACGTTGATCACAAGGTAGATAGAGGGCCCTGCGTGACGAGATATGAAGCACAATATCAAGCTAGACAAACTGTACGGGGAATAAATCTGTGTGAATTTTACCTAAATAAACCTGTGTGACCGATTGTCTGTGGAAATCAGACAATCGCTCAGAAGAGTGAAGCTCATTTGTGCTCTGCTGCTGCCATCTAGTGGCTGAAAGGAGGGGAAGCACGTTAATTAAGTCAGATAAATAAAAGCGAAGTCAATATATTGCGTCAGAATAGTAAAGACAATTCTGAAATTCCAGGGAGTTATCGGGAGCAAGGGGAACAGACTAAGAGATTAATTGTAAGTGGAATCAAACAGGGGGATAAAGAAAAGGCTTGTATATTTAAATAAATAAGCTGTCTGTAGGTTGTCGTTGTTGATTAGTAGATACCTTGTTTTATGTTGGTAAATGTAATGGTACAAGAGCAAGCTATTCATCACAATTGTATTTTTAGGTTATGAATGAAACAAAAAGTAGTAGCCTAAGTGATAAGCAGAAGGGTTTTTGAACGCTTGTCAGTAATGTTTATATGACAGGGGTGCTTAGGCCCGCTTCGGTTTTCAATGTGCGCCATCACTTTAAAACAGAGGATTGGTGGCATTTTCAGTTCATTGCTTGCTTCCACACGCCGTCAGCCACCTTGTCTCTTTAATGCATTAGAACGATTGTTAACTTGCCGTGTTTCTAGCAATCAAACTCACTGTTCCGGAACGGCCTTTCAAAATAAAAGCCAAAGGCCGCTGTTCGCCAGAGATGCCTTCACAATAAAACAGTAATTAGCTTAACAATATATTTAACTTATATTGCGTCCTTAAATATTGATTTTAATTCATTACAGATCTAACCTGCTTGTAACACAACTTAGATAGACAATTTCAAGTGGTTAAAGGGGGTTTCCTGTATGGCTCATTTGATTTAGAACTGAAGTAAGGAAGAATAGTGTTTTATGAGTCATTCCTCATGGTTTCTAAAGATAAATCATCAGTTTGTCTGGACTTTGATATAGAGATAGGATCATGGGGGAGAAGGAAGACCTTTTTTGGTTTCAAATTAAAGAAGAGTTTAAAGATGAAGCAAGCAGGACTTCAACTGGCCAAAAGACATTTTAAAGTTTGATATTTTTGGTTAGCAAACAAGACATCTGATTATTATGTCACACATGATAATCTTGTTATAGAAAATAGCTTAAAATATTGGAGAAAATATGTGGATGTTCTTTCGTAGTGTGTGGAATATGTGATGCTGGAAACATGTACAATTTCAATTTATATGAGAAAATGGTTTCCTGAAAGAGTTATGTTGAGTAAATATGTAGCAGTGGATGAAACAATTTTTAGAGTGAGTTTTTGTAATATCATTAGTAGACATCAAATTATGTTGTTTAGATGGCATTTAACAATTAAGACAGATAGTATGATTAGAAAGAGTCAGAGTGGAAAGGGTTGGATTTATTTAACCTCAGTGTGCTAGATTTTTTTATAGGTAATGCGTCCCGAGACCTGGACTCCCCCTCTGAGTTAGAAAAGGCTACGATCCCGACCCTCCAAGCAGACAAAACACCTAACCCAACAGGAGACTCCTCCTTCTCCATCGAACAGACAGAGAACCAGAGCTGAAACAACAAACAACAAGACTGCAGCCAGAACTATCTCCACCTGTGGCATCCAGAACCAAACAGCATGCTGACAGGCAGAGATCTACGCTCATCAGTCCCTCAGACGGGACCATGAAGTTCCAAGCTGAGCCACGAGATTTAGCACAAGAGCAAAGTGTGGGACATGAGAGCAGAATCCGCCCTCCATAAAAACAGCAGGGAGACTGTAAAGGAGGAGATGAAATGCGAAACAGTGCAAGGACATTGGCATAATGGGGGCTGCAGATGTAACTGGGGCCAATGGCCGTCACACAACTGATGGATTGAACAGCTGATGGACTGAAGAGAAGACAGAATCAGAGGAGTTGGCATGGTCGATTAGAAGTGAGGAGGCCGGGGTCACGGCTTGAGAAAACCAGAGGAGGAGAAAAGGAGAACGGGAATGAGTGAGTTTACACATAAACACTTATTCACAAAACGCACATTTAAAGCATAAATACGTAAAGACAGAAAGATTTATTAAATTAAGAATAGCAGTCAAGAGGAAACTATTAGAGTAAAATGAGAACACACTGAGGGTTAAAGGGGGAGACATGACAGTAGAACCATATTCTTCAATCTTTTCATCATGTTAACAACATATTCTAGATTTTTATTCACGTGTGAATAAAGTAGTGGGATAGTTTTAGGAACCACTCTATAAGACAAATCTTTATCTGTATGGATAATGTTAAAGGGAGAGCTGGTGCCAAGCCAGATATAGTATTCCAATCTAAATAATTGATTTCACCATTGTAGCATAGTTATTACCATAGGAAATATGAAATGACTTCTGTTTTTAAATCCTTGATAAAGGAGGGAGTAATTGTGGCATGTTCGGACATCCAGGGTTCCACACACTGCTAAAGAGTTTAACATTGAAGACGTGTGGTTGTTATACCATTGTTATCATGAACAGAAGATAAATATAAATAAGTGAAGATAAGAAGATGTATTGACCATAAATTAGTCAATTGGTAAATAAAAATAGCGGAAAAGAGGAGAACTATTAAAGTGAAGTGGAAAATCAGTCTAAAACACACTGATAGGAAAAAGGGGGGGGGGCATGAAGGAAGTATGCACTGGAATTTTTATTCGTGTGTGAATTTGGTAGTGTTTTAATTTGTTACAGTATTGATCAGTTCAAAGGGAGAGTTTTAGTAACAGCTCTATAAGATCAGATAAATATTTATTTATATAGGTCATGTTGAAGGGAAAGCTGGTTCTAAACAAGAGTTACACGCACTGTTAAAGAGGGTAACATTGTTCTTTAAGTGCACCAGAATTGAAGCTGAAATATATCTATTAGACATTTTAATACTAATTAGGTGTAAATGAATTGCAGTAGTAGTAGTACTCTAAGGAAGTGAGTTTTGTACCAAGTTTCAGGAAAGGTGGGAGGCAGAAGTCCCAATGAAAAGTTAGTGATATCTTGAACATTATAGTTGTAATTGTGAATTAATAAATGATGGCGCTCCATATATACAGATTTGTATAGACGAAGGATGCTGGCCTGTGCTGGAAGACGGAGTCTCTGCAGAGCACGACACATGGCCAAAAAGACTGAGACCAACTGACCGACAAGGTAACTTGGGAAGGCACTCTCAATGACTGACTCTGAGGTGTACCTGACCAAACCTGACTTTACAACCTGACAGTGTGAGTGTGAGTGAGTGTATGTCTGCACCTGATCAGTGCAACTGCATGATTTAAAACGATGACTAATCAAGCATGTTTTGGACTAACACGTTATCTTTGTGTGATAATAATGTGATAATAATGTGTGAAATGAGAGGTTTCCTAACAGAGGAAAACGTATATAATCTGCTTGATGATATTTCACTCCCACAGGAGGTGGCCGTTTGCAGAATGTGAAGCTCAAACTAAAACATGAAGATTCTGTTTCTTTTAGGACTGAAAGATGGAGAGAAAACACTTCATTTCACTGAAGTGTTTACTGGGAAATTATGGATGTACATTTGGGAAAAATGTTTGGTATTGTCTTATAATCCATTATGACCTGAAGGTTTTCTTCGATTTTGTTTACACATGAGATAATGGGTAAAAAAGGGGGAGTGTAAACTTTACAATGTACATTTTTCATTTAGGGACTGAAAGGAACCGGCCGCTCCAACCCCATTGTTCAATCTGACCATTGATTGACAGTTTTAGAATTGACCTGCTCCATATTTGGGGATAACACACTGTTTGATGAATGTTGACATGTCTCTAATAATTATGGCAGGTAACACAGATAAAGACTGGAGAAGCTGACCTGTGAGTAATGTTTCAACAGACAACATCATGTAACTAGCCTGGTAAAGAAGTAAAAGCCATAGACTTTATTGTTTAGGTCATTATGGGGATATACATTTCATCTACATTTATAATAGAAAGACATTTGATGACAGTTTGTTGGAATTCTGTATTCATTTTTTCAATATATAAGCACTGACGGGTAGAAGCAGTATCACCGGGAAGCCATTAACTTTGTTAGTATCGTGATTTGGGTTGTTTTTGAATCCATAACATAAGTGTATTTCTTTACCAGAAGCATTAGCAGTTCAAATCATATTTAGATTTTTAATGGGATCTCAAGGATTTCATTTAAAGATAAACACAGATGCTTGTCAGAAATTCAGAGCTATTGAAATATGTTATTTAGTTTACCTAAAGATGTTGGGGTTCTTATTTAGTTGGCACAGTCCAAGTATTAAGATTCTGAAGCCGCACAATTAATTTAGAGAACCTGTTCACAGACGTCTGTTGTTTTAAGACACCCCACCAACAGGCTCCAAGTTGCCTACGCAGTGGTGGGTCAAACAGCCGAGGGCCCCAGAGCCCGGAGCGTAGGCTAGAGGCATTTGTATCAGATTTCTCCACACAGGTTGTTGACGCCAAAAGGGGGACCCGAGACGCAGGAGGCTGACTGTCAACACCAGGCTCTCCGGCCCCGACCGAGTGACCCAGAGGACATCCCATGCCGTCTGCCTACAAGGAAAGGGGGACAACTGGTACCGCTGGAGCCAGTGTGCGGCGGGGGAAAACACCTGCGAGGACCCTAGACGACATCAGGACGGATCTGGCTCTCGTCATGGAGGTCGACTCGGATGCTGTCATCATCGGACCGGAGAAGGAAGATCGGGAGGACATCTATTCAGCATCGACTCGGAAGCCGCCATCAGCAAGCCGGAGGAGAAGACATCTCTCTAGCAGGCAGCCCAAAAGCCGCCGTCAGCGGATCAGAGGGGACAAAGACACGGCAAGCCAGGATGGCACAGGGGACTCCACTCTCCACTGTAACAGGAGTGTGTGTTAAGTGCAACAAGACGGTGTATGGAGCCAGCCAGCCCTGCCAAGCTATGGGCAGCCTCTACCATGACAGCTGCTTCACCTGCAGCGCCTGTAGTAGGGAAGGCGTTCTACTATGACGCAGGAAGGGTTTTCTGTGAAGAGGACTTTAAAATCTACTGTCTGAAAGACTGCCACAGGGTCCTGGCGCCTAAATGTGCTGCGTGTAACCAGCCCATCCTGCCCTCAGAGGGGTCTGATGAAACCATTCAGACTAATCAGTTCCACCATTGAGGGAAAAGCTGCTTCTCCCCCTCCTGACGAGTATGGAGACTCAGCAGACAAGGATGCAGTTTTTTGACATTTTTTGGTCTCCCTCTCATTCTGCCATAAGAAATTGCTATGAATGGCTGTTCCAAATGTTTAAAGGGCTCTAAACACTGATGAGAGATGATTTTCTATTACGATTAGCGGTACTCAATCATTCTGATTGAAGGTTTTTTATTAATTTTGTTGTTACTAAGTGATGTAATTGATGTATGGAGTTATTTACAAATTTTGGTATTTCTACACGGTCATATGAAGTTGATATGTGGAGCCATTCCTGAATGTTTAGAATCCCAGGTTATAATGTGAAGTTGCACTCTTTTTTAAGAGTGCAAAAGGGGGAATTGTAAGGAAATATTTGTATGTATTCATGCAAATATTGAATAAGCTTAAAAGGGAAAATGATGTGTAGAAAACTGTGAGCTGAGTTTTGGGCCTGCTAACATGTGGTTTTTGAGGACTAAAATGGCGGTAGACAAAGGGCTGTTAAGGGTTTTATTGCTGTGGGGGAGCTGGAGCAAGACCCCACTGTGGTCTCTGGAATGTGGGGGGGGATGTGTGTATGTGTGAAGGCTGCAGAAAATAGGAGACAGTGAATGTCAGAGGTGTTTGTTTGAGATGACCAGAACAGACGACCAGTTGTCCTTAAACTCCACCCCTTCCTGTATCATTGGTATGAAAGCCTATCCAGCTGGCTGTTCTCTCTCTCTCTTCTTGCGTCGCTCGGACTGGAAGGTTCTGGCGGCCTGTGGGCAGGAGCCAGGAGTGGGCCTACTCCTGACATTATGCATATGATATAATATGGTTTTGTATGGTAATGTATTGATTGTATTGCATTGTATATTACCATTAAAGTGGATTATTGTTTAACGGTTAATTGTATGCTCTGGACTCCTTCCTGTAAGTTATCAGCTTGTTTAGGGACGCGCGGAGATTTGGAAAAGCGGACGAGTTGTCCACTCAAATCTCCTAACAGTATATGTGTGTATGTGTGTGGGAAGTTCCCTCTTTGCATGAGATGCATGTTACTTGCACAATACAAATTAGGAAACATAGGAAACATTTCACTCCAACTGGAGCAGATTTATTTAAAAAAAAATAGCAACACACTATACAAGCATTTTTTGGGTAAAAAAAACAACAACTTACAAACCCTGAATGTTATAGTATTACTCCAATAAGTCATGCCACTCCCTGAAACATTTCTTTTTTGTTGTGAAGCACAGAGGGACCAGACACTTCCTACAGTACACCGGTGTCTTCACCCTTCTGTTGCCAGCATCAGAGCACCTCCTGCAGTACTTCCTGACCTTGGTGGCATCTTCTCCATAATACTCGGGCATGCATGTGAGTGATGGTCGGGGGGTTGGTGGGTGGGGTGTTGTTGCTGCAGGGACTCCAGAAAACTCAACCAGTTCTTTAGCAAGCTGCTCCCTGAAGGACTTCTGTGTGAGTGGCTTTGCCCCGGCGGGATCACCCCTCCTCTTGTGCAGCTCCTTGTGGAGAATGAAGCTGTTCACCACGGAAATGTCCATAAAATGATAAAAAAATGTCTTGTACCATTTCATCGTTTTGTGATGAACGCTGTAGTATCCAATCAAAGCGTCGGACACATCCACACCGACCATGCTTTGGTTGTAGTCTACCACATGTGCACGGTGGAGCACATGGACACTTCACGGCTGTCCATCCACTTTACAAACAGGAGCTTGCTTCGCCTTATCCAACACAGATCTCCCCTTTCAGCCTTTTTCGGAAGGTCGTTCAACACAGTCTGTGGAAAACCAACTCGATTTATTCGAATGGTCCCACAACAGCCAATGTTTTTTGTTGACAAATCCCCAAATAGGGCAGGGCTGGTGTAAAAATTGTGCACAAAGAGTGTGTAGCCCGCACCGAGCACAGGGAAAGGTAGGAGATCAATCACGGAGGAGTAGCTGAGTCCCTGGCCTGGGATGAACTCACTCTTCCCCGCATACACAAAGAAATTCCCTGTGTATGCTGTTGAGGAATCCGCCAGCACAAACAGTTTGAATCCCCACTTTGTTGGCTTGTCCTTCATGTACTGCTTCATGCTGCTGCGGGCCTTGGAGGCGACCATCCTTTCATCAATGGAAATGTTTTGATAAGGCTGGAAATATGCTTTGCAAGCAGCAGTGATTTCAGTGTACAGGGGCTTGACCTTGAAAAGTCTGTCTCTGCAGTGCTTCTTTTGCGATCATTTTCCTCGTCTTCTTCAGGGTTGCTCATGTGCAACGACCAAATGATGCATTCGAAGCGATTCCGGGACATTTTATCAGCTGGGAAGCTGAAGTTATATGGCCATGCTATCTTCCAGTAGTCTGTTCGCTGGTGCACGCGAACTAGGCCTGAGAAAATGATAATGCCCAGGAAAATAAAAAACTCTTCCTGAGTCAGCACTTTCCAAACCATCTTTTTCCCTGCCTGCAATCTCTTCAGGGCGTTTGCGTTTGTATTTGCAATTAGTGTATTAATCACGGTATTGCCAAAAAATAGTCTGATATGTATATATATGTATATACATATGTATATACATATATATAGATATACATATACATATATATATATATTTATGTATGTGTGTATATATGTATATATATATGTATATATATACACATATGTATATGTGTAGAACCACCTCTGCAGGCGGCGCATATGTAGTAACCCCAGCGGGATCACAATGTGAGCAGCCGCCATGAGACTCAAAGTCTGCATGACAGTTAAAGCTGTCACTGTCGCCCCCTGTCGCAGCCTGTGAACCGCCCGGAGAAGGGACGCACTTCTGCTCTCTGACAGGGTGGCGCGTAGCGCACCTGCATCGAACACCACTCCCAACTACAACGCCTGTTGGTGAGGTATCGGGGTGCTCTTTTTTCAATTGATCGCAAAGCCTAATTTGGTAAGGTGTGTGATCAATTGTGCTGAGCAAAGCATTGCCTGTTCCCTGGACCCGGCCATGACTATGAGGTTGTCTAGTAAAAGAAAACTCTCATGCCGTGGGCGCGCAGCGGTTGAAGCGCTGTGGCAACACATTTGCTGAACGTGCGTGGGGATAGGGAATAGCCGAAACGGCAGCCTGTTGACTCGTAGGCTATCCCCTGGAAGGCAAAACGCAGACACTTTCTGTGCTCTGGCGTCTTTCAGGTCGATGGTGGTGAACCAATCATCTGGCTGCACAAGCCCCAGTAACTGTTTCATAGTTAATATGCGGAATTTCCTGCAGAAAATGTGACGATTCAGTTTTACTAAGGTCCCTGAACGCACCGCCACGCGCTCTGGTGTGAGTGCGGGCTCCGCCATAATGCAGCCTTTACCACTACGGGTAAACTGCATTGGAGTCTTTACTCTAGGCGTAGTGTGTTCTCTGACAGAAATACGCTGGCCATAATGTCCCTGTACCCGCATAGCGCTCTCCTTTAGATAGCACTCCCTGGGGTTCATCCCTCTCATCTGCGCATGCCCACTAGCCACCTCCTTTACAGGAGCTACAGCTGGGGCAGCGAATGGGGAATTTGTACAGTTAACATTGTGTGTAGGCCTAAGTGTAACCTTTGTGGAAACAAAAGGCAAGGCAAGGCAAGTTTATTTATATAGCACCTTTAAAAACAAGGCAATTCAAGGTGCTTCACAAAAATGAAAGACATTCAGACAAAGGCATTTAAAAACAGTAAAAGATAATAAAATAAACATTAAAAGAAAAAATACATGAACACAAAGTTACAGTGCAGTCTAAGATATGAATAGTTCATATAAGTAAAGTTCCACTTTACTGATGAACACAACGGCTCAGTTTCATTTAAAAGCAGCGACAAAAAGATAAGTCTTCAGCCTGGATTTAAAAGTAGTCAGAGTTGCAGCAGGTTTCTGGGAGTTGGTTCCAGATGTTTGGAGCATAATAACTGAACACTGCTTCTCCATGTTTACTTCTGACTCTGGGGACAGGAAGCTGACCAGTCCCTGAAGACCTGAGAGATCTGGATGGTTCATAATTTAGCAGAAGATCAGAAATGTATTTTGGGCCTAAACCATTTAGTGCTTTATAAACCAGCAGCAGTATTTAGAAATCTATTCTTTGACACACAGGAAGCCAGAGTGAAGACTTCAGAGCAGGAGTGATGTGATCCACTTTCTTAGTGTTAGTGAGGACTCGAGCAGCGGCGTTCTGAATCAGCTGCAGCTTCCTAATAGATTTAGTGAGACCTGTGAAGACACCATTGCAGTAGTCCAGTCTACTGAAGATAAAAGCATGGACACGTGTCTCCAGATCCTGCTGTGACATTAGTCTTTAATCCTAGATATATTCTTTAGGTGATAGTAGGCTGATTTAGTAACTGTTTTAATGTGACTGTTGAAACTCAGGTCAGAGTCCATGACTACACCTAGATTTCTGGCTTTATCTGTTGGTTTGAACATTGCAGACTGAAGCTCAGCGCTAACTTTTATACATTCTGCCTTGGCTCCAAAAACCATTACCTCAGTTTTGTCTTTGTTTAATTGGATTTAATATGAAGTTGCGGTATTGTTCTGATAATTACATAATGAAAAACTAAAGTATCAGTGATTTCACACAGGTGTTTAACTGCCTCCTCTGCGAGCCAAATGACACCAACAAGAGGTCTAAAGGCCATGCAAGGAAAAATATTTTTGAAAAACCCTGTTGGAATAATATCAAGGCAGCAGGAGGAGGATTTCAGAAGTTGTATAATGTCCTCTAGTTTTTTATCATTAATCTGATGGAATTGTGTCATGATGTCTGAATTGATGTTAAGTGGACACAGAGACAAAACATTTGCTGTTCCTGATTCAGAGGCACTGACTGCTTGTCTGATTTTCTGAATGTTGTCAGTGAAGGAGGCAAATTCATTGCACGCCCTGGTGGATAGAAATTCAGAGGCTACTGACACTGGGGGGTTAGTTAGTCTGTCGACGGTAGCGAACAAGGCACGTGCTTTGTTTTTGTTTTTGGTAATGATATCAGAGAAGAAAGACTGTTGTGCATTTTTCAATTTCAAATTATAAAGGCCAAATCTCTCTTTATAAATGTCAAAGTGAACCTGGAGATTTGTTTTTCGCCACCTGCGTTCAGCTTTTCGTCATTCTCTTTTTTCTGCTCTCACGGTTATGGCCTTTCTCCATGGAGATATTTTCTTCCCAGTCACTTCCTTTACCTTAATTGGAGCAATGGCATCTATAACATTTTTAATTTTTGAATTAAAATGATCTACTAGCTCATTAACTGAGGTGTTAGCAGGAAGAAGTGTGGAAGAAAAATTCTGAGTAAACATTTCCCTAGTGTTTTCAGTTAAATATCGCTTTGTGGTTACCTCTTTTTGAACACTTGTGTGAACAGAAACAGAGCTCTCAAAGAAAACACAGGAATGGTCAGACAGTGCAACATCAGTCACCACAACCTTAGAGATATTCAGACCCTTTGAGATAATTAAGTCCAGAGTGTGCCCCTTATTGTGCGTGGGCTCCGTCACATGCTGAGTCAGTCCATAGCTATCAAGAACACAGAACAGTTCTTTAGCCCCTCTGTCCTGGGGGTTGTCAACATGGATGTTAAAATCACCAACAATGACTAGACGGTCAAAGTCAATACACACGATAGACAGCAGTTCAGTAAAGTCATCGAAAAAGCTTGCACAGTATTTGGGTGGTCTATAGATATTTAGGAACAGAGCTCGAGAGGAGAATTTCAGCTGAAGGGCCACATATTCAAAATAATCAAAGTTTCCATACGATGTCTTCCTGCATTGAAGGGAATCATTGAACAGAATAGCAACTCCACCCCCTTTCTTATGCATTCTTTCCTGACTCATAAAACTAAAGTTGGGAGGGGTTGATTTGATAAGAACAGCTGCACTGTTATTTTGTTCAATCCAAGTTTCTGTTAAAAACATAAAATCAAGATTGTGCTCAGTGATAAAATCATTGATTAAAAATGTTTTTCCTGCCAAAGACCTGACATTTAATAAAGCTAGTTTAAGTTCGTTAAACACACTATCAGTCATGTGTGTTGTAACAAGCTGTGGCTGACATGGAATCACTGCTAAATTAGATAAACTCACACAAACATTTGAGTGCTTCCTGTATCTAAGAAGATTCACCGCTCTTAATCTATTACCTATCAACACAGATATCGGCAAAGCTACTGGCAGGCAGGGCCCCGGCATGTGCTGGAAAGAGTTGAGAGTGCCATACGCCTGGACCCAGCAGATATCAGACACAAAGGTGCCTACAAATGGAGACATTCTTGACTATATAGCGGAACGAGTCGAATATTTAAAAATAATGCAAAATAAGGTTGTCTCTAACTCAGAGCAGAAATCTCAAACGGGGCCCATACAAAATCCAGCTATTCCCACCCGCTCCTCTCTCCTTTACCCGGATTTAGGTAGTCTGATTACACAGCCCCCTCCCCCTTATTCTCTACCCGACGAAAGCGCAAGTAAATTGCAAATGATCGTGGCAGATGCATCGGACACAGAAGGAGAAGAGACTGCCATGAGCGTAGGGAACTATAGAATGGTGGGGACAGTAGCGTTGAGTGAAAAGTTAAGCAGATATCTCTGACAGGAACAATCAGTGAACGAGTGGATGTAGGTCAGGTTCTTTCAATGCCCCATAACAGATTAAGGTCTCACCACACCGCAGAAGACCCCACCAAGCATGCTTTTATTGCTCCAGTATTACAGGCGCCTTTAGTGGCCGCGCAAAATGGGAAAACGGCTTATCATCCTTTCACACTAGGGGACATACATGCGCTGATCGATAACATGCCGTTGCCTACTGAGGGAGGGAGACATTGGATGCGAAGGTTTGCGGACATGGCTGTAGGACAGAATATCTGTCTGGGAGATTTCAGGAAAATACTAGCACAACAGACTTCCTATTATGAGGTAGAAAGAGTTGAGGATAGATCAGGAACATCAACAATGAAAGGTGACATGCCTATTTCCTTTAACGATGTTCACAGCCAGCTGGGCAAAGCAATGAGAGAACATTTCCCACAGACAGGGGGAGGTTACGGTTCACTGTCATTTACATTTACACCTGGAGAGGCTGCAGCAACCATGTTGCTCAGGGCACGCCAACAATACAGAGTAGCAACTGACTACAGTCCAGATAATAATGACCAACAGATACAGATGTTCTGTAAGACAGTGCTTGCAGCGGTGCCGAAAGAAATTAAAAGTCTGAAGGAGGACAATCCAGAGGTAGATCAGTTAAAACACAGACGTGGGAACGTCATGTAGCCCATCATATGAGTATATTTAACAAATAACATACAGAGAGTAAACTGAGGAAGAGGAGTTGAGGGTGCAGTTACTGCGAACGCAACCGGAAATAGCCCGGAAAACAGTTCAGAATGAAAAAAGAATGCCAAACAGTTAATTGTTCACCCAGTAGCGCCGGCCGTGCAGCCACAGGGGCAGCAAAACCCACAAGGGGGCCTTTCCAACCAGGGTCCGCCCTATAGTCAGCCCCAATTTGGCTATGATAATAGTTATTGGCAACAGAGGGGTGGGTTCAGAGGCGGGGTCAGAGGTCGAGGTGGCTTTGGAATGACTCCTGGATTGGACTTATATCAGAAGGTGTGTTTCATTTGCGGACAGCCAGATCACTGGTTCAAGCAGTGCCCAAATAAAGCCCCACCAGGAAGGGGGCGGGCTAGAGGGGGACAGAGAGGGTACGGACGGGGGAACGGATCAGAGAGACCATATATCCAGACCCAGGAGGCTGTCCCATTGCCGCAACAACCGAACCAGGGTCACAATGCCCCTAATGCTATGGCCGCCCCCTATGGCCAGTTTGTCCTGTATGAGAGGGAGTACTACGAAGAATGAAGACGCCCAGGGAACTCTGGATGTACGGGCCTTGCGGATCCATACATTACTATGACTGTTAAAGACTCAAAGCTACCATTCCTGGTTGATTCAGGAGCAAGATATTCCACCATCAATTCTCCCGTCTTCAAGGCGTCCCTTTCATCTACAACAATCTCAGTCATAGGGTTTTCGGGAAAATAGAAAAAATACCGCTTTCCACGCTGTTATCCACCAAGATAGCAGGACAGACATTCTTACACCAGTATATTCTTGCACCTAAAAGCCCGGCTAACCTCATGGGAAGGGATATTCTGATCAAAGCGAATGCCTCCATCCTGATAATATCATTCCCAAATGGCACAAGCATCAATTGTTCGTTATCTACCATAAAATCAGGTTCTCAGATGATGTTGGCCCAGTCCACTGAGGCAGAAGCAACCCAACATGCCACTATATTCTGGGGACTGTTGGACCGAGCTCGGGACAACACACCTGGACTATATTCCATTTTCAACAATGGAAGCAATGGATTAACCTCCTCAGGCCTTATGGCCCCCCTCCAGACCCCCCCCCACCTGATGCTAAACTATGATAGAAGAGACGACCAAAGTTATGAATATGAGTATGATAATGAGGTGTCTATGGCCGTTTGGGACGTTACCACGACAAATCTCTTTGTGGGACAGGCGGGGGTGGCTGCGTCGGTTGAGCTCTCTGATGAACAACTGTATTGGTACCGTTTGTCTGCTGAGTCCAAACCACACATTTCATTAGCTATCAGGAAGGGTTATGAAGCTAAAGAACTTGGTCCCATGGTAAAGACGCTGCTAGAAGTCAAAGATTGGGAACCTACGCAGATAGCGGCACTGACATACTCTCCCTCACACAGAGCTTATCGTCTTAAAATCTGCACACAAGAATGCATCCACATGGAGAAACACGAAGTAGATAGACATCATGGTAGGGAAAAAACTGACCATGCATATACAGTTGACATGTTGCGTGATCTCCCGTCTGATCTGTGGGCGTCGCACTCTCATGATGTAGGTTTCTGCTTAAAAGCCACACCAGTAACATTTGAGGTGAGCAGCTCTGTGCCTGTGAACCGGTCACAATACCCGATCAAACCACAGGCAAAAGGGGGTGTTGACAAGGCAGTTGAGGGACTGAAGAGAGCAGGGGTGTTAGAACCTTCACAAAGCGTTTGGAATACTCCCATACTTCCTGTATCAAAATCTAGCGGGGAGTACAGAATGGCTCATGATTTGAGAACCGTTAATACTATTACGACTACAGCTCTGTTACCAGTTCCTAACCCCTACACGGCTATCTGTAATATCTCATCTGCACATACATGGTTCACATGTATTTACCTAGCCAACGCTTTCTTCTGCATACCTCTGGCAGAGAGTATGAGACCTATTTTTTCTTTTACAATAGGAGGGGAGAAACTACAATACACAAGTCTACCACAAGGCTTCAGTTTGTCTCCAGGAATATTTAACAAAGTACTCATCTGGAGGGCGTTACATTGCCAGTGAGGGTTGTATTAATACAGTATGTAGACGACCTTCTCATCACAGCACCTTCTGCAGCCTCTTGTTTGGAGGCCACCAGAAACCTACTGGTGCGCCTCCTTTCCTGGGGTGGAAAGAATCATCCAGGATGTGAAGATAAGAATAGATCTCAGAGACGAGCCTATGCCACATGCAGAAAACCTGTTCACAGATGGCTATTGTTTCAGACACCCCACCGACGGGCTCCAAGCGGCCTATTCAGTGGTGGGTCAAAAAGCGGAGGGACAGTTTGAGGAAAGAGCAGCAGGAAAAGTAACAGGGAAAGTCTCAGCACAGTTGGCAGAAGTAATGGGAGTCATTGCAGCATTAGAGCTATCAAAAGGAAAAGATGTAAACATCTATACAGACTCAGCATATGTTCATGGTGTCATACATGTGGAAATGCGCCAGTGGATGAGAGCAGGATTTGTAACGTCCACAAATACCCCCATCAAACATGAGAAAGAGATCAAAAGGCTTGCTGAAGCAGTAATGTTGCCTAACAAGTTAGCTTTACTTAAGTGTAAAGGTCACAACACAGAAAAGAACTACTTGGCTTGGGGTAACAATGCAGCAGACAAAGCAGCTAAAGAGAAGGCAGGATATACACCATGGTATCAAATGCTTGTCTTAAAATCTGCTGACTTGCTGCCCGCAATAACAGACGAGACGCTTAAAGAAGCTCAAGAAGCGGGGTCTCCTCAAGACAAAAAACTATGGTCAAACAGGGGAGCTCCCAACAAAGATGGGATATGGTACTCCCCAGATGGGAGACCGGTAATACCCCCCGAGTGGATAAGATCCATGCTTAAAGAAGCACACAGCCCAACACATTGTGGTAAAACTCAGATGAGCAGACACCTGACTCACTGGTGGCACCCCTACCTACCAGACATGATAGCTAATCACCTGGAAGAATGTGTAATTTGCTTAACCCATAACATCAGAGCCACAGTGAAACCACACCAGGGAAAGTTTCCTTTACCTAAGATGGCAGGCGAATAAATCATCATTGACTACACTGACATGATTGACAAAGTAAGAGGATTCAGATATTTGTTAGTTGTAGTAGATGCATACACAGGTTGGCCAGAAGCTATCCCTTGCAGAAGAGAAGATGCAGACTCAGTGATCAAATTCCTAGTCACGCATTACATTCCATTACATGGATTTCCTAGGAAAGTGAGGTCAGACAATGGCAGCCATTTCAAGAACCATGACCTACGCACAGTAGAAGAGTCCCTAGGACTAAGAAACAGTTTTGGAGCAGTTTATCATCCACAGTCTCAGGAAAAGTGGAAAGGATGAACCAGAACTTAAAACAAAAACTCAGCAAAGCATGTGAGGAGACAGGCATGAAACGGTTAGACGCATTGCCTCTAGCTCTTATGTCAATCAGGAGCTCCATTAACAAAGGGACAGGTTTTTCTCCATTTGAGCTCACCCATGGTCACCATTTCCCAGGCCCAGGGGCCCTAAGTATAGGAAAGGAAATAGAGGTTCTGAGTTTGAAACCATACTTCCAGCAACTTAAGGGATTGGTGGTAGATTTTTCCACCCAGGTTGCAGAGGCAAAAGGGGACCCGAGAAATACAAAGTGAACACTGCGGAGTTCATCTGGCTGAAAGCAATCAGACCCAAGTGGCTGAGACCCAGGTTCTCTGGACCCCATCGGATGATGCAGAGGACATCTCACGCTGTCCGCTTGGAAGGGAAAGGAGACATCTGGTACCACTGGAATCAGTGCACAGTGGGGAAACCTCCGGGAAGGACCCTAGGCGACCTCATCACGGACGTGGTCTGCGCAGAGGAGGAACCAGACGACAACACTCCTATCACCGACCCAGAAGCCGCCATACGCGGGCTGGGTGAAGAGGACGTCGAGGAACGGCCCTGAGGGAACGAGGCAGAGCGGGGTGGATCAACGCTTCCAGATGGCGTCTGTCTTCTCCACCGGAGGCTGGCGTGTGAAAGCTGTCATCATCCTCCTCATCCTGGGCCTGCTGTACCTGTCCAAGGTAGCCCTGCTTGATGAAGCTGTGGCCATTCCAACGACAAGTGGCGAGGGCTCTCGCCCCTTGGGGGGAGAAATTAAGGTGCTCTTATCTAAGGGTCCAGACCCTGAGGGCAAAATCACACCAACGGGCCAATCAGTGCCAAGCGACAAAGACAGGTTGTTTTCAATCACCACACAAACATTCAGTACGATGAGAGAGAGACAAAGAGAGAGAAAAAGAGAGACACAGAGAGAGAAGAAGGAGGAATGCCCCTCTCTCTGCTCACAAACCACAGAATGTTTCTTTTAACTGCCCAACTGCAATATGTGACTCACCAAACTGTGTTATTAAGTACCCTGTGTTTTTTAACAAGGGGGGCGACTCCACGGTGTGGAGAGCGTATCCAAGGACGCCGTATCAGGAGTTCCGGGTTTCATTACGGATGGTAAGAATAACACTCAACACCATTGCAAATATGCCCCCAGAACTGTGGTGTACCACGGCAGAACAGTTAAAATACGAGTCCCAGTCCACGACAAGGAAACAAGATTACAAAGCTCCCAATTCGGGGGTCACCAGATGTGCATTTATTGAACCAGAGCATGAAACAGATTTTTCTAATGTAGGGGTCGCCGGACACGCCTCTATTAGAACATATATTGAACCATATCATGAAACAGATTTTTCGAAAAATGCCCTAATATCCACTCCACCTAAACAAACAGGAGAGGATGTAGATTCTTCAAAAAAGGCCTTAATCGCTCCACCTAAACTAACTAAGACCAATTCGGCAATGAGTTTAATGTTAGACTATGCACATGAACGCAATGTTAGCAACTGTTGGCTGTGCCAAAACTGCCAGAATCCGTACATTCTTCCATGTTTAGCCCCATTCCTTTCTCAAAAGCTGACTACAGTTTAGTTAGCTGGAATGACATAGCATCCCGTATTGGAGATGGTGCAGAGGATTGTTACACTCCTTCGTACCCAATACATTCTGAGAAACCTCTACAATACAAGGGTTTAATCTCGCTCATTGTTGAGACAGTAAATAAAGATTACCTGCCAGAGGGGTTCAAACAGTTGACGGTCCTAAAACTAATATATGTGAAGAAATATATTAACCTAGCTTTTGAATACAGATTCCAATTAGCTCTAGCCCAGACTAATTGCTCGGTTAACTTTACCAGTCCAATATGTACACTGCAACCACACACTCCATCTTTATTAGTTGAAGGTTTGGTAACAGTAGTGCCCTGGTTTGGCTCCAGAACAGTGGACTCAGTTGAGGTTAAAATACATGACTGTTCGCAGCCATTACCCTTAGGTAAGTCCCCTACCCGTGACTGTTCTGTCTATGTTCCCCCAGTTGTAGTACATGAGTGGAAGAATGTGTCCATCTGTTTCCAGAATGAAAGAGGATCTCTTACCTTTCCAGATGTGGGCCACAGCGACTGTAATACCGTAATAACGGTGCAGACAGCGGATGGCTAGTCTATTTTTACCATGGTATGGTATTTATGTTTCTCAGCAGGAAATTGTGGCATTGTCCAAAGTAGTGGAAAATCACTTAAATGCATCTAACACAGCCATGTTAGCCGAACATAAAGAATTACAGGAGGTTAGGACTGTGGCATTACAGAATCGTATGGCACTGGATCTTCTATTAGCGGCCCAGGGGGGCACATGCAAGGTGATTGGATCTGAGTGTTGTTCTTTCATCTCTGATGCTACACCTGAGGTAATGGATATGGCTCATGATACCGCCAGGGGGATAAAAGAGTTGCATGAAACTCATTTACCCTTGGGGATTTAACTGGAACTTTTGGATCGTGGGGTGCAGGGTTGGTTACATTTGCAGTAACCGTTTCAATTTTTATCTTAGTTGTGCTAATTGTGATTATCTGCTTGGTCACTGTCGTTAAACTAGCCATACGAAAGATGACCAAAACCGCCCTCCAGGCTCCACAGAGACTAGTAGGATATTCCACAGTCGATGACTCCGTGTTGATGTACGACGCCCAGCTTTCAGATCTGTGGGGCTCAATCACGGCTTCTGCGCCATGGGGACCCCCACAACATGAATGACAAGTTGATTAAAATTGACACTCAGAATGTAGAAGATGGATATATCTTTTCGGGTTTTTACACTACGCAATAAATGTCTGATTCTTCCTTTTCAGATTTTTGAACCGTGTATTTGACTAAAATAAATATATTGATAAGTGCCTTACTTTGGACTAAAGCGTAATGAAGTATACGTGAAGTAATGTTAAAGCTTGAAGACACTGCAATGTTGCAGATTACAGATTAATTCAATCACCACTGTGAAGGTTATACCTTAAACTGTGAATTTCAACTGGACCTTTACAATCCAGATTTTATACCTCAGGTGGATTTCTAATAATCCTACATTTTAAATGTGTTTTACTATAATGGTCTTGAAGCAAATCTTTGAGATGCGAGCTATTTTTTAAAGTTTGTAATTTGATGATTAAGGAGGACTGAATGATAAATGATAAAAGATGTTATTTGGAAACATATATTTTAATGTTTTCTTCTATATTTTTTGGTATGTTTATTTTTGTGCTATTGATGAACGATTTGTCTAAACACTGATGAGATGATTTTCTATTACTATTGGCGGTACTCAATCATTCTGATTGAAGGGTTTTTTAACTTTGTTGTTACTAAATGATGTAATTGATGTATGGAGTTATTTACATATTTTGGTATTTCTACACGGTCATATGAAGTTGATATGTGGAGCTATTCCTGAACGTTTAAATAGTCTGAATCCCAGGTTATAATGTGAATGTCTTGAAATAGTTGATCTCTTAAATTGAGACCAAAAGGGGGATTTGTAGTAAAATATGTGTATGTATTCATGTTAGCAAACTATGAATAAGCTTAAAATGGGAAATTATTTGTGTAAAAACTGTGAGCTGGATTTGAGGCCTGTTGACATGTGGTATTGAGAACAAAGGAAGATGGGGGAAGGTGAGCGTTTGACTTGCATTCAACTTAAATCTAGAAGATAATGAAGCTGAGCTACTGTGATTGGGAGACTTAAGGTGTGAGGTGTTGGTTATATTTGGCGGCCAATCACGGAGGTCTGGAAGGGAGGATCAGATAACTCCTCCCATTGTTAGCAATGTATAAACACAGGAACCACGCTGTGTTCAGCCTCTTTCCTCTGGCTGGCTCACGTGATTATCAGGTAATATGGGATCCCAAAGAAAAAAGAAAACTGTATTGAATTTTTACTGTATTGATTGTATTGCATTACCATTAAAGTTGATTATTGTTTAACTGTTACTTGGTAGCTCTGGATTCCTTCCTGTATGATAAACAGCTTGTTAGGGACGCGCGGAGATTTGAAAAGCGGACCAGTTGTCCCTCAAAATCTCTATCAACACACACACACACACACACACACACACACACTCACACAAAAATATTTTTAACATTTTTTTTTGGGTGGAATGAATACCTATAGTGATGATTCAATATAATACAATACTTCGTATAGTCTGGTACCTGAAAAAGGTCAAATGGCACTGATGGAACCAAATGTGCCCAAAGCTTATTCCGCCTGGACTTTATTTACATAAACCTCTCTAAAAAGGTCAAATGTCACTTGTTTTGTCTCAATCTTGATACAGGGTACTTATTATATGTTGTACTTTGGATTCCTAAAGCTTTTAGGCTACTAACCCATCATTCAAGGTTGGTCTTCACTATAAGTAATGGGTTTTCTTTAGGCGGAGACAGGAATTTACATTTTATTGCTATGTTCCATCTAAATTTACTCTGACACAGAAAAATCTATATTGATTCTGACACTTCTACATCCAACTCACAGATTTAACCTTGCTTTGACAACAACAATTATTCATATAAACATTTTAGAAGTGAAGTTATAGTAATTTGTTCTGGGAATGTCATTTTCGAGACTGAAACCTGAAAAACAGGCTCGGGGTTTAACAGGTTAATGTCTGTGATACCTGCTTGTCTCTTCATGTCAATGTTCCCTCATCGTCTATGCTTGTCCATATTTTCCTGCAGTTTTTGAAGTCTATGCTACCTGTCCGTTTTTTATGTGAGGCTCTATGTTTGTTCCTGAGGTTTTTTTTGTCATCGGCTTTGGGAAATAAAACTTATTTTCTGTGACCTAACCTTTTTAGTCCTTTACTGCATTTGGGTCCTATTTTCCTCCAACCCTGACAGTACGAACAGACCAGAATGGACCCAGCAGTTTTTTCGGGCCCTGAACGGCATGACCAGTGTATGGAACTCCAACATCCCCCGCCAAATCAAACTCAGCTTCTTCTACGCAATGGTAGAGTATGTTCTCCTCTATGGCAGTGAATGCTGGACCCTGAAGCCAACCCCTGCAAAAGTCTCTTGACGGATGCTACACCAGAATGTTGCGAGCAGTACATAACATCAGAAATAGTGTACATGTAACCAACAAGATCCTGTACGAGGGAATACCAAGGGTGAGCGAGAAAATTGCAGCCAGGAGAATGAGACTAGCAGGACATTGCCAAAGGCATCAAGAGCTGCCAGCCGGCAAATTGGTGCTGTGGGAACCAACACACGGGCATCGGTCACGAGGACGTCCCGCACCAACATACGTGGACATACTCAAGAATGACGCACGAGCACAAAGTACCAATGAACTGGCCAGATGTATGGAGAACCGGGATGACTGGAAGCGACGATGGAGGGCTCGTCTGAGAACGACCTAGAGAATGTGCACTGTCCCGGTTCAAATAAATGATAAAAAAAAAGAATGATTGTGATTAGTGGTTTGCTGTGCATGCAAAGCCTGCATGTCACTCACTCAAGTACCCCTGACATGAGAGCCGCGCAAGTTCTCCTTGTGGCAAGCAGCAACATAATTGTAACATGGCGTGTTTGAGTTTCATTTTTTTTTAAAAACGCACGTCCTGCGATGTCAATATCGCGCATGTGCATGACGCGATTATCGTCACGACATGATATATCGTGCAGCTCTAATGTCCTGTCCTGTTGGAGATCCCGTCAACACCTGCTACGCCAAGGGTCCTGCTGTCACCAGCCCTTGTTTCTGCAACACCGGTGACTATCCCGCCGACACCTGTTCCGCCGGGGGTCCTGTCAACTCTGAGTCCTGTCCTGTTGGTGGTCCCGCCGATACCGTGTCCTGTTCTGTCGAGGGTCCCACTGACAACAAACGTCCTCCGGAGCTGTCCCGCCTCCGTCCTGCAGGTCCTCCGGAGCTGTCCTGTCGGTGCCACCTTCTTGCCCGTCTTTGTGTCCGGCCTCCTGAGTCCCCCCTGCCTTTTGCCTTCGTGGCTTTCGCCCTCGAGCCCGGCCCCTTGACTTTCCCAACCACTGCCTTTGCCCTCGTGCCCAGCCCCCTGAGTTCACCCGCTGCTATTTTATTATAATGTTATGTCTGCTGTGAAGCACTTCGGTAAACCCTGTGTTTTTAATATGTGCTATATAAATAAAGTGGATTAGATTTTTATACGGTGAGATGAGATTTTTATCAGGTAGGCCCGCCCCAAGGCTGGCTACGTCCATAGAAATTTCAGTTGGTGAATGCTTGCATAGAGGGTAGTACCCATAAAGTCCAGTAGAGGGCGGAGCCTGTGAGAGATATAACCCAGCTTCCGGTTTTGGGCATGCTGGCTGTGCATCACTCTTATTCACCAATGGTAATGTTTGGATGGATTTGTGAACTTCCCCTGAATTATATTGGCTCAAACGGTTCAAAAGAGGTGTCAATCATCAAAATCGACCAATGGGTTCCAGAGATATGGCAAATACACCCAAATGACCCCAGAGGTGGGGTCTTTTCTAAACCTCTCTAAAAAGGTAAAATGTCACTTGTTTTGCATCAATATTGATACAGGGTACTTATATTTTATAGATTTGATTCCTAAAGCTTTTAATCTCCGTTCCCATCATGCAAGGGTGGTTTTGTCTATAAGTAATGGGTTTTTGTTCAATCTGAATTTACTTTAAAATAAAAACATCTATATTGATTCTGACATTTCTACATCCAACTCACAGGTGTATCATTGCTTTGAAAAAAAAGATTATGAGTGTGCCCCCTTTAGAAGTGAAGATATAGTCATTTGTTCTGAGCATGTCATTTTTAAGCCTGAAATCTGATAAACAGGCTTGGGGCTTAACAGGTTAAGGCAGTATCACTTAAAGGTATCAGCTAGACATTTCTCCAGTTAATTACTTCCAATAAGGCAATTGTTTTTTGTATTACAAGTTTTCTGAAATAGCATGTTTAAATATGCACATATTTTAACACATTTCAGGAATCAAAATCTTAACTTTGGATAAAGCCAGTTTCAAAATTATTGTTTCATTTTGTATTCATATTAGTATCTAAGGCTTTTACAGAAGAGATATTGGATATCTCTTTTTATCACTCCATAAATCAGAAAATACTGTCAACAGCCCTAAAATATCCATTTTCGCCATGTTTTTAGGTATACAATGTTGTATAATTCAGGCTATGAATTATATATGAACAAACCCTTATGTAAAAGCCTTCATAATATTGATAGGAATATAACTGGAAGGTTTGGTGTATGTTACGTGCTACTGAAGTTGAAATTTCGAACTCAGAATAGGAGAAAAAACTCATTTTGAGAAAACGACCTTTAAAAATTGCAGTGAGGCGCTAGCTGAACCCTCCTGTTCTTTGGATGACAGCTTGCGCATCGACGCACTCCGTGAAGGTATTTCATGTTCTGGGTCATTTGTTTTTTGTATAACCTTGCTTCGTGCAAGTGACAATTGTTGCCGTCTTCTCTATGAACGTTTTTTTCGCCGTTCTTTTGCCATTTTGAGATTTCAATTTCTAGCGTAAAGCTAACCAGGAAGTTTTTTAGTACACCACGTGACGCATCTGAACGAATCACATTGTTAGAAATTGAAATCAGCCAATGAGATTTTGTTTATCGGTTTAAGACCCCTTTGTGCTTTCACGATTGGTTGCTGATACAAAGGAAATTACCATATTTGGATCCGATGAGATTGTGCAGGAGAGAAACAGCTTTCCAATCGTTGACATGGTGCACACAGCGGTCGTGGTACTTTATGTTACGTTAGAATACTAACTTTTGGTGAATTTAGGAGAAATCTACAGACGCAAATAGACAAACTACAGTAAAATAAACACTTAAATGTGTATTTTGTACATTTCCATCCAAAAGCCTGAAAGAAAACATGTTATAGAATCAAAATAGCACAACATCTCAGAATTGACCAGTTCTTGAAAATCGATGTTTTTGCCTGTCGTGTCTCGCCTTAAAGCATGGAGGGAAGTGGCGTCTGCATCTCTGGCCACCACAGTGATCGAGAGAGATGAGTAGGGACGGGAGGTAATACAAATAAACCAATTAACCCCGGTCTGTTGCGAAAACCATCTCTCACCGGGCCAGAGAGCAGACGTTGCCTCGTTGCAAAGGCATGTGTTCTCCCCCCTGCCAGGGCGCACCTCTTTCATTCACCACCACATAGAAACTCCCCCTGGCATGATGATGTGTTCACCATCCTATCGGCTGTCTGAATACAAAAGGAAAATTGTTCAGGCGGAGCTCCAGTCAATGCTAGAAATGGGAGTGATAGAAGAGTCCATCACTGACTGGTGTTCTCCTGTCGTGCTCGTACGTAAGGTCCTTTCGTGCACTATCGCAGGGCTAATGAGGTCTCAAAATGTTGCTTGTCCAATGCCCCAGGTTGACGAACTCCTCGATCGGCTATGCACTGTTCACTTTTATACAACACTGGAGTTAACAAAGGGCTTTTGGCAGATTGCCCCATCTCCAGATTCGAAGGAAAAAACGGCCTTCTCCACTCCGTATGGTTTGTACCAATTTGTAACACTTCCTTTCGGAGTATTTGAGGCCCCAGTCAACTTCCAGAGGCTAATGGATCAAGCCCTGTGTCCCCACTCTGCAAATGCTGCTGCGTACTTGAAGAAGATGTCATCATTCATAGAGACATGGGAGCAGCGGCTGGGGATAGTGCTCGAGTCCCTGAGGCAGGCGGGGCTCACGGCCAACCCAAAGAAGTGTGCGGTTTGGCGGAGGGAGGTACGGTATGGGGTACCACTTGGGCAGTGGGCAGGGTAGAGAGGACCGCCGCCATTTCCACCTGTTCGGTGCCCAAGACGAAAAAATAGATCAGGAGGTTCATGGGGCTGGCCGGCTACTACAGGCAGTTCATCCCTTCCTTTTCCGAGCTGACCAGCCCCCTGACCAGCCCCCTGACCAGCCCCCTGACCGACCTGACCCAAAAGGGTGCTTCAGATCCGGTGCAGAGAACTGAGAGGCTTCAGCTGGCGTTTGAGAGGATTAAGAAAGCCCTGTGTGGCAAGCCACTCCTGTACACTCCCAAATTGTCCCTCCCTTTTATTTTGCAGACTCACACCTTGAATAGAGGGTTGGGGTCCGTTTTGTCTCAGGAGGTGGAGGGGGCCGACCGCTGGAGAAGGAGCCCTGCATTGCTACCTCCCGGAGCCCCCTTTCACCCTCGGACCATGGCCCACTTTAGTGGCTCCACCACCTGAAGGATGCCAACACACGGATCACTTGTTGGCCTTAAAGCCTAGCACACCAGTAGAGAATGGGCGAAGGGAGTGCAAGGTGGTGTAACCCTGAAGAAGTCTACCAGATAGGTGGGGACCAGGTTGTGGAGGGCTTTGTAGCTCAGCAGGATATTTGTGTAGTCAATCTGGTGTTGAACAGGGAGCCAGTGCAGTTGGATGAGGATGGGATGATGTGGTCAGAGGACTTGGTGCCGGTGAGCATTGGGGCAGCAGAATTCTGGATGATTTGGAATGTATTGAGGAGTTTGATGGGAAGGCCAGAGAGAGTGGCATTACCATAGTCGAGGTGGGATGTGAGTAATGCGTGAACCAGAACTTTGGTACTACATTGAGAGTTGGGCGAAGTCCGGTGATTTTTTGTATAATAGAATATAATGCAGCCCTTGTGATGTTTTTTATGTGAGGTGAAAATGAGAGGGAGCTGTCCAGGGTGACGCCAAGGACACTGGGACATTAAGACTGACGTTTGGGTTGTTATTCTGGATTTACTTTGGACAATACATATATTTTATTATGCATCATTCCATCTCCTTGAGTTGAATATTAATCTCATCTAATGAATAGGCTGGTCTGGGTCCTGATGGTAAGGGGCCTGGCCTATTGGGTTCTGGTGTTCTGGAAGCTTTAAAGCAGCAGAAGTCTCTGCAGCTGACAGAAGGGGCTGCAGCAGTCTGCAGCACAGCAGGTGAGAGACACTGCCCTGTGTGTGATGTGCTCATGTTGCATTCATTTACAGTTCCTGACACACTCCCGTGGTAAGTTAACACTGTGAAGTTCAAATCTGCTCAGATATATTCATGTTTTCACCTTTAAAAATGATTTCCAATTCAACTTCACTCACTGTATCCTATTTCATTCTTGGAGAATATTTGAATATTGGATATTTGAGGTACTTGTGTTTCATGATAACTGCCATGTTGTACATTGTGATTGTTGTTGCCAACTCGTCTCTGATTGTGGTTATCTGTGTGAACAGGAGTTTACATGAACCAATGTACATTTTTATGTGTAATCTGTTTGTAAATGAACTGTATGGTAGTACAGGGTTGTTTCCATTCCTTCTGGTTCAGATCCTCTCTGACATTCACACTGTCTCTGCTCCGCTCTGCTTCCTGCAGATTTTCTGCTTACATATTTACGGAGGTATTGAGTTTTCCAATTTTACCTTCATGTCTTATGACAGATATCTTGCTATCTGTTATCCTCTGCAATATAACACACGTATGACTTTTAACAAAGCAGTTATCTTCATTATTCTGGTTTGGTTGTACTCTTTTGTGAAGTTCCCGATAACTTTATATTTCACCATCCGTTTGACACTTTGTGGAAACATAATAAATGGTTTGTATTGTAGTAACTATGATGTTGTGAAGTTGGCATGTTCTGACACTCAGGTGAACAACATTTATGGATATTTTACCACTGCTTTAACTGTTTTTGTCCCTTTGTTTCTAATCCTCTTCTCGTACATGAGGATCCTCAGAGTGTGTTTCTCTGGCTCCAAACAGACCAGACAGAAAGCTGTCAGTACCTGCACACCTCACCTTGTTTCGCTGTTCAACTTCTCTTTCGGCTGCTGCTTTGAAGTACTTCAGAGTAGATTTGATATGAGCGGTGTTCCCAGTGTGCTGCGTATTATTCTGTCACTTTACTTTCTCATCATACAGCCACTAATGAACCCTGTCATGTACGGACTGCAAATGTCCAAACTACGAAACATATGTAAACATGTGCTCCGTTATAAACTGTTGGCTGGTAGGTCTAATAACTGAAGTGTCAGTGAATGGATCTTAATATCTTGTTTTGAAATGTGCTAATTAAAACATTTTAAATGAAATGTGTATTATGTTCATAGTGTTTGTAGTATTTATTATATATACACATGTATTCCAATATTCATGAATTAACAGACAAATGTCACCTTCATGTAAACACAGTGAATATATGAACCTATATTAATATATTTCCTTTGTATACATTTAAAACGAAATGTAAAGTATATATATATAGTATATATATATACTTTACATTTCGGATTGATAGTACATTTAATGATGTCTCTATAACATATCATGTTATATAGAAATGTTGTATTCATTGGGATAAACCCCTTGAGATGCACCATCTCGTTTTCAAGGGGGTCCCGACAATAGCAACAACTTACAGACATACATAAACAAAAAGACAAAAAGCAAAACATGACACACAAGACGAACCACATACAGTCTGTTAAGTGAAATTCAAGCAATGCACACAATCATTACAATTTGAGACAGTCGAGCAAATCAGTTTCATCAATATCATTAATAAGTGCAGAGCAGTTGAAAGTGAGATGATAATGCATGTTTAAATAAAGCCAATGATGACAGAGATCTAATGGCAGCAGGTCAAGTATTCCAGTCAGTTGGGGCTTTGAACATGAACGCTCTTCTGCCACTCCATTTTTTTGCAGAGGAGACGGAGAAATAAATCTTAACAGAATGTCTAACTTGATGAATTGGTGAGTAGGGTACAAAATACTGCTTTAAATAAGGGGGATAGTTAAGATAAATGCATTTAAATATCAGCTGAAGCCATTGCATGTGTCTTCTTACATTTAAAGAAGGCCATTTAAGTTGGTTATACATTGTGCAGTGATGTGTACGAAAAGGACAACCAAGAACAAATCTGCATAGTCTGTTGTAGACTATGTTGAGTGGAGCAAGATTTGATTTATGTGCATTTTGGTAGACAACATCACAATAGTCCATAATCGGAAGAATAAGTTGAGAAGCAATTCTATTTCGGACACTGAGCGTAAAACAATTGCGAGAGCGGTGTAAAACACTGATTCCATAATTTACTTTTTGTATTACATGCTTTATATGTAGTTTAAATTAAAGTTCAGAATCTAGCCATACACCAAAATATTTAAAGCTATCAACTTTATGCAGAGAAGTGCCATCCTTACATGTTATTACTACATTGGGTTTGGATTTGAGCTTCTGCCTGGAACCAAAGACCATGGTATAAGATGTTGTTTAGTTAAGCAGTAGTTTATTGTGTGATAGCCAGTCCTGTAAGATATTAAAATCCGATTGAAGAGAGATCTGAATTTGTGAAAAATCTGATTTGGATGTATATATGACAGTGTCATCAGCATAAAGGTGAGTACAACAATGAATGAGACAAGAAGATAAATCATTGATGTAAATAGAGAACAGAAGTGGGCCCAGAGTTGATCCTTGGGGTACACCCTTTTGTTGGATCAACAGGTCAGACTGTTTTCCATTAACAACCACACATTGCTTTCTACTGTGAAGGTACGAGTTAAACCATAACACTGTATTATTAGAAAGGCCAATGCCGTGAAGTGTATCCAAGAGCAGATATCAATCAACGAAATCAAAGGCTTTTGTCAAGTCAATACAAATGGCACCTATGAGTTCACCATCATCTGCAGCAGAGTACAAGTCATTCGTAAATGTAAGTAGGGCAGTTGTTGTGGAGTGATTAGGCCTGAAACCAGATTTAACTGGAGATAAAATATTATAAGTATTGAGATAATGTGACAGTTGATTATAAATTATTTTCTCCAAAACTTTGGAAATAGAAGAGATTATAGAGATTGTCCTATAATTATTTGAATCAAGTAAATCACCACCTTTATGTAGTGGAATGATGCATGCACATTTTCAAATAGTCGGCAACTCATCATGTGGATAGCCCTCTGTAGTGTGAACTGTGCAGTGTGAACAAGCATCATGTTATAAAGCACTGTGTGGGGGGGGGGTGATGTTTCTGGACTATTGGTATTTGGAAAAATTAACAAGGAAAAATAAACAATCTTGTAGCACAATTCATCTTTGTAGTATCCATTTTATATTGCAGTGAAGGTATCTTCAAATAACTGTATTCATAGATCATGATAACGGCCCATACTCATACATCTTTTTATTGAAAAGAGCAATGTCATCAGCAAAGACATACATACATACACACTAGATGTTGTGAAAGCAATCGACAAAGCAAATTCATAAAAATGTTGTTTCTGTAGAGTCATTTAAACAATGCATTGTTGGAAATCATGTCATGGCAAATGTGTCATGGGACTTAATTACCCAGGATCCTTCACTGTTGTCCAAAGCCTACATCATATCCTGCAAACAGATGTCCCCTCTCCACATGTAGATATGGAAACTCAGCAGATAGAAAGACGCTGAGCTGTAATGTGTGTTGTGTTGTAATGAGCTAAAAGGTAATGTTAGGTGGCTTTGACGCATTGCCAGGCTGATGTCGGTTGAGTCCCTGGAACAATAACTGTCTTATCACATATATTAAATATGGTAATAAGGCCTGATCACGAAAGTGCTGGGACACATCGGTGGTGTAAGAAGTTGTATTTAAAATGTCTTCACAGAAGGTGGGGCACAAAAAGACAGGTTCATAACTCACCAACAATTCATACAATCATCATACATTTTGGGGGATATTTTCAGCCCTTGTAATCCTAACCCCAACACATTCTCTAGTGGGGGAGTATTAACTGAGATGTGAAAGGTCTTATTTTGTAACGAATGTTGGTGTATGACTTGCAGTGAGTTGGAACTTGGTAAAAACCTCAATAACCTGTTAACCTGTTAAACCCCGAGCCTGTTTTTCAGGTTTCAGGCTCGAAAATGACATTCCCAGAACAAATTACTATAACTTCACTTCTAAAAGGTTTACATGAATAATTGTTGTTGTCAAAGCAAAGTTACATCTGTGAGTTGGATGTAGAAGTGTCAGAATCAATATAGTTTTTTCTGTGTCAGAGTAAATTCAGATGGAACATAGCAAAAAAATGTACATTCCTGTCTCAGCCTAAAGAAAACCCATTACTTATAGTGAAGACCAAGCTTGAATGATGGGTTAGTAGCCTAAAAGCTTTAGGAATCCAAAGTATAACATATAATAAGTACCCTGTATCAAGATTGAGGCAAAACAAGTGACATTTGACCTTTTTAGAGAGATTTTATGAAAAGTCCAGGCGGAATAAGCTTTGGGCACATTTGGTTCCATCAGTGCCATTTGACCTTTTTCAGGTACCAGACTATACAAATCATTCTATTACATTGAATCATCACTATAGGTATTCATTCCACCCACATTTAAAAAATAAATAAAAAAATTTTCTTAACAAAAAAAATAAATGTTAAAGATATTTGTGTTTGTGAGTGTGTGTAGGTGTGTGTGTGTGTGTGTGTGTGTGTGTGTGTGTGTGTGTGTGTGTGTGTGTGTAGGTGTGTGGGTATGTGTTGGTGTGTATGTGTAAGTGTAGCTGTGTGTGTATGTAACTGTACCAACGCACTATACAATAAAACTACACTGTAGGTCATTGTGTGTAGGTGTACTTGCACAATAAAAAAACCCGGAAACATAGATAACATTTGACTCCAACTGGGGCAGATTTATTTCAAACATTTTACCAACACACTATAGGCATGTAAAAACAACAAATATTTTACCAACACACTATACAATAAAATCACACTAGGTATATAAAAACAACAAGTATTTTTTTTTAAATAAACAGTCGCAAAATGTTATACCTACCTGAACTTAATATAATATCATAATATTGGACAATAAATTAATAATATTACACCAAATAAATAAGTAAACACATATATATATATTCATTCACTGGCCATTCATTTAGAAAATGTAACTCCAAAAAGACAAGTACCACTATTTAGCATTTTGCCTAATCATTGCTGTAGCTTCTTGGCTAAGCTATCACTGTGACGCAGTTTCACCAAACACACAAGTAATATATAAAAACAGAGAGATTACATACCTGTTGTGGTAGTTCAACATCCGAGTCACTACTGTCCGGTTCCAGCTCTGGCTGGAGGAGATCTTCATCATCCGATGATGAGTCATCTGGTATGATCTTATCTATCGTCAGCTAGCATCTCTAGCACCTGCTCTGTGGTGAAGCTCTCCCTTCTGGCTGCGTAATGCGTAATGGAGCCGAAGCGGGTGTAGTTCATACTACGCAGGATCATATCTTTGGAACCCATTGGTGGATTTGGGTGATTGACACCTTTTCTGAACCGTTAGAGCCAATAGAATTGAGTGACAGTTAGTAAGTCCCACTAAACACTTATGTCAAGTAGAGAGAGGTTTGCGTAAACAGCACATACAACAGCATTAGCTCAGGACTGCAACACTTTGTACCTACTCTGCTGCCATGAATGTAATGATGGATTATCAGGAACAATTCTAAAGTGACTAAGAGACATTGGATTAACTTTAAACAGCGTTTTTATTCCCTTGAACAAGAGCTTTGATCACAAAACAGCAACGGTAAGACATAATTATTGTTATGGTTTTGAAAACTGTTGTTTTTTGTCTTCTCTGTTCTGGCTGCTAGCTCAGTGAGTTTGTGTCCTACAGTGATGATACTTATAACAAAAATAATCTGTGGAGTATCAGCTTTCAAATGATATGTAGTTTGTGCAGAAAATATGAAGTTTTAAAGATCGTTTTTGCTAGTTAGCACCGGAAGTAGCATCTGCCCGTTTTAGCTAAGGGACTTGTGTTTTGTTTCTGTAAAAATGGTTCGTATTGTCAGTTAGCTGAGATTCTTTTCGGTAATCTGGTATAACACATTAATAGGTTTTTAAATATTAAGATGCCCTGAGACACAGTATTGTGAAAAAAGAAAACAGGGTCCCCGTCGGCGGGGACCTTCGGACCTGAGCCTGTTTTTTCAGGTCTCAGGCTCGAAAATGACAAAACAATGACCATAACTACAGATGTAGCGCTTCATTTCAGACGCCTACCCGTGCGGGTCCGTGATCGGCACGGGGTGGGCCCCTGCTGAAAAGGAAAAGCCCCGCAGGACTTGAAACGCCCCCTTGATAAATACATTTAATTATAATGAAACTAGCTGCAATGGATCATGGATCCACCAGGGGGAGCCGTGAAAATCTGCCACACTGGAACTCATGTGAAATAAACAGCTGATCTACAGGCATCTGATATTGCGAATATTTTTTAAGATCCATATGTCACAGATAGGATCATATTCTGTGCTAAATAAGAGACATGTAATCATGTTCTAAACATCACCATGTTTTTATTTAACAAAATAATGTTTAATTCACATTGGCGTAAGTACAAAAACCATCGCTATGTTCTTAACCAGTTAAGCCCTGAGCCTGTTTTTCAGGTCTCAGGCTCGAAAATGACATTTCCAGAACAATGACCCTAACTACACTTCTAAACGGGGAACATTCATTTTATTTCCTCTCAAAGTAATGATAAACCTGTGAGTTGGATGTAGAAAAGTCAGAATCAATATAGATGTTTTTTATTTTAAAGAAAATTCAGATTGAACATAGTAAAAAAACTGTAAATTATAGTGTCCATCCAAACTATTATTGTTTACTTATAGTGAAAACTACCCTTGGATGATGGTAAGGTAGGCTTTAGGAATCCAAAGTACTAGATATAATAAGTACCCTGTATCAAGACTGATGCAAAACAAGTGACATTTGACCCTTTTAGAGAGGTTTAGCAAAAAAACTCCACCTCTGAAAACAATGCTAATGCACTTAGCACCAAACTCACGGTAGAGATATGTTATACTTCATGCAATCTGCACAAAACTAGATATCATGTGAAAGCTGAGATTCCACAGATTCCAATGGTATAAGTCGCTCTCATGCAAAAGGTTCGCTCTCATGCAAAACTGCGTGCTCATAGCTCTCATTTGTCAATGGTAAGGTGTGTGTGTATGTGGAAAGTCCCCTTCGATTATATTGGCTCTAACGGTCAAAATGAGACAAATGGGTTCCAGAGAAATGGTAAAAATGGCCATTTCCACCCAAATCACTTCAGAGGGGGAGTTTGTTTTGCTAAACCTCTCTAAAAAGGTCAAATGTCACTTGTTTTGCATCAATCCTGAAACAGGGTACGTATTACATGTTTTACTTTGGATTCCTATAGCTTTTAGTCTACTAACCTATCATCCAAGGGTAGTTTCAACTATAAGTAAACAAATAATTTTGGAAGGACACTATCATTTACAGTTTTTTACTATGTTCAATCTGAATTTTCTTTAAAATGAAAAACATCTATATTGATGCTGACTTTTCCACATCCAACTCACAGGTTTATCATTACTTTGAGAAAAAAGATTATTAATCTTCCCCTTTTAGAAGGGAAGATATGGTCATTTGTTCTGGGAATGTCATTTTCGAGCCTGAGACCTGAAAAACAGGCAAAGTGCTCAGCAAGTTAACCCGAATCCTTTGAGTCCTACACCTGGTGACGTACAAATGAAAACTATAAATTGCTTCACTCGCTACACTCCTTATAACATGTAAAATCACTTTACAAAATACCCCAGTCCACCTGCCTAGCCTTTAGCAAGTAGGATAGCTGCCAGAAGTTATGGTTTGGCACAGGGGACTCAGAGCCGTAACCGTAGCAGATCGAGAGATCCGGAGAATCAGACTCATCATGCACGAGTCAACAGCAGACTCAGATTCGTAAATCCTGACTGACTGAATAAAGGGAACTTCCTTCACTGTGCAAAACATAGCAGAATCGTGCGGAGTCAGAGCCGTAACCGTAGCAGATCCAGAGATCCAGACTAATCATGCACAAGTCAACAGCAGACTCAGATTCGGAGAGCGGACTGAATGATTGGATTACTCCACACAGTGCGAACAGCAAGCTCGTCATGGTTTTCAGACTCAGTGAGTGTCAGCTCTGTTGGTGATAACGTAGATGCATACAGTGCACAGATAATTTGACGACTTCACCCAGTCAAGTGTAAGAAGTCAAATACTGCAATAAACAAGCATTAAGACACAAACGTTGTTAGATCATGTTTTTGTAACGGAGGTTATATCTCACATAGGCTTCGCCCTCTACTGGACTCTATGGGTACTACTCTCTATCATGTCGTGCGTGCATTGACCTACTGAGTTGCTTAAACGTAGCCGGCCAACCGGGGCGAGCCCACCTGAATGGCTGCGCAGGCCCACAGTATATAAGGTGGCTACGCCCTCCGACCGTCATCCTTTTTCTCTTCAGCGAGCAGTAACAACTGAGACGTAAAACAGAGAAAGAAAGAAAATTAAATCAAGATGGACTCACCACTCCTTGAGCCCCGGCCCTGCCCTTCATGTCCTGGCTTAATCGCGGGTGCTGATCCCAACCGCCTCTGCTTTGAATGTCTGGGGCCTGGCCACGCCGAGGACAGCCTGACCCAGTCTCGCGCCTGACCCAGTCTCCGGTCTGATCCAGTCTCCGGCCAGCAATGCCTGCTGCAGGCTCACACGGCTCAGCCGCCGGCATCGTCTGGAGCATTTTCAGGCATATTATGTCTCGCCGGAGGAGGCAGAGGACCAGGATCTCGAGGTGGTGGAAATGGAGGAACAGGATGTCACGGGGGAGGTGCCATTCGTGTTCGCCAATCCGGCGGGTCGGACGGCCCCATTCATCGAGGAGGAAGATGACCAGGACGCCTCGTTGTCTGGTGCTTCTGGGTTCGGAGCTCCGGAGGGACCGCCACACAGGTATGCGCGTCTGCGGTGATGACAATGGCGGAAGAGGATGTAGGCCTACCGCTCCCCCCGCCACTGCCATCGAGGCCGGTAAGCTGCCTTCGTCAAGGGTTCTATGGCCCGGTGCGTCCGGCACAGCCGGCCTTCATTTTGCCCCTGTTGGCAATGTGTGGAGGCAACGTGGCGGCAGCCAATCAAAACAAAGGCTCCAGTGGCAGGTATGTCAGGAATCCTGAGGGTGCAGGGCTGCTTGGACACGGAGTGGCTCGGCGTGCCCCCCCTTGATGATAGCCTGGCGGCCCATCTGCTCCACAGTGACGGGCAGTGACACAGTGACAGTGACCCCGGCAGGCCCCACCTCAGCATAGGGCCTCTGGGTGGGGTGCGCCGTCCTCCCGGAGCTGTCTGGCGGGGGGAGGAAGTGTCCCGGCGGAGAGATTGGTTCTCTCCACCCAGGACGCAAGGACAAATTCCTCCTCCTCCCTCTTTGATGCAAATGTGGTGAAATATTCCAAATAAAAATGATCGAATGTATCCCAGTCTGAGTGTCATTTGTCTCCACAATTCCACACTTCCACATAATGTTAACCGTACAGATTCTCCACTCGCTGCTACATTTGTAACTCCAGTAAATGAAGCAGCTAGTGGGCATGCGCATGTGAGAGTGATACATCGCAGGAAGTGCTATCAGAAGCACTCTGCAGGTACAGGGGCATTATGGCCGGCGTGTGATTGTTGGGAGACACACCGTGCCTTGTGTAAAGACTCCAATTAATGCTTTTTACCGTCTTATAGGCGCCATAATGCTGCCTATAAGACGGTGCGTTCAGGGACCTCAGTAGAAACTTCCTTTTTTGGAAGGTTTGGCGGTGTAGTGGGCCACCAGAGAGTACCACAGCTTCATAGCTGCGGCTCCAAAGCTTCATAGCTGCGGCTCCACAGCTGATTGCACATCATCTAACAATGTTATGGGGAATGGAAGCTCAGCTGTGTATTGACAGTGAGTGGATGGACAGGACGCTGAGACTGGGTTATTCACTCAAGTTTTGCAGCATCCCTCCTCCGTTCAGAGGCATGAGAGAGGCAAATCTATCATCCCAAGAGGAGATTCTCTCGGCAGAGATTCAGTCCCGGTTGCAAAAACAGACGGTGTCAGTTGTGCGCTCTCAAGACAGAGTGAAAGGGCACTATTCCCTGTACTTCCTGGTTCCCAAGAAAACAGGAGAATTCAGGCCCATTCTGTATCTTCGCAGCCTGAATCTCCACATTGTATGCAACAAATTCCATATGTTAACAATAAAACAGTTACTGGGACTGGTGCAGCCAGGTGATTGGTTCACAACCATCGACCTGAAGGACGCTTACTTTCATGTCAAAATTGCTCCAAAGCACAGAAAGTATTTGTGTGGTGCCTTCCAGGGGGTAGCCTACGAGTACAACAGACTGCCTCGGCTACTCCCTATCCCCACGCACGTTCAGAAAATGTGTGGCCACGTCGCTGCAGCCTAACCCTAACTCTTTTTGGAGAAAATGGACGTCCACTCTCGGGTTAGCCCACCATCTTGTTTGTCCAATTGGGGAGAGGCGCCTGTGGCTCTTGTCTTGGGCTTGTTTCTCCCACAGATTGACCCTCTGATATGACTCCCTGATAAACACTGCTCTGTCATTGATTAGGTTGAAAAGTGTTCCACATTCGATGACAGTGTGGGTAGTTTCAGCCAGGACAAGATTAAGAACCTGAGCATAGCACCACACCTGGACATGAGTGGGTGACTGGGAGGTCATCAGTGCAGAAAATCCTTTGTACCGGCCTTGCATATTGGATGCTCCATCTGTTGCATTACCTATACACATGCCCTTGTCCAGTTTCAGATGCTCTAAGACCTCTGAGAGCAAGTTCACAAAGTATTGTCCAGTGGATGCATGGCACTTCACTAAAGCCACAAGCCTCTCTTGCACAGTCTCATTGACATATCTTAAGATTACTGAACACTGATCCTGAGAAGTTATGTCTTGGGTTCTGTCCAGCTGAACAGAAAATATTACTCTCATTGAATATAAGAAAGCACTGCGTAAAGCGAGAGCAGCCTACTACTCTTCATTAATAGATGAGAATAAGAATAATGCAAGATTTCTTTTCAGCACTGTAGCCAGGCTGACAGAGAGCCACAGCTCGATTGAGCCTTCTATTCCCATAGCACTCAGTAGTAATGATGTTATGTGCTTTTTTAACGATAAAATTGTTTGACCAGTATAGTGTTATCAACAGCTCCCGGAAACATAAGTTCTAATATTACACAAGATAGTAAACTAGAATGCTCTTTTACATTACATTACATTACATTGCATTTAGCTGACGCTTTTATCCAAAGTGACTTACAATAAGTACATTCGACCAGGAAGACACAACCTTGAAGAAAACAGAATCATATAAGAACATCAGGTTTCAAAGAGCCAATCGTTTCAAGTGCTACTCAACTGGCTTTAGATAAGCCAGTCCTTTATTAGTATATAAGTGCTCTGTTAACGGTTCTTTGTTAGTCATTCTATCGCTCGAAGTGGAGTCGAAAGAGATGAGTTTTCAGTCTGCGCCGGAAGGTGTGTGAGCTTTCTGCTGTCCTGATGTCAATGGGGAGCTCATTCCACCATTTTGGAGCCAGGATAGCAAACCCACGTGTTTTTGCTGATGGGAACTTGGGTCCCCCTCGCAGCGAGGGTGCAGCGAGTCGTTTGGCTGATGCAGAGCGAAGTGAGCGTGCTGGGGTGTACGGCTCTTCAGCCATAAACCTTGAACAATTACATTCAATGATTCTCTCTTCTAAACCATCAACGTGCATGTTAGACCCAATTCCAACTAAGCTGTTGAAGGAAGTGTTTCCATTAATTAGCACTTCTTTATTAAATATTATGAATATGTCTTTATTATCAGGCTATGTTCCACAATCATTCAAACTAGCAGTGATAAAAGCACAACCTTGATCCAGAGGTTTTAGCCATAGACTTATTTCTAATCTTCCGTTCCTCTCAAAAATTCTTGAGAAAGCGGTCGCAAAACAGCTGTGTGATTACTTAAAAAACAATGATTTATTTGAAGATGTTCAGTCTGGCTTTAGAACACATCATAGCACAGAGACAGCTCTGGTTAAAGTCACAAATGACATTCTAATAGCCTCAGACAAGGGACTTGTCTCTATTCTTGTTTTGCTCGATCTCAGTGCTGCATTTGATACTATCGACCATGATATCCTATTGCAAAGACTAGAGCACTTGGTTGGCATACAGGGAACTGCTTTAGGCTGGTTTTGAACGCTCTCAGTTTGTACGTGTTAACGATGAATCTTCCACGCAAACCAAAGTTAGCCATGGAGTGCCACAGGGCTCAGTGCTCGGACCTATTTTGTTCACATTATATATGCTTCCGTTAGTCAATATGATAAGGAATCATTCTGTAAACTTTCATTGTTATGCGGATGATATTCAACTATATTTATCAATCAAGCCTGATGAAATTAATCATCGAAATAAAATTCAAGACTGCCTTAAGGACTTAAAAATGGTTTCATCGGTCTGCGACCTTCAACACTCACTGGATCGGTTCGCAACCGAGTGTGAAGCGGCTGGGATGAGGATCAGCACCTCCAAATCTGAGGCCATGGTTCTCAGCAGGAAAACGATGGACTGTCCACTCTAAGTAGGCAATGAGTCCTTACCCCAGGTGAAGGAATTCAAGTATCTCGGGGTCTTGTTCTCGAGTGAGGGAACAATGGAGCGTGAGATGGACCGGAGAATCGGAGCAGCGGGAGCGGTACTGCAGTCGCTTTACCGCACCGTTGTGTGTACGAAAAGGGAGCTGAGCCAGAAGGCAAAGCTCTCTGTCTACCGGGCCATTTTCGTTCCTACCCTCATCTACGGTCATGAAGGATGGGTCATGACCGAGATCGTAGATACAAGCGGCCGAGATGGGTTTTCTCCGCAGGGTGGCTGGTGTCTCCCTTAGGGATAAGGTGAGAAGTTCGGTCATCAGGGAAGGACTCGGAGTTGAGCCGCTCCTCCTTCGCGTCGAAAGGAGCCAGTTGAGGTGGTTCGGGCACCTAGTTAGGATGCCACCTGGACGCGTCCCTAGGGAGGTGTTCCAGGCACGTCCAGCTGCGAAAAGACGAAGGGGTAGACCTAGGACCAGGTGGAGGGATTATATATCTTCGCTGGCCTGGGAGCGCCTTGGGATCCCTCAGTCAGAGCTGGTTGATGTCGCCAGGGAAAAGAAAGTGTGGGGCTCTCTGCTGGAACTGCTACCCCCGCGACCCGACCACGGATAAGCGGGAGAAGATGGATGGATGGATATTGTTCATTCTATATATTGTCAATCAAAACTACCACAAAAAGCTGACTCTAAACATTTTGTTCAGGTCCCAACAGACCACTGTTTCCCTTATAACCAAATAAGTAAATTAACTAAACAAAACAAGCTGCCAGCTGAAAGTAATTGTTCATGAATGGTGGTTAACAAAATAATGACATTCTTTCAATGAGACAACGTATCAGAGTCCAATTAAGCTATATTTTAACTTGCCAGGGAAAACCTAAAAAAGCCAGCTTACTAGCTTGTAGGCTAACGAATGTTTCTCTTATTATATTTGTCTTATTAGTGCTTCATCAAGGGGATATTAATGGGTTCCAGTCCAGAACTACAGAGAATCATAACCTTAATAATAATATTTTCCTAATTTTCTTAGCTTCTGCTTACCGCGAGTTCTCCTCCCTCTCCCCATTCGCGCTGATCTCTCTCCCTCTCAGTATCTTCTTCATCACCAATATCGGCCACGCGTGCTGAAGATGGACCTGCACCTGTACTAAACATGTCGGTTATTTTGACACAAGCGGCAGCATCAACACGAAGGGCCTGCTTTTTTCTTTCCCGCAATTTTCCTGCTTCCCCTTTTCGCTTGGCCTTCGTCTTCGCCTTCGCCTTCTCCATTTCTAACTCGAACTTTTTTTTTCGAAAAAAAAGGCAGTTTGGCTCACCTCCTGGGGGCGTGATTTAATGATGCACACCGAGCGGCCCGAAGGGGGAGGTGATTAAAGAGTTGATTGGGCCGGCCCAGTGTCAATTACTAAAAACATTTAAACAGAGGGCCAATCTAACCGTCTTATGGGCCGGGATTTCAGAAAAATAAAAAAATGACGTGTCGGCCCAAAAGGAACGTCGGCCCACCGGCGCACCGAAGACTTGAGCTTTTTTTGTTTTTTTTTGAGCCCCTCCTCTGTTGGCACTCTGTCGTTTTTTTCGAGAATTTTATAAAACTTGTTTGATTATTTTAAGATATAATTGACCGTTTTCTTTACTTTTTTCTGCTTTCCACGGGTGGGGGCGCATGGCAGGCCGCCTATGAGCTCCCACAATCGGCCTGGAACCTCCAGGAATTGTAGGCTAAGCTCCATAAACTGACAAAGTCACCCAGAAATGTCACTTTAATAGCCCAAAAATATATAATACAAATACATTTAAATATTAAAAGGTACAATTGTGCTCCTAATTAACCGGAATTTGATTTATATAGCCCCATGATAGTGAAGAAAATCATTTTCTTGGAAAAAAGTATTAAAACACCTGATTAATATGTTTGTAATACTGGCAGCCGGTTCACTGCTGTAAGCAGGGTCTCACACTCAAAGGCACCTAGGCAGAGATCCAGGGTGATGCACATGGCTTTCCTACCCAGGAATAAGTGTGTGAAAGGCGGGGAGAGAGCAGCCAAAGAGAAGCGGGCTGTGAGAGCCACAGAGCGCACCCAGAGGACAGGCTGCTTCACAGCACTCTGTAACCCATTGAAGCAGCTTCAATCGTGGGTGAACAATGTTTAAATAGTGTGACAATTCCAGGGCACTTGACAGCACTTTTTAACCCAGGAAAGCAGCTTGAATCGTGGGCACATGAGTGTTAAAAGTGCATTAAACTATTGATTACACTTGTGTCCAAATGAATAAGTTTCTTGTCAATGCTGGTACACTAAACTGAACAGCAATTGGAGTATCATTTCCATTGAGACGCATTAGGCCATTTCGTCGTCAGTTTCAATGTTAATTTTGTCCATTTGATGCCATTTGCCCTTGCATTCCTCCAGACTCAGAAAAAGTCTAAGTTCACTTTTGGGAGAACCATAGAAAAGGGGTGAAAATGGATTAAATGTATCCGAAAATATTGTCTCATAATTCCCTGACAACTCCCCTTGCATTCCTCCAGAGAACAGTTCAAAAACTTAAAGTTTGGTAAGAACCATACTGGGGGTCTCCATGCAACAATTGTATCCGAGCCAAAGCACTCATGTAGCGGACACATTCCTCCGTGATGTGAAACAGCCGTCTTTTTTCTGAGTCCTCTCAAAAACCGGGTTTCCGATTTTGTGCGGAAAGTAGCTTGGAAAATATGACTACATTTTTTTTCGACAGAGGAGGGGAGGTCTCAATTCCCCTCTCCGTTGTAAAATGCAACGTGGGAGTGGAAAAGTGTCCGGGGCTTTCACCCGAAGCGCCGAAGACTTGAGCTTTTTGGAGCCCCTCCTCTGTTGGCACTCTGTCGTTTTTTCGAGAATTTTTTAAAACTTCATTTTTCATTATTTTAAGATATAATTGACCGTTTTCTTGACTTTTTTCTGCTTTCCACGGGTGGGGGCGCATGGCAGGCCGCCTATGAGCTCCCACAATCGGCCTGGAACAAATGACCATAACTTCACTTCTAAAAGGTTTATATGAATAATTGTTTTTATCAAAGCAAGGTGACATCTGTGACGGCCCGTCCACACAGCGGCGTGCGCTGACGCTTGCCGGTGGGCGTGTCTGAAACTCGAGCAACAACCAATCACATGAACCTCCCGCCCCTGACACACAAGCAGCGGTTTGATTGGCTAGGGCTTGTACTGGCATATGATTCGATTGGCTGACGCCTCGCCGAGGCGTCAAAAGTTGAACATTGCTCAACTTTTGCAGCGAGCCACGCCAGCTACGCTCCACGTCGCTTCCCAACGCACGCCGCTGTGTGGACGGGCCGTAAGTTGGATGTAGAAGTGTCAATCAATCAATATAGATTGTTCTGTGTCAGAGTAAATTCAGATGGAACATAGCAAAACAATGTAAATTCCTGTCTTCGCCTAAAGAAAACTCATTACTTATAGTGAAGACCAACCTTGAATGATGGGTTAGTAGCCTAAAAGATTTAGGAATCCAAAGTATAACATAATAAGCACCCTGTATCAAGATTGAGGCAAAACAAGTGACATTTGACCTTTTTAGAGAGGTTTATGAAAATAAAGTCCAGGCGGAATAAGCTTTGGGCACATTTGACCTTTTTCAGGTACCAGACTATACAAATTATTGTATTATATTGAATCATCACTATTGGTATTCATTCCACCCAAAACAAAAATAAAAATATTTGTAATTTTTATTTATTTGTTTACATGTGAGTGTGTGTACTAGGTGTGTGTAAGTGTAGGTGTGTGTAGGTGTAGGTATGTATGTGTAGGTGTAGCTGTGTGGATGTGTGTGTATATAAGTGTACCAACGCACTATACAATAAACTACACTGTAGGTCATTGTGTGTAGGTGTACTTGTGGTGGAGGAGAGGGTGGTGATGGTGCAGGGCCTTCAGCAAACTCCAAAAATTCTGCAGCAAGCTGCTCCCTGAAAGTCTTCTGGGTGTGAGGCTTTGTCCTGCTGGGGTCACACCCCATCTAACAAATGTGGAAAAACAAAGAGATTCAATTAATTCACTGGCTTATACTTATAGGATAATATTGGACTATAAATTAATAATATGACACCAAATAAATAAGTAAACACATATATATATTCATTCACTGGCCATTCATTTAGAAAATGTAACTCCAAAAAGACAAGTAAAACTATTTAGCAGTTTGCCTAATCATTCCTGTAGCTTCTTGGCTAAGTTAGCACTGTGACGCAGTTCCACCTAACATATAAGTAATATATAAAAACAGAGAGATTACATACCTTTCCCATGGTGGAAGTTCAACATCCGAGTCACTACTGTCCGGATCCAGGTCTGGCTGGAGGAGATCTTCATCATCCGACGAAGAGTCATCTGGTAGGATCATAGCCCCGCTATCGCCAGCGAGCATCTCTAGCACCTGCTCGCCTCGGTGGTGAAGCTCTCCCTTCTGGCTGCGTAATACGTAATGGAGCCGGAGCGGGCGTAGTTTATACTACGCAGGATCATATCTTTGGAACCCATTGGTCGATTTGGGTGATTGACACCTTTTCTGAACCGTTAGAGCCAATAGAATCGAGTGACAGTTTGTAAGTCCCACTAAACAGTTACGTCAAGTAGAGAGAGGTTTGCGTAAACCGCACGTGAGACAGCATTAGCTCGGGACTGCGAAACTTTATACCTACTCTGCTGCCATGAATGTAATGATAGATTATCAGGAACAATTCTAAAGTGACTAAAAGACATTGGATTAACCTTAAACAGCGTTTCTATTCCCTTGAACAAGAGCTTTGATCACAAAACAGCAACGGTAAGACATAATTATTGTTATGGTTTTGAAAACTGTTGTTTTTTTCTTCTCTGTTCTGGCTGATAGCTCAGTGAGTTTGTGTCCTACAGTGATGATACTTATAAAAAAAAATCTGTGGAGTATCGGTTTCAGATGATATGTAGTTTGTGCAGAAAATATTAAGTTTTAAAGATCGTTTTTGCTAGTTAGCACCGGAAGTAGCATCTGCCCGTTTTAGCTAAGGGCTAATGCTAACGCTTCTTTTGAGACTTTTGTTTTGTTTCGGTAAAAATGGTTGTTATCGTCAGTTAGCTGAGATTATTCTCGTTAATCTGGTATAACACATTGATAGGTTCTTAAATATTAAGATGCCCTGAGACGGGCGTGCGGTGCAGTGGGTTGTGCAGACATTCTGCCCTTGACTGTTTGTTTACTCAATAAACGCATCTCCTCTGGATATTAGGCCATGTATGTTCCATACCAGAAGAGTTTGCTTTTTGTTGTTGTGTTTATTGATCAAAAAGCAAACCTTCAATACAGCTGTTATGTGGTCAAGGTAAGTAAAGTAATAATTGAAGCTGTGTATTGGTTAATATTAGCATATGACTTAAAATGAAAACACAACAGCATTTCACAAAACGCCACAGCATTTCACAAAACATCGCAGCATTTCAGAAAACACCACAGCATTTCACATTGGACGGAAAGGGTATTCCTTTAGGGAGAACACTTCTTGTTTGTGATTGGACAGAGCAGCCAGAGAGCACTGCTGTGATTGGTTGCTTTTGCTGCCAGTGAAGAAATGACGCTTCGTGATTGGTCAACGTCCGACAGTGCAATATGTCCCAACCGGTCCCTCCCAACACATCAGCCGTTAGCACACACTCAGAGCTCACAGCTCCTCATATCTGTTCAGAAACTGAACAAAAGTTAAATATGTACAAACCACAGACTGTCTATGTCATGGCGAATACAGTCGCTGCTTTATTTATGTCTGTATGACGTTGTTGTGAGTGTGGACGGAGCAGCTACAGGTTAGTTTAGCCTGATGGATCCGATTCCATTCTGAAAACACGCATTTGAAAAGCTTTTCGCCTGCCGTCTTGTCTGCAGACTTGTCAAAGCATTAATTCATGGTTTTTACTAACCGTTATCAGTATGTAGTTACTTCGGCATCACTTTGAAACGTGTATTACAATTAAATCACTGTCAAATATGTTCATTTTGTTGTAGTTGGTATCTCCTATAGGATTTACATGGAGATACTTCCCGCCCCCTCTCCAGCACGTCTTGTTTGAATGACAGGAGCAAACACAGCTGACAGCCGCGGTGAAACTCGAGCGATTAGAGCGATGCGAATATTGGGTAGTCTACCATAGTATTTACATGCGGGCCGTATCTCCATGTAAATCGGAATCGGATCGATCAGGCTAAACTAACCTGTAGCTGCTCCGTCCACACTCACAACAACATCATACAGACATAAATAAAGCAGCGACTGTATTCGCCATGACATAGACAGTCTGTGTTTTGCATATCTTTAACTTTTGTCCAGTTTCTGAACAGATATGAGGAGCCGTGAGCTCTGAGTGTGTGCTAACAGCTAACGGCTGATGTGTTGGGCCAATCACGAAGTCATTTCTTGATTGGCAGCAAATATAACCAATCACAGCAGTGCTTCTCTGGCCCGCTCTGTCCAAAAACAAACAATAAGTGTTTTCCCTAAGGAATACCCTTTCCGTCCAATGTGAAATGCTGTGGTGTTTTGTGAAATGATGTTGTGTTTTCTAAAATGCTGTGGCGATTTGTGAAATGCTGTGGCGTCTTGCACTTCAGGGCCACCGTACAATAGAGATGTTTTTATTTTAAAGTAAATTCAGATGGAACATAGTAAAAACATGTAAATTCTAATGTCCGCCTAAAAAAAAACATTACTTATAGTGAAAACCACCCTTGAAGGATGGGTTTAGTAGACTAAAAGCTTTAGGAATCCAAAATATAACATATAATAAGTACCCTGTATCAAGATTGATGCAAAACAAGTGCAATTTGACCTTTTTAGAGAGGTTTAGAAAAATAAAGTCCACCTCACCTCTGGGTAATTTGGGAACTATCAGTTCCATTTGAACGTTTTCACTGTAAAAATCATTGTATTACTTTGAATTATCACTATAGGTATTCATTCCATCCAAATACAACTGTTGTGAAAAAATAAATAAAATACAAATAAAACATACTCTTTTATCCTCTTAGGCCCCACGGATCCGAAATCGCGTCATTTGCAGGAAACAACGTCTAAGGAACCTTAATATTTAATAAACTATGAATATTTTATATCCATAGAACGGGAAAAAAAACAAATTTAACTAATCTTTTTCATTTATTTTTTCACAAAAAACACACAATGCTAACAGTGAGCCTCTGAATTAGCCCCGAGCGAAAACTGCTAACCTATTACTGCACCAAAAATCACTCCTGGCTCCCTTATTACTTATCCTAGCTCCACATCCAAAACATTGTTTATGACCGCAAGGAGACACAGAATCTAACGGTGCCCACCTCAACACTAAATTAGCGAGGTTACCAACAAAAACGTACATCAAAACAAGTGGCGCTAAGTATTAGCATTAGCACTGCACACACCCACCGCGTGTTCCAATGAAAAGCATACATATATATAAATAAAGTATAAAGTATAGGTCAACACATTTCAGTATAACACACCAATTCCGATATTGCTCACGTTTGACAACGTGGAGCATGGTTTCTATGTACCGAGAAGTGGGTAGTTGAATGAGTCTGTTGACGACAAAACCTCCGCGTACGCAGACAGCCAAGGCAAGCTACCTGAATTAAGTCTCTCCCTAAACCGGCAATACCGGAAATGTGACATCCGGTTTGTCCTTCACAATAAAGTTTTTCAAAATAAAGGTACATTTAATATTGACGAATCAAAATTGATTCAAATGTCTTACACAACACATGTATCGAGACAAGAAATGAACTGTTTATATAGTCGATCAACACCGTGTATGTTACTCATTACAGGATAATCACATAGCACTAAATGAGACTGGCTGTTCTCCTCTGTTGACATCCTGCTGGTTTAAATGACGTGTTCTTTAGGCTCTGTGCACAAGATGGCGTCGATCAACTTCCGGCGGCTGGGTGTGCGGCTGAGTACTTCCGGTTTCAGTACAGAACTTTGACAGCTTGACAGTTTATGTCACACCGAGAGCAAGAATGAGCGGGTTTCGGGGTAAAGTAAAGCGATTGGCCTTCCAGCGTGTAGGAAAGTTGGCACTACATTGCTGTGTGCCCCTTTGTACAAATTCGTCCAGTTAACAGAAACAGAATACCTTTATTAGTCCCACAGAGGGGACATTTGCAGCGTTACAGCAGGAAAGAGCCACAGACGGTTTGTGTTGAATATCTTACATGCATTAAAAAGTACTAACTTTTAATATAATAAACAATAGGCTAACAAAGTACTAAGTTATAATATAATAAATGCTAAAAAAAAGATAAAACACAAATCAAATCTACAAATCAAATCCTGTAGCAGTTCTTAGGATTTAGCAGTATATTACAGTTATTAAAGAGGGCATATGTAAATAAAGTATATTTTGCACATAAAGCACATAGGCCTATTGCACATAGTTTGACGGTATTTAACGGCAGCAAGTTACACAATGTTATAATCCATCAACGTGCATGTGAGACCCAATTCCAACTAAGCTGTTGAAGGAAGTTTTCCCATTAATTAGCACTTCTTTATTAAATATTATGAATATGTCTTTATTATCAGGCTATGTTCCACAATCATTCAAAGTAGCAGTGATAAAACCGCTTCTTAAAAAGCACAACCTTGATCCAGAGGTTTTAGCCAACTATAGACCTATTTCTAATCTTCCGTTCTTCTCAAAGATTCTTGAGAAAGCAGTCGCAAAACAGTTGTGTGATGACTTAAAAAACAACGATTTATTTGAAGATTTTCAGTCTGGCTTTAGAACACATCATAGCACAGAGACAGCTCTGGTTAAAGTCACAAATTATATTCTAATAGCCTCAGACAAGGGACTTGTCTCTATTCTTGTTTTGCTCGATCTCAGTGCTGCATTTGATACTATCGACCATGATATCCTATTGCAAAGACTAGAGCACTTAGTTGGCATACAGGGAACTGCTTTAGGCTGGTTTAGGTCCTATCTATCTGAACGCTCTCAGTTTGTACGTGTTAACGATGAATCTTCCACGCAAACCAAAGTTAGCCATGGAGTGCCACAGGGCTCAGTGCTCGGACCTATTTTGTTCACAATATATTTGCTTCCGTTTGGCAATATTATAAGGAATCATTCTGTAAACTTTCATTGTTATGCGGATGATACTCAACTATATTTATCAATTAAGCCTGATGAAATTAATCATCTAAATAAAATTCAAGACTGCCTTAAGGACTTAAAAACGTGGATAGCCTTAAACTTTTTGATGTTAAACACGACCAAAACTGAAGTTATTGTACTTGGCCCGAAGAATCTACGAAACAAATTATCTAAAGATATACTAACTATGGATGGCATTAATTTGGCCTCCAGTGAGACTGTAAGGAATCTTGGTGTTATATTTGATCAGGATTTATCCTTTAACGCCCACATAAAATCAATTTCAAGGACCGCCTACTTCCATCTACGTAACATTGCAAAAATCAGGCATATCTTGCCTCAAAGCGATGCAGAGAAACTAGTCCATGCATTTGTTACTTCTAGGCTGGATTATTGTAACTCTTTACCAGAGTTAGGAAAAGGGACCACATTACTCCTGTTCTGGCTGCCATACACTGGCTCCCTATAGAACACAGGATAGAATTTAAAATTCTTCTTCTCGCCTACAAAGCCCTTAATGGGCAGGCGCCATCTTACCTTAAAGAACTCATTATACCCTACTGTCCTACTAGGGCATTGCGTTCCAAGAATGCAGGGTTGTTCCTAGAATATCTAAAAGTACAATGGGAGCCAGAGCCTTTTCTTATCAAGCTCCACATTTGTGGAATCAGCTTCCAGTTTGTGTTCGGGCGGCAGACACCCTATCTGTTTTTAAGAGTGCGCTTAAGACCTTCCTTTTTGATAAAGCTTATAGTTAGGGCTGATTAGATTCAGCCCCTAGTTTTGCTGATATAGGCTTAGTTTGTCGGGGGACATCTTACTTCTTCCTTCTCTCTGTCTATACCCGTGTACTCTCATGTTCCGATTAACCCAGCTTCCCCAAATGTCTTTCTTTTTGGTGTCTATATACGCTGGGATCCGGAGTCATGGATGATCCTGCGGTCCTGTGTCCTGGATCGCGAGTCGTGGCTGTGGTCCTGGATCATCGGTCCTGGATGGATATCCTCGTGGATTCATCTTCCTATTATACACACATGCATTTCCAAACATTTGGACTACCTATGTTGCAAATGTATTATCTTTTCAATTTACACACGGCATCTATTGCACGTCTGTCCGTCCTGGGAGAGGGATCCCTCCTCTGCTGCTCTCCCTGAGGTTTCTCCCATTTTCCCCTTTACACTGGGTTTTCTTTGGAAGTTTTTCCTTGTACGATGTGAGGGTCTAAGGACAGAGGGTGTCGTATTGTCATACTGATATTCTGTACACACTGTGAAGACCACTGAGATAAATGTAACATTTGTGATATTGGGCTATATAAATAAACATTGATTGATTGATTGATTATAATCGGGAGATACGTTTCCATTCATTTCGGCAAGCCTGGGCAACAACGATTAAAAGATTTCTTGCTCCCAAACCAATTGTGTATTTCATTACAAAAAGCAGTGATACCATATTATGTTTAGGTACTAATTAATTATATCCTCAAAACAAACACACACACAAATAACAAAGGAAAATACATAATTTAATAAATCCACAATATGATAACATTTCACTGATTTTAATGGCAATTTCCTGTTCCTATGTCCTATGTATTTTTGCTATTACTTCACAGAAGGGCTAAAGAGTGATCCAGACTCAGACACATACAGATGACTTTCCGGTCCTTTGTTGCAGTTTATAATGAGCTTTATTCAGGGTTTACATACCAGGGTTATTGTACAGTTTTAGTTTGTTTGTGATGAGCATCTGCCGTGCTGGTGGAATCGGTATGCTCTCTCCTTCTGTGTCCTGCCTCTCCTGTCACCTATGACCTCTTTATATACACCCGGTGCAGCTAAACCCCGCCACCCAGTGTTCATAAATAATATTGCACTATACATATAACTTAAATAAACTGACACACCAACAACACCCATAAAATGGCTCCTACACACCGGCCCCTAATTGGCTTTAGTATAAAACAAAAACAATTACCAATAAATAATAAAGGAGCTATATAAATGGTGTGTATGTGTTGGCATGTAATTCTTAAAGAATGTTTAGTTTCCTTTCTTCTCCCTTATTTTAAGGGTCATCAGTCTTGCTGTTCTTAGGTTGAAGCAGTCGTGTTGCCATCCCGTCCAGCGCTTAGAGAACCTGTGGGGTTTTTTTTCACCCAATTCCAAGCTTCTCCTTATAGGGCTCCTGCATTGATGAGTCAGTCACTTCTTCAGGTCTGTCACTTGGATTCAGCCGGTGCCCTGATACCATAACTGAAACATCGCAGATGAGCTGCTCGGTAAGGTGTTTGTTGGGCAAGCTTGGATTTTCTTGTCTGAATGGCAAGTCTAGGCAGTAGTGTCCATCTGACATCTCCACTTCCACTTCTGGTTCGGTCTCCACTTTCACTTCTGGCTCAGCATCCACTTTCACTTCTGGTTCGGTATCTGCTACAACATGTCCATCCTCTTTGGCGTCTGCTACAACATGTCCATCCTCTTTGGCGTCTGCTACAACATCGCCATCCTCTTTGGCGTCTGCTACAACATCGCCATCCTCTTTGGCGTCTGACATTTTTTCAGTGAGTGATTCATAATGTTCAGTAATTGTTTTTCTTCTCTGGACATTTCCTCTGTTTCCTTGCTTGTATTTTCCTTGAAGTCATGATTGTATTGTTTGACCAATAGCTCCTCTAGGCGTACAATGGTTATCCGATTGACAGCAACAGCAGGGTGGCCATTAGCATCTCTGCTGTCGTTGCTTCCTTTTAGGGGACCATAGAAGACCCACCCCAGTAGGGTCTTTGCAGCATACGGTCCTTCTCCTTGGCTATTGATCAGCTCCCAAGGTTCCAATATCTTAGGAGAATTTGTCCCAATGAGTAGGTCAATGCCAGAAGCAATTTCATTAATTTTGATGTCCTTTAAGTAGGGCCATTTTTCCAGATCTTCTTGTAGAGGAATGTTGTGCTTGGAAACAGGCATGGTCTTATGTGTGAAGACATCGGATAGTTGAAGGAAATTGTTTTCATCCAGACTCGATATTTCCAAACCTGAGATATGATGACTAGACACAATTTTGTTCTGATTCATTTTCTTTAGGAGAATGTTAGTCCTTTGTCCTGTAAGGTTTAGCCTCCTCATTAAACTTTATGTGCAAAAGGTAGATGAACTTCCATGGTCCAGAAATGCATAAGTTTGTAACACTGTGTCCCCTTTGTGGCTCTTTACTTGTACTGGTACAATGGAGAAGATGGAGTTCTCATCACCGGCCCCAATGTGCCCACATGTATGAGGTGAGATGACACTATTACTTTCCATTGGCTTCTCATTCTGTCTTGTGTGTTCTGCTTCCTCTCTTTTGCCTTTTTGTTCAATGTGGAGTGTTTCAGGATGACTTGCATTGCACACATAACATGTCAAACGACTGTGGCAGTGTTTGCTCATGTGTCCTATTTTTAGGCATCCAAAACACACCCCTTTTCCTTTCAAGAAGTCCATTTTTTCTCTGTGTGTTTTATTCAGGATGTGTGGACACTGCTCCAATGAGTGACCACTTCTTCTGCATAACAAACACTCCTGTAGGGAGTTGGTGGTTGATGGAGGTATTTTCATTCCATTCGTTGTTGCATGTTCTAGCGCTGGTGTTCTTGGGCAGGTAATAATTGTTGCAAAACTACTTGCTCTTAGGCTTGGTTTTCCCCTTGAAAAGGTAGAGATAACAGTTTTGATAGCTGCAGTTGGTTTCTCATCCTGGATGCTTCCAAACAGAGGATCTGACAGTATCTTCACTTGCTTTTCTATAAAGTTGACAAGGTCAGGAAATGTAGCTCGATGCCCACGCTCTTCCTGTAGCTGACATGCTCTGTTCCTCCACTTGTCTCTGAGTTTGTAGGGTAGTTTCTGAAGTATGTGTTTCATGTTTGAAACAACATTCATTTCATCCATATAGGTGAGATGTTCCATTGCATTGCAACAACCTCTTAGGAACAAAGAGAAGGCTTGCAGTGCTTTCACATCTTCGGCTTTGATCATTGTCCAGGTAAATGCTTTGTTCATGTATGCAGTGGCAATCTTGTGTTCATTACCAAAGTGTTCTTTAAGCAGCTGTTTTGCCCTTTGATAACCTTGAGCTGGAGGCAGATGTTGGCAGCTGCGCACTAGGTCCTTTGGTTGTCCTCTAGTGTATTGCTCTAGGTAATGCAGGCAGTCACTTTCATCGTCAGTTTTCCGCTCTACTCCTCTTTCAAATGCACGGATGAAGGCTTCAAACTGCAATGGGTCACCGTCATAAACAGGAATGTCTCTTGGAGGTAAAGTAGAAGTGAGATGTTGTTGAGCCAGCATAGCAGTAATGTCATTTTGCCTCTGGATTAGTTTATAGATGTCACCTTGATTACCATTGTTGATTACAGGTGGTGTGATGTCAACATGTCCCTGCATACTTTGTCCGGGAATAGAGGTTTGGGCTTGATGAGGCAATAATTCAGTTGCATGTAGGTTAAATCTTGCTGTAGGGTTTCTGAAGTAAGAGCTCATCCCCATCTGATGCTCTAGAGGTGTGTCTTGATCCCATACTGAGCACATTTAGCATGGGCATTGGCTTCTGCCAGTTTAGTTTGTATATCTAATTGTTCCTTTCTCCGTTTCACCTATTCTTCCTGTTGTTCCAACTGTTGTTTCTGGTGTTGTAATTGTTCCCCTTGTACATCAAGCTCATGTTGACTGTTCAGTGCTGCCGCCCTTTCAATTAAAGCCGCCCTTTCTGCCTGGGCTTTAATTCGGGCAGAAGAGGTAGATGATGCATGTGATGAACCAGTGTTGTGTTTTGACTGAGGGTATGATGCTTTTGAAACGCTGTCATCAGGTCCGATGTCATCTGAGCTGACACTTTGTTCTATGGCACGTCCCACAATAGACTGTCCACTCTCAGATAACCACACATTTGCATCTTGTATAAATCCATCAAATATATGCATCTTTTCTTGCAGCCACTGTTTTTGCCTTCCCATTTCTTCTTCAGGCAGTTGAAGGTCAGTTAATGATTTGTGATTTGCTTTTAATTCATCACACAGCTTCATAAAGTCAACCAGTTTCAACTGTATTTCCTTTGCATTGTCTTTTGAGCTCATACGCTCTTTCAGTCTTTCCATTAACTTCTTTACTTGCTTGTAGCTGAAGTTTCTTGCTTTTTGACAGTTTGCAATAAACAATTCCAATCCTTTGGCAGTGTGAGTGATAATCCTTTTTTCTCTCACAGATTGCAGTCCAACAGCGCCATCTTGTGACGTGACGTCAGATTTCACAGACATGATTAATGTTTACTGTCCCTTTAAGTTTCGTTTTCAGGAATTGTCCGTTAGCTACAGCGCGCTGTTTCAAACAGCTGACATCGTTGCAGCATTACATCCATTTACTAAGCCATTGTCCAATACAGCTTAATATCTCCAATACAATCCTCTTATCCTGCTGCACAGTGCACATACCTGGCCGCTTTCCCAATCTTGGCTCTCCGCCTCTCCGGTGAGCGCAGGTGGGAACAATCTCCAGCTGATTGTGGCGTGTGCAGCTGATCGGTGATGACGATGTCGATTGTGCAATAATCCAATTGTTTGTTTCCGGTGAAAACGATCCTTAATCCATCGTGAAGTGATTCTTACTGTCCAGTTTTACTCCGAGAGTACGATTCCACTTAATGCAATGGCAATTTACTGTTCCTATGTCCTATGTATTTTTGCAATTACTTCACAGAAGGGCTAAAGAGTGATCCAGACTCAGACACATACAGATGACTTTCCGGTCCTTTGTTGCAGTTTATAATGAGCTTTATTCAGGGTTTACATACCAGGGTTATTGTACAGTTTTAGTTTGTTTGTGATGAGCATCTGCCGTGCTGGTGGAATCGGAATGCTCTCTCCTTCTGTGTCCTGCCTCTCCTGTCACCTATGACCTCTTTATATACACCCGGTGCAGCTAAACCCCGCCACCCAGTGTTCATAAATAATATTGCACTATACATATAACTTAAATAAACTGACACACCAACAACACCCATAAAATGGCTCCTACACTGATTAATTTAATAAACTTTTACAAAACATAGGTTGATGTTATATCGGGGGGGGTAAAATATATATTTAAACATTTCGTCAATTAGTCTGCATATTTAAGTAATGTTAGTTTATATAACAGATGAACAGATGTACAATAGCCAGAAAGTAGATGCAAAACATATATATAATGTGTGCATTTCCAACATATCCTCTGAAAGAGTGTTGAGTTGAGTCGTGAGCCAATCGTTTTTTTTTCGTGGTGCGATGTCTGCTGAGAGGTCCTTGTATACCTCGCTGACTTTGAGGACATCTGGGTCTGGCACACGGCCTTGTAACGTGTACTCCTTTGAACATGTTTATATGATAATTAAGATAATTTTACACTCAGACAACAATCACAAAGTTGTAGCAGGCTACATACAATTACTTAGGACAATATATATTACCTTACACCGTCAGCAACTGTAAACTGCTTTGGCATAGTGGAAATGAACACCATGTCACTCACTCTGCCTGGTTTCACACACTATTAATTACACAAAATAATTGTCAATTTAATTGAAATAGTCGTTGATGCAACATACTAAATCAGCTCTTGGCACAAAGGAAATACTCATTAAATCGTGGATTGGCTGTGAACACATACTGTTCTATTGTATTGCATAGAAAGATTTGTTACTGTTCTGCTTGTAGTGGAAATACTGTTTGTAGTCGTAGATAGAAAAACAAAGATGGAAAACATTTCACCATACATTGTTTAGGACTTTTATATGTATTGGGTGTTTATGGTTAATGTGGGAAATTAATAAGCAGAGCTGTTGCTGGTAAATGTGTGTGCCATCATAATAGCAATGTGTATACAGCGTTTCGTGAATATCTGGAAAAATATGCGAGTAGTTTGGAGTCATTTGAGACATGTAAATCGTCAAAAATGGTACATTCTCTGTTAGCCCACGTTCACCCCGATTGAGCTAGCAACTATTTTATTCGCAATTTAACATCATATTGGATATGGGCTTAACTTGTCCTGGACTGGAATTGTTCCGATCTTTACCCGAGGAGGTGATTGCGAAAAAGCGCTTAAAATGCATGAATAACACAGAGTTTTCAAAATGGCCAACTTTCTGGGGGGCGGGGCTAATGGAAGCTATTTTGAAATATGTCCGCAATTCCATCAGTAATGTCTGTGGCAAGATTGGGGTAGTTTGGAGAAACTATATGTGACTATCGCACAATAGGGGGCGCTACTGAGCTGGTGTACAAAAATGTACTTTTTTTTTGTACAGTCTGGAAAAAGACGTGGGTTGTGACGTGTGTTCCAAGTTTTGCGTCCAAAAGTCATTTTAGCGATTTTGTGGCATTTAAATCGTCAAAATTGGTACATGTTCCGTTAACTTACGAGCTCCCCGTTTGAGCAGTCGACTATTCATTCGCAATTTAGCATCACATTGGATATGGGCTGATCTTGTCCTGGTTTGAAATGTTTCCGATCATTTTCCTAGGAGAAGTATGCGAAAATGCGCTTAAAATGGACATATTTCAAAATGGCCGACTTCATGGGGGGCGGAGATAATGGAAGCCATTTTGAAATATGTCCGCATTTCCATAAGAAATCTCTGTGCCAAGTTCCGGGTAGTTCGAAGAAACTATATTTGACTACCGCACATAGACACATTTGTATTTTGTAGACAGAATGTGTGTTCTTGTTTTAAGGATCTGATATGGAGGTCATTAATCTGAATGCGTACTACCTACTCAGTACTATGGCTCAGTAGCAAATATGGCTACTGAGCCATATTTGCTAAAACATCGGATTTTTTTCTACAGTCTGGAAAAGGTTGTGGGCTGTGACATGCGTTCCGAATTTAAAGGCCGAACTCATTGTGTCCCCTACTTATGGCTCGGTACATTTTTTAACCCTTCGATTTCGAGAAAAAACTGAATAGGACACGCCCACATTTTTCATTGGTTGCGACCCTTTAAATCTCAGTTTATACTCACCCTGCCAGTATGTCTATGACAATATATATTTTTTTAGTCCATCGGTTCTTGAGATATAAATTAGTTGTGTTTTTGGCGCCCCCTATTGTCCGAAATTAACATTGTTTGTTGTGCCTATTCCCCAAGACACACTGAACCTATCCACCGAAATCTGTGATATTTGGATACATTTTGGATGAATTGTGAGCATTTATGTGGAGGCCACACCCTTTTGCTAATACGTTTTGATTGATGTCGGCTACATTTTTCCACACCTCGTGCTCATTTTGTACGGTAATGTGTCTGCCCCTCCATTGATGCTGTGCATTAAGTTTGGTTTGGAAAATCAAGAAATTGGAATTTAAGTAAATATTTCAATGTTTTTCACATTATGCTAATTTAAAAAAAATCAAAATAGGCGGAGCTTCGGGATATGGGAGCATAATATATAGAACTGCTCCACCCGGATAAGTATGCAAAATGTCAGGTCCGTCAGACTTACGCTGCGACTTTGTACATTTTTAGAAACACTGAATTTACACAGGTGGTGCTAGAGAGCAAGTTGAAAATGTTTCTCCCATCGAATCCAGAATGTTAACATTTTCACCGGTCCTGGCGGTGTTGCCAAATGTCGCCACATGAATAGTGTCGTAACCCCCTCAAAAACAGGTCGAAAGTGCAGAACCGGTAACAGAAGAATAATAATACTGACGATTTCAATAGGTCTTTGCACTACGTGCTCAGGCCCTAATTAACCGGAATTTGATTTATATAGCCCCATGATAGTGAAGACAATCATTTTCTTGGAAAAAAGTGTTAAAACACCTGATTAATATGTTTGTAATGCTGGCAGCAGGTTCACTGCTGTAAGCAGGGTCTCACACTCAAAGGCACCTAGGCAGTGATCCAGGGTGATGCACATAGCTTTCCTACCCAGGAATAAGTGTGTTAAAGGCGGGGAGTAGTGCTGTGAATACAGGGAGAGAGCAGCCAGAGAGAAGCGGGCTGTGAGAGCCACAGAGCGCACCCAGAGGACAGGCTGCTTCACAGCACTCTGTAACCCATTGAAGCAGCTTCAATTGTGAGTGAACAATGTTTAAATAGTGTGACAATTCCAGGGCACTTGACAGTACTTTGTAACCCAGGAAAGCAGCTTGAATCGTGGACACATGAGTGTTAAAAGTGCATTAAACTGTTTATTACACTTGTGTCCAAATGAATATGTTTCTTGTCAATGCTGCTACACTAAACTGAACAGCAATTGGAGTATCATTTCCATTGAGACGCATTAGGCCATTTCGTCGTCACTTTCGCTGTTCATTTTGTCCATTTGACGCCATTTGCACTTACATTCCTCCAGACTCAGAAAAAGGATAAGTTCACTTTTGGGAGAACAATAGAAAGGGGTGAAAATGGATTAAATGTATCCGAAAATATTGTCTCATAATTCCCTGACAACTCCCCTTGCATTCCTCCAGAGACCAGTTCAAAAACTTAAAGTTTGGTAAGAACCATACTGGGGGGTCTCCATGCAACAATTGTATCCGAGCCAAAGCACTCATGTAGCGGACACATTCCTCCATGATGTGAAACAGCCGTCTTTTTTCTGAGCCCTTTCAAAAACCGGGTTTCCGATTTTGTGCGGAAAGTAGCTTGGAAAACTTGACTACATTTTTCTGACGGAGGAGGGGAGGTCTCCATTCACCTCTCCGTTGTAAAATGCAAGGGACACATTTCTGTCCCTTCTCATTAAACTCTGCCAATTCCAATGTTGTGCATGGTAGCTCCAGCAGGGGGCATATCAGGAGATGTTGCATGGTTTGTGGTTCAATGCCGCAGTCACACACAACGTCCCCGTAATTTAGGTATCCCCATTTGACGAGAGTGGCTTTTGCACGTACAACACCAGATCTTATTCTGTTTAGGCATTTCCACACTTTGTAGTTGGTGTCTGCTCCAGGGGGCAGTGCCTCGCTCGCCTTTAGCTCCATTGTTGTTGCTGATGGGAGGTTGTCCAATCTTTCTTCCCACCGAGTGACTCTTTCGCTGCTTATGCTCGGTGTTCCGAGGGGTGGGACGCTCTTCAGGAAACTTTTCCTGGATTTAAGGCGGCTTTTGGCACATGGCCAAAGAGAGAATGTCTTTGGTCAGTAGACTGTTGTTGGCGCTCTTTCTTGCTTGCTGCATTTCGTCGTATCTCTGGTGGGGCTATGCCTGCCAGGATGTACAGACGGTCTGTAGGTGTTGATTTCAGGCAGCCTGTGATAATGCTGCAGCTAGCATTGAGGGCGGGATCCAGCTTCTTGGCATGGGCAGCTCGTTCCCATACTGGGCAGGCATACTCGGCAGCTGAGTAACAGAGCGCTAGTGCGGTTGACTTCAGAGTCGGGGTTTGCACCCCAGGTCGTGCCGGTGAGCTTGCGGATGATGTTATTCCTCGCACTCACTTTGCACTTAGTCTTCTCAGTGTGGGTGGGGGGTGTGCACTACTGGGCGCAGCCTCCTGGCCCCCTGTAAAAACCACGACATCAGTGGTTGAATAAAGGCTGACCTGCCGCCAAATCCCTCATGGCAGGACGAGATGGCTGCTGCATACACTTTCACTGTGTAATGCGCAAGCCCTCTGTCCACCAATAACTGTAAGAAGGAAAAATAGAGCCCTAACTCACAAGATAGGGGCTCTATTCTCAGCTCCTCACACCATCGCTTGAATCCTAGCCACTTTGGCCTGTAACAGTCTGTGGTGGATCCTGCTCTAGCTGCCTGGATAGACTGAATAACGCTGTCAGACAATCCACCCTGTCTCAGCCTGTCCCTCTCAGGAGCCAAGCCTGGAGAGGATGGCCCAGAGTGGGTAACGCCCACATCGCCCTCCAGCACTGGGGAACCGCCCAGGGCTGGCCCACCTTCATCTGTGTCATCTCTGACTACCACGGCGCCCTGACGCGGTCCGGAGCCACTAGGATGACTGACAGACGTGCTCGCCTCACTCTCCCCAGGAGAGGGAGAATGAGCGGTGGAAAGGCGTATAGCAGCTTCCTTGGCCATGGCTCGTGTGCAAACATGTCCACCCCCAAGGGCGGGTCGTCGCTCAGGGCCATGGAGAACCACAGGGCACAGTGGCTGTTGCGCCGGCTGGCGAACAGATCCACTTCCGCTCTCCCGAACTGGGCCCAGATCTGCTTCACCAACTCCGGGTGAAGCATCCATTTGCCTGGCAGGGGGTCTCCCCTCGACATGAGGTGGGCCCCCCTGTTCTCCAGTCCCGGGATATGGAGATCTCTCAGAGATAACACCACCTCTGAAGCCCATAACCACAGCCTCTCCGCTGTGGCCAACAAGGCGGCGGAGCGGACTCCGCCCTGCCTGTTGATATAAGCCACTGTGGTGCTGTTGTTGCTTCTGACCAATATGTGTCTCCCTTGAATTAGAGGCATGAAATGCTGGAGAACTAACACGAACACCCGTAGCTCTAGGAGGTTGCTGTGTCGAAACTCTGTTAGAGCCCAGCGCCCACCTATAGCCCTCTTCAGGCAGGTCCCTCCCCATCCTATTCTGGATGCGTCTGTGAACACTGTGATGTAGGAGGTCATCCGTCCCAGTGGAGACCCCCTCCGTAGGAGATCTGGGGACCCCCAAAACCGGAGGTTACCCTCCACTGAGGGAGGGATGGTCATCAGCCGCCGTTTGTGCCTCTTGGGATCCAAACGCAGGCTGGAGAACCACCTCTACAGGCGGCGCATATGTAGTAACCCCAGCGGGACCACAATGTGAGCAGCCGCGATGAGACTCAAAGTCTGCATGACAGTAAAAGCTGTCACTGTCGCCCCCTGTCGCAGCCTGTGAACCGCCCGGAGAAGGGACGCACTTCTGCTCTCTGACAGGGTGGCGCGTAGCGCACCTGCATCGAACACCACTCCCAACTACAACGCCTGTTGGTGAGGTATCGGGGTGCTCTTTTTTCAATTGATTGCAAAGCCTAATTTGGTAAGGTGTGTGATCAATTGTGCTGTGCAAAGCATTGCCTGTTCCCTGGACCCGGCAATGGCTCAGTTTAATTTAAAAGCAGCGACAAAAAGATAAGTCTTCAGCCTGGATTTAAAAGTAGTAAGAGTTGTAGCGGACCTGCAGGTTTCTGGGAGTTTGTTCCAGATGTTTGGAGCATAATAACTGAACGCTGCTTTACCATGTTTAGCTGACAAGTCCCTGAAGACCTGAGAGATCTGGATGGTTCATAGTTTAGCAGGAGATCAGAAATGTATTTTGGGCCTAAACCATTCAGTGCTTTATAAACCAGCAGCAGTATTTTGAAATCTATTCTTTGACACACAGGAAGCCAGTGTAAAGACTTCAGAACCACTTTTGTGATCCACTTTCTTGGTGTCAGTGAGGACTCAAGCAGCGGCGTTCTGAATCAGCTGCAGCTTTCTAATAGATGTTTTAGTGAGACCTGTGAAGACACCATTACAGTAGTCCAGTCTACTGAAGATAAAAGCATGGACCAGTTTTTCTAAATCCTGCTGTGACATTAGTTTTTTAATCCTAGATATGTTCTTCAGGTGACATTAGGCTGATTTAACTGTTTTAATGTGACTGTTGAAACTCAGGTCAGAGTCCATGACTACACCTAGATTTCTGGCTTTATCTGTTGTTTTGAACATTGCAGACTGAAGCTCAGCGCTAACTTTTATACGTTCTGCCTTAGCTCCAAAAACCATTAACTCAGTTTTGTCTTTGTTAATTTGTTCAATGCACTTACTCAGTGTTTTAACTGGAGAATAGTCTCCTGGTGAAATGGTTACTTACATTTGTGTGTCGTCTGTACAGCTATGGTAACTTATTTTGTTGATTTTCATTATCTGAGCCAGTGGTAGCATGTATATGTTAAAGAGAAGAGGCCCCAAGATGGAGCCTTGAGGAACTCCACATGTCATATTTGTCAACTCAGATTTGTATTTACCTATAGAAAAAAAGTTATGTCTGTCCTTTAAGTAGGATTCAAACCAATTTAGAACTGTTTCCGAAAGTCCCACCCAGTTTTTAGTCGGTCTAGTAATATGCTGTGGTCAACAGTGTCAAACGCAGCACTGAGATCTAATTATACTGACAGTGAAGTTCTGCCACTGTCTGTGTTTAAGTTGATGTCATTGAATACCTTTACAAGAGCAGTCTCAGTGCTGTGGTTTGGACAAAATCCTGACTGGAACACATCCAAACAGCTATTTAAATTCAAAGAATTACTCAACTGTCGAAAGACTACTTTTTCAATGATTTTACCTAGAAATGGGAGTTTTGATATGGGCCTGTAATTGTTCATTACTGAAGCGTCTAGATTATGCTTCTTTAAGAGCGGTTTAATGACTGCAGTTTTCAGGGCCTGTGGAAAAACACCTGAGTGAAGAGATTTGTTGACTATATGAAGTAGATCTGAGGCCATGCAAGGCAAAACATCTTTGAAAAACCCTGTTGGAATAATATCAAGGCAGCAAGAGGAGGATTTCAGAAGTTGTATAATGTCCTCTAGGGTTTTATCATTGATCTGATGGAATTGTGTCATGATGTCTGAATTGATATTAGGTGGACACAGAGACAAAACATTTGCTGTTCCTGATGCAGAGGCACTGACTGCTTGTCTGATTTTCTGAATTTTGTCAGTGAAGAAGGCAAATTCATTGCACGCCCTGGTGGATAGAAATTCAGAGGCTACTGACACTGGGGGGTTAGTTAGTCTGTCGACGGTAGCAAACATGGCACGTGTGTTGTTTTTGTTTTTGGCAATGATATCAGAGAAGAAAGACTGTCGGGCACATTTCAATTCCAAATTATAAAGGCCAAGTCTCTCTTTATAGATTTCAAAGTGAACCTGGAGATTTGTTTTTCGCCACCTGCGTTCAGCTTTTCGACACTCTTTTTTTCTCTGTTCTCACGGTCATTGCCTTTCTCCATGGAGATATTTTCTCGCCAGACACTTCCTTTACCCTAGTTGGAGCAATGGCATCTATAACATTTTTAATTTTTTAATTAAAATGATCTACTATCTCATTTACTGAGATGTTAGCAGGGGCAAATGTGGAAGAAAAATTCTGAGTAAACATTTCCCGAGTATTTTCAGTTAAATATCGCTTTGTGGTTACCTCTTTTTGAAAACATTTGTGAACAGAAATAGAGCTCAAATAAAACACAGGAATGGTCAGAGAGTGCAACATCAGTCACCACAACCTTAGAGATATTCAGACCCTTTGAGATAATTAAGTCCAGAGTGTACCCCTAATTGTGCGTGGGTCAGTCCATAGCTTTCAAGAACACAAAACAGTTCTTTAGCCCCTCTGTCCTGGGGGTTGTCAACATGGATGTTAAAATCACCAACAATGACTAGACGGTCAAAGTCAATACACACTATAGACAGCAGTTCAGTAAAGTCATCATGGTGGTCTATAGATATTTAGGAACAGAGCTCGAGAGGAGCATTTCAGCTGAAGGGCCACATATTCTAAAGAAGCAAAGTTCCAATAAGATGTCTTCCTGCATTGAACGGAATCATTGAACAGAATAGCAACTCCACCCCCTTTCTTATGCATTCTTTCCTGACTCATAAAACTAAAATCGTGTTGATCTCCTGGGAAGCCCCCGTGTTTACGGTTAGGGTTAGGGTTAGGTAACCCTAACCCTAACCTAAAATTTGAGGGTTAGATAACCCTAACCCTAACCGTAAACACGGGGGCTCCCAGGAGATCAACACGATCCTCTTTGGAAAGTGCCACGAGCCGTGATATCCCAGGGACATCACATGTCGGGCAGCGGTGCGGGTCGACCCTATATTATGTGAAGCCACCGAGCACCGGTCCCCGGGGGAACCGGGCCTGGGGCCAGGCCCGTAGACTAAGCTACTTATTCGGCCTTGTGGCCCAATAATCGCTATGACCTGGTGAGGCGGGGGCATCTCTAGCAATGAGTGAGTAGCCCACACACCCGCCGCCATGATCATCATCCAGGGAGAGTACAGCCCTGGGCGGTGGACTTCCATGGACGCCAGATCTGGAAGGAATGGCCAACGTGAATGGCACCGCCTCGGCCATATCCTGGTTCCCCAAACACTCGAAGCAAAGGTGGTGGGGATCGGCGCCCGCTATTTCAGCCAGGGCACGAAGGACAGGCCCGGGTCTCTAGCAGTGGCGACTCCCTGGAGGTATGATAACTCTTTCTTCTTCTTTCAAACGTCTCTCTTGTGGAATCACTTCCGCTGCTGAAGAGAAAAGGATGATAGTCAGGAGACGAGGCCTCCTTTTATACGGTGTGATGCGCGCGCATTCAGGTAGGCCCGCCCAAGGCCGGCTACATCTATAGAAGTCTCAGTGGGAGAATGCTCGCAGGGTAAGGTAGTACCCATAGAGTCCAGTGGAGTCCAGTAGAGGGCGGAGCCTGTGGGAGATATAACTGAATCATGTGAGATCTGATTAAGTGAAATGATTTCAGCAGTGAATTTTATAATGGATAAAACGTTCAAGTCTATTCATGATATTCCAATGCAACATATGAAACATAGTCCTATATGTCCTCTGTTATAAACTGTTGGATTGTAGGTCTAACAACTAAAGTGTCAGTGAATGGATCTTAATATCTTGCCTTGAAATGTGCTGATTAACAACATTTCATTAAATCGTAAAAAATTTGACTATGTTCATAGTATTTATAATATGTATTAGATATACACATGCATTCCAATATTCATAAATAAACAGACACATGTCAACTAAATGTAAACACAGTAAAAATATAAACCTAATTATATATTGCCTTTCAATACATTTAAAACGAAATGTAAAGTATATATATATATTTGGGTGATGTCACACACTGCCAAACACCACAGTGGTTGAATCAAAAATAATCTGTATAACTGTAATAGGAAAATGAGACCAGTTGTTCAGGAAAATGGATCTGAATAAAAGCCAATGTGAAGGATATAAAATAAGATCAGAACACGGAGAGCAGGATTGTGTATTGTTGGCATCTATGTGTATATGCAATGAATAAAACCCAGCTTTGCTGCACTTGCCTGCCTTCTTCTTGATCTGAGAGTCATGTTTTTCTCCACAATAGTTAGAAGAAAGCTGACCCCAGTAAGTTGTTGGTTCAGCTCTGATCAATGTTTACATGCTTTCACTTGCTCTTATCCTAAACAAATATAAAATATCATACTATAACTATGCAAATTACACTCAGATCTAAATTTCAATAAACCCTGACAACTATGGACCACATTACAGTCTCTGAAAAACTGCATGCAACAAATCAGCACCTGGTCGAGTCAACATTTCCTGCGACAAAATAAGGACAAAACGGAACAATTATTTTTGGTGAAAAAAAGGACAGAGCCAATGTTAATGCTGTCCAACACATCAGACAATGTCAGAAACCTTGGTGTAGTTATGGACCATGACTTTATTTCAAAACCCACATCAAAGGAATTTAACGTTTTACCACCTGAAAAACACAGCCAGACTGAAAACATCCGTGTCTCTAAACCACCTCGAGAAACTAGTCCATGCCTTTGTTTTTAGCAGGCTTGATTACTACAACAGTGTTCGTACAGGTTTCTTTAAAAAAAGCAATAAGATGACTACAACTCCTCCAGAACGTGCTGGCAGAGTCCACACCACAACTAGAAGAGCACATCCCTCCAGTTCTCAAAGATCTGCACTGGCTTCCAATAACACAAAGGATACACTTCAAAATATGACTTTTTACTTACGAAGCACAAATGGATTGGGACCACAATACATGGACATGCTTCACTGTAACAAGCCACCCAGAGCTCTCAGATCATCAGGGTGGGGGTTGCACCGCAGACCTGGAAACAACTGCCTGAAAACCTGAGGTATTCTCCAACCCTGGGTTCTTTTAAATCAAGGTTAAATACCTTTCTCTTTAGTGCTGCCTATCCTGAGATCATCGAACTATTATTTTATATTGTACCTAAGCACTTTTTTCTGCAACCATTCTGTCATCTTTTTTGTGAGTTGCCTTTTCGTTTGCTTTGTTTTTAACTTCTATGTTAAAGCTCACCTATTATGCTATATTTGAACAATATATTATAGGGCCATACAAAACATGTCCCTGAAGTGTTTTGCTCAAAATACCAAACAGATCACCCATTGTAGCCTCATACCCCTCTATTTAAGCCCTGTTTAAAAAAGTGCTGATTCAGGGTCCGGCCCTTCAAATGTAACCGTAAGGAGGAAAAGAGAGAGGGTTTTATTTTCTGACACTTTGTGAGTCTCCTGACACACCGGGGACACATATCTATGGAGAAAATACATCAAAAAGTGCCTTTTGCATAATAGGTGACCTTTAAAGCATATGTTGAGCACTTTGAATCGTCTGAAATGTGCTCAATATATAAACAAAACTAACCTTTACCTATAAGCCCAGACAGCGCCCTCTACCAAAGGGTCTCTCCGTTGTTACTGCAGCTGTACTACAGACAAGCGCAGCAAGACATTTAGCTTGCAGATTTCTACACACTTTGTGTTTTTTCTACTCTGAGGTCAAAAGTCAATTCATCTTTAAAACTATTTATATTAACATTAAACATTTTCCAAAACATTTGTGCATTTGTTATTATAAATATAGGTGTATATTTCACTGTGTTAACATTTATATGACATTTGACTGTTTATTCATGAATATTGGAATGCATGTGTATAAACATATTAAAAATGTTTACAATTTAATTGAATGTTTTTAATCAGCACATTTAAAGACAGGATATTGGGAATCATTCACTGACACTTCAGTTATTAGACCTAGCAGCCAACAGTTTATAACAGAGCACATGTTTACATATATTTCTTAGCTTTGACATTTGCAGTCCGTACATGACAGGGTTCATTAGTGGCTGTATGAGGAGAAAATACAGTGACAGAAGAATACGCAGCACACTGGGAACACCGCTCATATCAAATCTACTCTTAAGTATTTCAAAGCTGCAGCCGAAAGAGAAGTTGAGGAGGGAAACAAGGTGAGGTGTGCAGGTACTGACAGCTTTCTGTCTGGTCTGTTTGGAGCCAGAGAAACACACTCTGAGGATCCTCATGTACGAGAAGAGGATTGGAATCAGAGGGACTAAGATTGAGAGAACAATTGAAAAAAGTCCATAAATGTTGTTCACCTGAGTGTCAGAACATGCCAGCTTCACAATAAGGTGGTTGTTACAATTCAAACTGTCAATGATGTTTCCACAAAGTGTCAAACGGATATTTAAAGATACGGTTATCAAGAACTTCACAAAAGAGTACAACCAAACGAGAATAATAAGAATAACTGCTTTGTTAAAAGTCATACGTGTGTTATATTGAAGAGGACAACAGATAGCAAGATATCTGTCATAAGACATGACGGCTAAATTACAAATTTGTATATTTGCATATGTGTACAAGCAGAACATCTGCAGGAAGCAGAGCGGAGCAGAGACAGTGTGGATGTCAGAGAGGATCTGAACCAGAAGGAATGGAAACAATCCTGTACTACCATACAGTTCATTTACAAACAGGCTGCACAGAAAAAGGTACATAGGTTCATGTAAGCTCCTGTTCACACAGATAACCACAATCAGAGACATGTTGGCAACAACAATCACAATGTACAACATGGCAGTTATCATGAAACACAAGTACCTCAAATATCCAATATTCAAATATTCTCCAAGAATGAAATAGGATACAGTTAGTGGAGTTGAATTGGAAATCATTCTTAGAGGTTAAACGTTAGTATATCTGAGCACATTTGAACTTCACAGTCTTAACTTACCATCCCCCCCGGAGTGCGTCAGGAACTGTAAATTAATGCAACATGAGCACATCACACACAGTGCAGTGTCTCTCGCCTGCTGTGCTGCAGACTGCTGCAGTCCCTTCTGTCAGCTGCAGAGACTTCTGCTGCTTTAAAGCTTCCAGAACACCAGAACCCAGCAGGCCAGGCCCCCTTACCATCAGGACTCAGACCAGCCTATCCATACACACAATATCATTTAACCTGTCAAGAGCCTGTTTTTCAGGTCTCAGGCTCGAAAATGACATTCCCAGAATAAATGACAATATCTTCTAAAAAGGTTAAATTAATAATCTTTTTTCTCTAAGTAATGATAAAACTGTGAGTTGATGTAGAAAAGTCAGAATCAATATAGCATCTTTTTATTTTAAAGTAAATTCAGATTGAACACAGTAAAAAACTGTAAATGATAGTGTCCGTCCAAAGATAAAACATTACGTATAGTGAAAACCACCCTTCAATGATGGGTTAGTAGACTACAAGCTTTAGGACTCCAAACTATGACATATAATAAGTACCCTGTATCAGGATTGATGCAAAACAAGTGAAGTTTGACCTTTTTAGAGAGATTTAGAGAAAAAAACACTTCTGGGGTCATTTGGGTGGATTTTCCATATCTCTGGCCCCCCCTCGGTCGATTTTGATGACACCTCTTTTGAACCGTTAGAGTCAATGGAATAGAGAGGGAAGTTCCTAAAATCCATCTAAACATTACCATTGGTGAATGAGTGATGCATAGCCAGAATGCCTCCTGAGTGTGATGTCTGGGTTTGCTTCCCCTGCCGAGTTTTGATCGCTCAGTGATGATGCGACGCAGGTTCTGGTCCAGGCACTCGTCATCTCACGCCTAGACTACTGCAACTCCCTCCTGGCTGGTCTACCTGCATGTGCCATCTGACCTCTACAGCTCATGGACTTCGTCACCCGTCTTCCACCATCCAATGGAAACACAGTCATCCATACAATAATTGACTGTCTACCAGTAGACTGTCTACCACCTCTAACCAATCCTCTTGGAGTGCCCAACTACCTTGGTAGCTCCTCCGCCTCCTCAGATGATCAATGATGAAACTGTCTGGTGTCTTCTGGATGTCCGCCTTCAGGCCGCTTTGCAGTACCTCATGGACTGGTCTGAAGGAGCTTTGCTGGCTGCCCCGTCATCAGATTTTGGACCCCACCCTAATACAGGATTTTACACTCCTCAAACCTGGACAGGACCCGGTTGGGCGCCCATTGAAGGTGGGGGGGAGGCTACATATACAGTTGGCCAAGGTTGAATAGGATAGATAGATCTACCTCGTATTTCCTTGTCATTGGTGTTCAGAATGCAATGCCTTAAAATCTAGCCCTTCGTCGACCCCGCTACATTCACCGAAGCACCCGCCGCAGTTTTGTTTACTTTCAGCACGGAAAATCCATAGCAGCCATCCGTCGCACACCTGACGCGTCATCAGACCACAACTCCTACTGCTCCTCTTACACTCTCCCCCTGCACGGAATACCCGGAGCGGATCCCACTCCCCTCCGCCTCCCAACACATATAACAAGCCATTTTTGCCCACCATCAAGCCCCCCTCCTCTGCTCCACCGCCCCCCCTCTCGTGCCCACCCCCATGCTGCTAACCTGGACAACCTTATAGCTCTCCAGCCTGTCACCACACCTCCAAACCCCCACTTGACCAATCTTGCCCTCCTCAATATCCGGTCACTTAACAATAAAGCCCACATCCTTCACAAACTAATTCTGGACAAATCCATCGACTTCCTTCTGCTCACTGAAACCTGGCAACAACCCAATTGCTTCGTCTCCCTCAATCAAACATCCCCCCTTGGTTTTAATTACATCCGTAAACCCCGCCCCTCACGCCGTGGTGGTGGTGGGCTGGTTGTCATCCACAACCAGAACATCTGGACTATAGAACTCACCCTCCTCTCAGTATCATCCTTTAAATTCCTCGCTTTCAAAGCCCCTCCTTCACTCATACCTCATTCACACCAACGGTGTTTCAGGGCCGGTTCGGAGCTGGAGCTTGAAAAGCACCAGGTTTTCCTGTTCATACCGCAGCGGAGCAGCCTCTTAGCTCTGGAATCCGGTTCATTTCAAGCACCAAAAAATTGTCCGGCTAGAGCAAAAGCACCGCTTACGTCGAGGCGGGGGCAGGGGCAGGGGCGGGATCAACTCCTGAACAACAACAAAAAGCCGGCGTTTTATCCAGCTTGTACACAACGATGGAGCAACTTAACAAGCAGCAGTGGTCCACTGAAGAGACCAGCTACCTACTGGGAATCTGGTCTTCCGAAGAGGCACAGAGGAAGCTGGAGCACAATCGGCCATTGTTGTTGTTGTCGGTGTGAGCTGTGAGGGGTTTCTGCGCGGTTTGGCCTCATGAAGCAGGCACGCAAACGGTTACGTCATGACGCAAACGATGATGCAAACGATGACGCAGTGACGCAGCGCCAGTCGGACTCTGGGCAGTGTGAAAAGAGCCGGAGCTAAACCGAAGAACCGGTTCTGAACCTGAAAAGCTCTAGCATGGAGCTTGAACCGGAGTTGCGTTGGTGTGAATGAGGTATGCCAGTTATCCTCATGTACCGGCCCCCCAACCCACACCCCTCCTTCCTCTCTGATCTCACTGAACTCCCCATCATTGCTTCATCCCTCTCTCCACGTCTGTTACTCCTCTGCGACCTCAACATCCACATGGACTCCCCCACCTGCAAGCACACTTCTGAATTCTCCTCCCTTCTGGACAATTTCTCACTTACACAACATGTGACATTCCCCACCCATGATAAAGGACACATCGTTGACTTTGTCTGCTCCACCAAACTCCCAGTACTCAACCTCCACCCCTGCCCCCTCTCTGACCACAAACTCATATAGTTCAAACTCCGGAGCTTTGCTGACAGAGCCTTCTCTGTGGAAGCCCCGAAGCTCTGGAACTCCCTCCACCAAGACATCCGTGACTCTGAGTCCCTCACCCCGTTCCAGTACCACCTCAAAACCCATCTCTTCAACTCTCAATTAATTTCCTCTTGACAGCCTTTTCTGTTTATTTTATTTATTTTTGGTTTGATTTGTTGTTTTTGTTTGTTTTTGCCTGTCCTTGTTTGTCTACCCTCCCTCACACTGTAAAGTGTCTTCTGCCCGAGAAAAGCGCTATAAAAATATAATTTATTATTATTATTATTTATTATCACACAACGTAGCTTTACGGAGCAAAAACGGAAAATAAGTCTTGCCGTTGCTGTTTTCTGATCAGAAGTGGTCTTCAATGGCATTCAAATGATAAAAACGCTTCTAAAGGTTAATCCATAGGTTAATCCAATGTGTCTGTGTCACTTTGAAATGATTACTGATCATCCATCATTCCATTTTTGTCAAAAACTAAGATTTCCTTTTAGCTGCTATTAGAGCTACAAGCCAGCTTCCGGTTGTGGGCCTTCTGGCTACGCATCACTCATTCACCAATGGGTAATGTTTAGATGGATTTTCGGAACTTCCCTCTCGATTCTATTGGCTCTAACGGTTCAAAAGAGGTGTCAATCATCAAAATCGATTGAGGAGAGCCAGAGATATGGAAAATTCACCCAAATGACCCCAGAAGTGTTGTAAGTGGTAAAATGTCACTTGTTTTTCATCAATCTTGATACAGGGTACTTATTATATGTTATAGTTTGGATTTCTAAAACTTTTAGGGGTTAACACTTTAACAATGTTTCACCACATTTTCATTTTAACTGGGAACATTGATAATAAGGGTATTTCAAACTTTTGAGACTGCAACTGTTAAAACCTTGAGTATCAAGTAACCTGCCGACTACTCTACTACTAGTGGTAGTATTACTATTTTACAATCAACACTAACAGTCAGGGTTATAAACATGGTAAAAATTCCACTTAGATACATGTTTAATCAGAATATTTCAAGACATTCATTCACTGATACTTTTGTTATTTCTGCCACCAGCCAACAGTTTATAACGGAGCACATGTTTACATATGTTTCTTAGCTTTGACATTTGCAGTCCGTACATGACAGGGTTCATTAGTGGCTGTATGATGAGAAAATACAGTGACAGAATAATACGCAGCGCACTGGGAACACCGCTCATATCAAATCTACTCTGAAACATTTCAAAGCTGCAGCCGAAAGAGAAGTTGAGGAGGGAAACAAGGTGAGGTGTGCAGGTACTGAGAGCTTTCTGTCTGGTCTGTTTGGAGCCAGAGAAACACACTCTGAGGATCCTCATGTATGAGAAGAGGATTGGAATCAGAGGGACTACGATTGTGAGAAAAGTACCAAAATATCCATAAATGTTGTTCAACTGAGTGTCAGAACATGCCAATTTAACAACAAGGTAGTTATGACAATACAAACTGTTAATGATGTTTCCACAAAGTGTCAAACGGATATTTAGGGATAAAGTTATCAAGAACTTCACAAAAGAGTACAACCAAACCAGAATAATGAAGATGAACGCCTTGTGAGAAGTCATATGTGTGTTATAATGCAGAGGATAACAGATAGCAAGATATCTGTCATAAGACATGAGGGCTAAATTACAAAATTGTATATGTACATATGTAAACAAGCAGAAAATCTGCAGGAAGCAGAGCGGAGCAGAGACAGTGTGGATGTCAGAGAGGATCTGAACCAGAAGAGATGGAAACAACCCTGTACTACCATACAGTTCATTTACAAACAGGCTGCACAGAAAAAGGTACTTAGGTTCATGTAAGCTCCTGTGCACACAGATAACCACAATCAGTGACGTGTTGGCAACAACAATCACAATGTATACAAATGTAGTTAATATAAAGTACAAGTACCTCAAATTCCCAACGTGGATATAAGTGCTAAGAAGAAAGTAGGATAAAGTAGAATTCACCATCATTGTAGTTTTAGGAGAGAAAACAATTGTACAACGATTTGCTTCTCATCTTTTAACTCTGAAATGAAGAAGACATTGTGTTTGATTGAACAGGCATTGTTTTTCTATCTTTAAAATGAAATGAAAACACAGATTTGTTGGTTTCTCTTGTTAAAATTGATCAAGCGCATCAGAATCCAGCAAAAACGTAAACCCTTGCTGCCCAGTCTTTGTAAATTACATAGATTATTTTAGATGACAGAGAAATATTTACCTTACACACAACACAACATTAGTCACCAGCAGTGCTGCAGGAACTAAAGGAAGGCTGCTTCAATATCGGCTTTTAAACACGTTCATGACAACATGTCCAAACAGACGTCCCACAGAAGGTACCATAGTAACCAACTAACAGACCGTGCCCTTAGGGTCAAGTAGTGTTAACAGTGGGGATGACAGAGAAAGTCCAAACTTCACCAAAGTACACCAAAAGTTTTAAAATCATTAAAAAATACTAAAATAAATATTTGTTTGTCTCCACGACTCACCACTGTGTTCAATGGCCAGCGCCACGTGCAGTCATCGATAGCGCTCCCTCTTTCTATCAGAGGTGGTTACATTGTGAGCCAGGTGAAATGAATGGTGGGTTCGTTCGTGACGAAATACACAGAGAGGTGCAAGGCTTCCTCTTCGAATACACCGTGTCCATCAGTAGGGTATTCTAAGTGTACGTCCACTTCAAATACTAAACTGCAGGATCTGGGGTATTTGAAATGTAAAAGATGATATCTCCACAATGCAAAGATACTGGGAGCTGATACTTGAATGTTTTCATGGATCCAACCCAAGGATTCAGCGGTGTGAAAACGGAGACGTTCGGACAATGTCTAATTTTCCCGCCCTTTTTCACGAAAATGTGTCTCAGGGCTTCTTAACATTTAACAACTTATTAATGTGTCATATCCACTTAATGGGAAGAAACTCAGCTAACTGACGATATGAACCGTTTTTACCGAAACAAAATACAAGTCCCACAAGAATGAGCTCTGAGCGAAAATATGCTAACCCACCTAGCATAGAACTCACGGTAGAAATAATATATTACTTGCCGGATATTCACAAACAAGATATCAGCAAGCAAGCTGAGATTCCACATATTCTAGAGGTATTAGTATCATCACTGAGCTAACAAAACTTGCAACAGGGGAAGCGACATCACACAACGTAGCTTTACGGAGCAAAAACTGGAATATGTCTTACCTTTGCTGTTTTCTGATCAGAAGTTGTGTTCAATGGCATTACAACGATAAAAACGCTGCTGAAGGTTACTCCATAGGTTAATCCAATGTGTCTGTGTCTCTTTGAAATGATTACTGATAATCCATCGTTCCATTTTTGTCAAAAACGGAGATTTCATATGCATGCTTGTGAGAGCTACAACCCAGCTTCGGGTTTTGGGCATTCTGGCTACGCATCACTAATTCACCAATGGGTAATGTTTAGAGGGATTTTAGGAACTTCCCTCTCGATTCTATTGGCTCTAACGGTTCAAAAGAGGTGTCAATCACCAAAATCGACCGAGGGTGGCCAGAGATATGGAAAATGCCCCCAAATGACCCCAGAAGTGGGGATTTTTTTTTCAAATTTCACTTGTTTTGCATCAATCTTGATACAGAGTACCGTGTCCATCAGTAGGGTATTCTAAGTGTACGTCAACTTCAATACTTAACTGCAGGATCTGGGGTATTTGAAATGTAAAAGTTTATATCTCCACAATGCAAAGATACTGGGAGCTGATACTTGAATGTTTTCATGCATCCAACCCAATGATTCAGCGGTGTGAAAATGGAGATATTTGGACAATGTCAAATTTGCCCGCCCTTTTTAAGAACATGTTCTTTCAAATAAATGCTAAAGTGTTGCTCGGATTGGCTAGTGGATCCCACTAGACAATCCGAGCAACACTTTACACTAAGTGGAGCATGAACTGTGAACTCACCGGAGCCTCGCAGAGCCTCGCAGAGCCTCGCAGAGCCTCGCAGAGCCTCGCAGCGGTGCGACTGTTCGCACTAACGAAGGATCACTTCTCCTTCAGGGCAGGGGAGGCTATGCAGTACGCAGGCTACTGTCCCGCAGCTGCTGCCTCTCTGTTGTACTTCACATTACTCAAGAGACGTTTTTAAAAAAAAACATCTTTAAGGGAAACATTTGGGGCTTTTCAGATAACATCCGGGGCTTGAGCCCAAGTAGCCACCCCCTAGCGCCGCCAATGCTTTGAAGGCTGCAATTATGTACCTGACACCCCATCCCACTTGTGAATAAGTGTTGTAAATATGGTACAACCACTCCTTGTGTAATGTGAAAAGACCACCAGCAATTTAGAAGCTCTCAAGAACATATAAGCAGAGTTATTGCACAACATTTTTTGGATCGCTCATCTTTCGTCATCTCCTGCTGATGTTCAGGTGTATAATCCAACACAGTCTCACGGCATTTTGTGTTAGAGTCACAAAATGAATCTATTGATTCGTCTTCACCAACACGATTTCGCCATTTCACACAGAACGATTTCAAAAGCAATGTAAATAATAACAAATTAGAAGGAAAAACATGTACAAAAAAATACAGATTTCAGTATTCTGACAGAACGATTTCAGAAGCAATGTATTTCTATTGATAGTATGTTTCACGCCTGCACCAAAGAATAACAAATTAGAGGGAAAGAAAGATGACTACAAATACAGATTTCAGTATTCTGAGCCATTTATTTTCCTCACGGATGGCAAACAAACTCCGACATTATACAATCCAAAATAAAAGAGATGGTTAGGCTTAGGGTAAGATATTGAGTAAGAAAATGTCTTTATGAACCACACAGCTTCTGGTATTCCAAGACCCGACCAGACAAGAAGATGTGGTGTACATGTAGGCATGAAACATACTACCAATAGAAACACATTGCTTTTCGTATCGTTCTGTGTGAAATGAAAAAAATGCGAACATGGTGTTGGTGAACACAAATCAATAGATTACATTAATGTTGTGACTATAACACGAAATGCCGTGAGACTGGGTTGGTATATCAGTATGTCTCTACTTTAAAGAGTCCTCTCCTGCTGATGTTCAGGTGTATATCAGTATGTAGTGTCTCTACTTTAAAGAGTCCTCTCCTGCTGATGTTCAGGTGTATATCAGTATGTAGTGTCTCTACTTTAAAGAGTCCTCTCCTGCAGATATTCAGGTGTATATCAGTATGTAGTGTCTCTACTTTAAAGAGTCCTCTCCTGCTGATGTTCAGGTGTATATCAGTATGTAGTGTCTCTACTTTAAAGAGTCCTCTCCTGCTGATGTTCAGGTGTATATCAGTATGTAGTGTCTCTACTTTAAAGAGTCCTCTCCTGCAGATATTCAGGTGTATATCAGTATGTAGTGTCTCTACTTTAAAGAGTCCTCTCCTGCTGATGTTCAGGTGTATATCAGTATGTAGTGTCTCTACTTTAAAGAGTCCTCTCCTGCTGATGTTCAGGTGTATATCAGTATGTAGTGTCTCTACTTTAAAGAGTCCTCTCCTACTGATGTTCAGGTGTATATCAGTCTGTAGTGTCTCTACTTTAAAGAGTCCTCTACTGCTGGTGTTCAGGTGTATATCAGTGTGTAGTGTCTCTACTTTAAAGAGTCCTCTCCTGCTGGTGTTCAGGTGTATATCAGTATGTAGTGTCTCTACTTTAAAGAGTACTCTCCTGCTGATGTTCAGGTGTATATCAGTATGTAGTGTCTCTACTTTAAAGAGTCCTCTCCTGCTGATGTTCAGGTGTATATCAGTATGTAGTGTCTCTACTTTAAAGAGTCCTCTCCTGCTGATGTTCAGGTGTATATCAGTATGTAGTGTCTCTACTTTAAAGAGTCCTCTCCTGCTGATGTTCAGGTGTATATCAGTATGTAGTGTCTCTACTTTAAAGAGTCCTCTCCTACTGATGTTCAGGTGTATATCAGTCTGTAGTGTCTCTACTTTAAAGAGTCCTCTACTGCTGATGTTCAGGTGTATATCAGTGTGTAGTGTCTCTACTTTAAAGAGTCCTCTCCTGCTGATGTTCAGGTGTATATCAGTATGTAGTGTCTCTACTTTAAAGAGTCCTCTCCTGCTGATGTTCAGGTGTATATCAGTGTGTAGTGTCTCTACTTTAAAGAGTCCTCTCCTGCTGATGTTCAGGTGTATATCAGTATGTAGTGTCTCTACTTTAAAGAGTCCTCTCCTGCTGATGTTCAGGTGTATATCAGTATGTAGTGTCTATACTTTAAAGAGTCCTCTCCTGCTGATGTTCAGGTGTATATCAGTTTGTAGTGTCTCTACTTTAAAGAGTCGCCTCCTGCTGATGTTCAGGTGTATATCAGTATGTAGTGTCTCTACTTTAAAGAGTCCTCTCCTGCTGATGTTCAGGGTGTATGTAAATATCAGTATGTATTGTCTCTACTTTAAAGAGTCCTCTCCAGCTGATGTTCAGGTGTATATCAGTATGTAGTGTCTCTACTTTAAAGAGTCCTCTCTAGCTGATGTTCATGTGTATGTAAATATCAGTATGTATTGTCTCTACTTTAAAGAGTCCTCTCCAGCTGATGTTCAGGTGTATTTCAGTATGTAGTGTCTCTACTTTAAAGAGTCCTCTCCAGCTGATGTTCAGGTGTATATCAGTATGTAGTGTCTCTACTTTAAAGAGTCCTCTCCTGCTGATGTTCAGGTGTATATCAGTATGTAGTGTATCTACTTTAAAGAGTCCTCTCCTGCTGATGTTCAGGTGTATGTAAATATCAGTATGTATTGTCTCTACTTTAAAGAGTCCTCTCCTGCTGATGTTCAGGTGTATTTCAGTATGTAGTGTCTCTACTTTAAAGAGTCCTCTCCAGCTGATGTTCAGGTGTATATCAGTATGTAGTGTCTCTACTTTAAAGAGTCCTCTCCTGCTGATGTTTAGGTGTATATCAGTATGTAGTGTCTCTACTTTAAAGAGTCCTCTCCTGCTGATGTTTAGGTGTATATCAGTATGTAGTGTCTCTACTTTAAAGAGTCCTCTCCTGCTGAAGTTCAGGTGTATATCAGTATGTAGTGTCTCTACTTTAAAGAGTCCTCTCCTGCTGATGTTCAGGTGTATATCAGTATGTAGTGTATCTACTTTAAAGAGTCCTCTCCTGCTGATGTTCAGGTGTATGTAAATATCAGTATGTATTGTCTCTACTTTAAAGAGTCCTCTCCTGCTGATGTTCAGGTGTATTTCAGTATGTAGTGTCTCTACTTTAAAGAGTCCTCTCCAGCTGATGTTCAGGTGTATATCAGTATGTAGTGTCTCTACTTTAAAGAGTCCTCTCCTGCTGATGTTTAGGTGTATATCAGTATGTAGTGTCTCTACTTTAAAGAGTCCTCTCCTGCTGAAGTTCAGGTGTATATCAGTATGTAGTGTCTCTACTTTAAAGAGTCCTCTCCTGCTGATGATCAGGTGTATATCAGTATGTAGTGTCTCTACTTTAAAGAGTCCTCTCCTGCTGAAGTTCAGGTGTGTATCAGTATGTAGCGTCTCTACTTTAAAGAGTCCTCTCCTGCTGAAGTTCAGGTGTGTATTAGTATGTGAGTCTCTAGAGCTTGGTGTCCTTCTTAGTCACCGGCTGGAGCAGTGTTCTGTTGTGTGGACAGGAAAGACAAGTCTCTGCGCCCCTGTATTGGATGTTGTGGTCTGAACGCCACCACTGTAAACAATAGGTAGCCCCTCTGACCCCTCTGACATGCTTTTGAAGTCATGAAAGGCATTACTGCTTTCACCAAACTAGACCTTGGAAATGCCTTTGATCTGGTTTGCGTTCGGGAGGGTGATGAATGTAAGCACCCCCAGTGGCCGTCATGAGAACTTGGTCATGTCCTTCGATCAGACTAACACCCCTGCAGACTTCCCAAGCCTTCGTGAACAATGTAGGACGTGCTGAATACATGTGTCTTTGTCCACCTGTATGACGTGTTCCAGAAGCAGGAACACCCGCAGAGGAGGAGGAGGAGGAGGTACTTCCTGTTTCCTGCGTGATTGGTGCTCTCATGGGAAATTGGGGGTAAGGTCAAAAAGTCTCACGTTAACTCTTCTCTCCAACAATAGGGCTTTGTGCGTTGGTGTGACATTAACCAACTACATGTAAAAACACTGAGGATGTGGTGGGGGACCCTGACAGTGGGAGGGACCTTAGACCGGTAGTTATCCAGACAGTACCCAGAACTCAGGGGGGTTCACATTGATAGTTCACTCAGCTGCAGGGTCCGTGTTGATAGTCTTAACAGCAGGTATGTGTGGATAGACTTAGGGCCGGTGGAGCTGAGGGGAAATCCAGGGTTTCATTCTGGTGCTGTAGACACGTCATGAACACACATGCACAAACAGGATCACATGCATTATTTGAGAGGTGGCAGGGCGAAAGGGCTGCTCGGGAGCAGATGGGGCTTCAGTGCCTTGCTCAAGGGCACCTCTGGTATTTTGCTCAGAACCGGGGAACTCTCAGTACCCAAGCCAAGTCCCTTCAGAGCTGGCAGTGCAGCTGAGATCACAGATCGCTCGCCTGGAACAGACTGCTATGAAAAGAAAAAAACATCGATCCTCCCCAAATCATCTTTGAGTAGTCCATCATTAGACAGACACAACACATGTATGATCCCCCCACCTCCACATCCTCTAGCCCCCAGAAGGAGATTCAGCGTCCCTCAAAAAAGGTTAAAACTGTTAAAACTACTAATTCCTGACAATAAGCGTATCATCAAACAGATGTAATGTAGTTTATAATGTTGGTCATGAGTTTGTGCAACAGGTCGCCATTGTCAGTATGTTGTCTGTGTATAAGTGTATGTGTAAACTGTGTATTTGCACATGTGCTAATATGTTGTTGTCTTTTATCGTGTACTTGGTAGTTTCTATGGTTTGCATCTCTTGTGGAACTGCAGGACAGAGTCCAGAACTCATTTCCCTTTGGGGATAATAAAGTTTATCGTATCGATTCTAAACTTTTAGAGTCTGGAGGTTTAAACGCTTATGCAACACTTACTGACCCTTACACTCATATGTGTGTGTGTGTGTGTGTGTGTGTGTGTGTGTGTGTGTGTGCGTGCGTGCGTGTGTGTGTGTGTGCGTGTGTGCGTTCGTGCGTGTGTGTGTGTGTGTGTGTGTCCGAGGGGAGGTTATCACTGGCCTCTGATTGGTCTCACTGGTCCTCGCCTCGGGGGGATAAGTGGAAACTGTGAAACGTAACAACAGGACAAACATACATGTTGCCGGCCAGCTGACCTCTGACCTCAGGGACTTCATTAACTCGGTGATGATGCAACCCCCCCCCTCCCAATACCAAGAGAGGTTGCATCAGCTACACGAGAGGAATGTTTTGTACTTCACTTTTCATTTTATATTTAAATTATCAGACACTTTTATCTTGAATAGCTTACAATAACTCTTAAGTTCTCCAACTTCATATCATGGATGCACTGATTCTGGGCCGATACATACCAACGTTTCTTTTCTTTGTAATTAATCCCCAAATAATGGACTTGCCAGCTCATAAAGACCTGTTGAGAACCCAAAATAGTTCCCCAAAGTTTCACATTAGAAATGTATAGCACAAACTCATGACCAACATTATAAACTACATTACATCTGTTTGATGATACGCTTATTGACAGGAATTAGTGGTTTTAACCTTTTTTGAGGGACGCTGAATCTCCTTCTGGGGGCTAGAGGATGTGGAGGTGGGGGGATCATACATGTGTTGTGTCTGTCTAATGATGGACTACTCAAAGATGATTTGGGGAGGATTGATGTTTTTTTCTTTTCATAGCAGTCTGTTCCAGGCGAGCGATCTGTGATCTCAGCTGCACTGCCAGCTCTGAAGGGACTTGGCTTGGGTACTGAGAGTTCCCCGGTTCTGAGCAAAATGCTAGAGGTGCCCTTGAGCAAGGCACTGAAGCCCCATCCGCTCCCGAGCAGCCCTTTCGCCCTGCCACCTCTCAAATAATGCATGTGATCCTGTTTGTGCATGTGTGTTCATGACGTGTCTACAGCCCCAGAATGAAACCCTGGATTTCCCCTCAGCTCCACCGGCCCTAAGTCTATCCACACATACCTGCTGTTAAGACTATCAACACGGACCCTGCAGCTGAGTGAACTATCAATGTGAACCCCCCTGAGTTCTGGGTACTGTCTGGATAACTACCGGTCTAAGGTCCCTCCCACTGTCAGGGTCCCCCACCACCTCCTCAGTGTTTTTACATGTAGTTGGTTAATGTCACACCAACGCACAAAGCCCTATTGTTGGAGAGAAGAGTTAACGTGAGACTTTTTGACCTTACCCCCAATTTCCCATGAGAGCACCAATCACGCAGGAAACAGGAAGTACCTCCTCCTCCTCCTCCTCTGCGGGTGTTCCTGCTTCTGGAACACGTCATACAGGTGGACAAAGACACATGTATTCAGCACGTCCTACATTGTTCACGAAGGCTTGGAAGTCTGCAGGGGTGTTAGTCTGATCGAAGGACATGACCAAGTTCTCATGACGGCCACTGGGGGTGCTTACATTCATCACCCTCCCGAACGCAAACCAGATCAAAGGCATTTCCAAGGTCTAGTTTGGTGAAAGCAGTAATGCCTTTCATGACTTCAAAAGCATGTCAGAGGGGTCAGAGGGGCTACCTATTGTTTACAGTGGTGGCGTTCAGACCACAACATCCAATACAGGGGCGCAGAGACTTGTCTTTCCTGTCCACACAACAGAACACTGCTCCAGCCGGTGACTAAGAAGGACACCAAGCTCTAGAGACTCACATACTGATACACACCTGAACTTCAGCAGGAGAGGACTCTTTAAAGTAGAGACGCTACATACTGATACACACCTGAACTTCAGCAGGAGAGGACTCTTTAAAGTAGAGACACTACATACTGATATACACCTGAACATCAGCAGGAGAGGACTCTTTAAAGTAGAGACACTACATACTGATATACACCTGAACTTCAGCAGGAGAGGACTCTTTAAAGTAGAGACACTACATACTGATATACACCTGATCATCAGCAGGAGAGGACTCTTTAAAGTAGAGACACTTCACACTGATATACACCTGAACTTCAGCAGGAGAGGACTCTTTAAAGTAGAGACACTACATACTGATATACACCTGAACATCAGCAGGAGAGGACTCTTTAAAGTAGAGACAATACATACTGATATTTACATACACCTGAACATCAGCAGGAGAGGACTCTTTAAAGTAGATACACTACATACTGATATACACCTGAACATCAGCAGGAGAGGACTCTTTAAAGTAGAGACACTACATACTGATATACACCTGAACATCAGCTGGAGAGGACTCTTTAAAGTAGAGACACTACATACTGAAATACACCTGAACATCAGCTGGAGAGGACTCTTTAAAGTAGAGACAATACATACTGATATTTACATACACCTGAACATCAGCAGGAGAGGACTCTTTAAAGTAGAGACACTACATACTGATATACACCTGAACATCAGCAGGAGAGGACTCTTTAAAGTAGAGACACTACATACTGATATACACCTGAGCATCAGCAGGAGAGGACTCTTTAAAGTAGAGACACTACATACTGATATACACCTGAACATCAGCAGGAGAGGACTCTTTAAAGTAGAGACACTACACACTGATATACACCGGAACATCAGAGGAGAGGACTCTTTAAAGTAGAGACACTACACACTGATATACACCGGAACATCAGAGGAGAGGACTCTTTAAAGTAGAGACACTACACACTGATATACACCGGAACATCAGCAGGAGAGGACTCTTTAAAGTAGAGACACTACATACTGATATACACCTGAACATCAGCAGGAGAGGACTCTTTAAAGTAGAGACACTACATACTGATATACACCTGAACATCAGCAGGAGAGGACTCTTTAAAGTAGAGACACTACATACTGATATACACCTGAACATCAGCAGGAGAGGACTCTTTAAAGTAGAGACACTACATACTGATATACACCTGAACATCAGCAGGAGAGGACTCTTTAAAGTAGACGCTACACACTGATATACACCTGAACATCAGCAGGAGAGGACTCTTTAAAGTAGAGACACTACATACTGATATACACCTGAACATCAGCAGGAGAGGACTCTTTAAAGTAGAGACACTACTTTACTGATATACACCTGGACATCAGCAGGAGAGGACTCTTTAAAGTAGAGACACTACATACTGATATACACCTGAACATCAGCAGGAGAGGACTCTTTAAAGTAGAGACACTACATACTGATATACACCTGAACATCAGCAGGAGAGGACTCTTTAAAGTAGAGACACTACACACTGATATACACCTGAACATCAGCAGGAGAGGACTCTTTAAAGTAGAGACTCTACACACTGATATACACCTGAACATCAGCAGGAGAGGACTCTTACATTCGTAATTTCAAATATTAGATTGTACTGCATAGTAAATATTATATAATGGGACTAGTGTTTCCTTTATTTTCTGAACAAAAGACATATTTGCAGTTTGCATTAGGGACTGTTGACCTGCAGGTTTTTTTGCGAGCTCAAATCAACAGACTGATTTCTCGTTGCACCGAATCACTCCATTATCGTGGAAAATCGGCCAAGCTATTTTTTTTACTTGGAAGGGCATCAGTTCGCCATTGTCAGTATGTTGTCTGTGTATAAGTGTATGTGTAAACTGTGTATTGGCACATGTGCGAATATGTTGTTGTCTTTTATCGTGTACCTGGTAGTTTCTATGGTTTGCATCTCTTGTGGAACTGCAGGACAGAGTCCAGAACTCATTTCCTCTTGGGGATAATAAAGTTTATCGTATCGATTCTAAACTTTTAGAGTCTGGAGGTTTAAACGCTTATGCAACACTGAGTGTGTGTGTGTGTGTGTGTGTGTGTGTGTGTGTGTGTGTGTGTGTGTGTGTGTGTGTGTGTGTGTGTGTGTGTGTGTGTGTGTGGTGTGTGTGTGTGTCCGAGGGGAGGTTATCACTGGCCTCTGATTGGTCTCACTGGTCCTCGCCTCGGGGGGATAAGTGGAAACTGTGAAACGTAACAACAGGACAAACATACATGTTGCCGGCCAGCTGACCTCTGACCTCAGGGACTTCATTAACTCGGTGATGATGCAACCCCCCCCCTCCCAATACCAAGAGAGGTTGCATCAGCTACACGAGAGGAATGTTTTGTACTTCACTTTTCATTTTATATTTAATATATCAGACACTTTTATCTAGAATAGCTTACAATAATTCCTAAGTTCTCCAACTTCATATCATGGATGCACTGATTCTGTTTCTTTTCATTTTGTTCTAACTAATCCCCAAATAATGGACTTGCCAGCTCATAGAGACCTGTTGAGAACCCAAAATAGTTCCCCAAAGTTTTACATTAGAAATGTATAGTATGGCTTCCAAGTCAAAAAATTGCTTGGCCGATTTTCCACGATAATGGAGCAATTCTGTGCAAATGCTGGTGCTAACAGTCCCATTATATCATATTTACTATGCAGTAAAATATAATATATGAACTTACGAATGTAAGAGTCCTCTCCTGCTGATGTTCAGGTGTATATCAGTATGTAGTGTCTCTACTTTAAAGAGTCTCTCTGCTGCAGTGTATCGAGTGCTACTAAAGCTCCCGTGTAGGTGTATATCAGTATGTAGTGTCTCTACTTTAAAGAGTCCTCTCCTGCTGGTGTTCAGGTGTATATCAGTATGTAGTGCCTCTACTTTAAAGAGTCCTCTCCTGCTGATGTGCAGGTGCATATCAGTATGTAGTGTCTCTACTTTAAAGAGTCCTCTCCTGCTGATGTTCAGGTGTATATCTGTATGTGGTGTCTCTACTTTAAAGAGTCCTCTCCTGCTGATGTCCAGGTGTATATCAGTATGTAGTGCCTCTACTTTAAAGAGTCCTCTCCTGCTGATGTTCAGGTGTATATCAGTATGTAGTGTCTCTACTTTAAAGAGTCCTCTCCTGCTGATGTTCAGGTGTATATCAGTATGTAGTGTCTCTACTTTAAAGAGTCCTCTCCTGCTGATGTTCAGGTGCATATCAGTATGTAGTGTCTCTACTTTAAAGTATGTAGTGTCTCTACTTTAAAGAGTCCTCTCCTGCTGATGTTCAGGTGTATATCAGTATGTAGTGTCTCTACTTTAAAGAGTCCTCTCTTGCTGATGTTCAGGTGTATATCAGTATGTAGTGTCTCTACTTTAAAGAGTCCTCTCCTGCTGATGTTCAGGTGTATATCAGTATGTAGTGTCTCTACTTTAAAGAGTCCTCTCCTGCTGATGTTCAGGTGTATATCAGTATGTAGTGTCTCTACTTTAAAAAGTCCTCTCCTGCTGATGTTCAGGTGCATATCAGTATGTAGTGTCTCTACTTTAAAGAGTCCTCTCCTGCTGATGTTCAGGTGTATATCAGTATGTAGTGTCTCTACTTTAAAGAGTTCTCTCCTGCTGATGCTCAGGTGTATATCAGTATGTAGTGTCTCTACTTTAAAGAGTCCTCTCCTGCTGGTGTTCAGGTGTATATCAGTATGTAGTGCCTCTACTTTAAAGAGTCCTCTCCTGCTGATGTGCAGGTGCATATCAGTATGTAGTGTCTCTACTTTAAAGAGTCCTCTCCTGCTGATGTTCAGGTGTATATCTGTATGTGGTGTCTCTACTTTAAAGAGTCCTCTCCTGCTGATGTCCAGGTGTATATCAGTATGTAGTGCCTCTACTTTAAAGAGTCCTCTCCTGCTGATGTTCAGGTGTATATCAGTATGTAGTGTCTCTACTTTAAAGAGTCCTCTCCTGCTGATGTTCAGGTGTATATCAGTATGTAGTGTCTCTACTTTAAAGAGTCCTCTCCTGCTGATGTTCAGGTGCATATCAGTATGTAGTGTCTCTACTTTAAAGTATGTAGTGTCTCTACTTTAAAGAGTCCTCTCCTGCTGATGTTCAGGTGTATATCAGTATGTAGTGTCTCTACTTTAAAGAGTCCTCTCTTGCTGATGTTCAGGTGTATATCAGTATGTAGTGTCTCTACTTTAAAGAGTCCTCTCCTGCTGATGTTCAGGTGTATATCAGTATGTAGTGTCTCTACTTTAAAGAGTCCTCTCCTGCTGATGTTCAGGTGTATATCAGTATGTAGTGTCTCTACTTTAAAAAGTCCTCTCCTGCTGATGTTCAGGTGCATATCAGTATGTAGTGTCTCTACTTTAAAGAGTCCTCTCCTGCTGATGTTCAGGTGTATATCAGTATGTAGTGTCTCTACTTTAAAGAGTCCTCTCCTGCTGATGTTCAGGTGTATATCAGTATGTAGTGTCTCTACTTTAAAGAGTCCTCTCCTGCTGATGTTCAGGTGTATATCAGTATGTAGTGTCTCTACTTTAAAGAGTCCTCTCCTGCTGATGTTCAGGTGCATATCAGTATGTAGTGTCTCTACTTTAAAGAGTCCTCTCCTGCTGATGTTCAGGTGTATATCAGTATGTAGTGTCTCTACTTTAAAGAGTCCTCTCCTGCTGATGTTCAGGTGTATATCAGTATGTAGTGTCTCTACTTTAAAGAGTCCTCTCCTGCTGATGTTCAGGTGTATATCAGTATGTAGTGTCTCTACTTTAAAGAGTCCTCTCCTGCTGATGTTCAGGTGTATATGTCCAGGTGTGTGCGAGCGTTACATACTGATGTTTGGGAAGTTAATGAAGGAATATCACAAAAAGAAGAATAGGGACTCTTTAAGGAAATCTTCAAGGATCAAAAGATGAAATAAAGTCTAAATTCTGTCAAATAATTTGTCTTCAATTTATTGATAAACAGTCAGAGAAACACAGTGTTTGGCTGAACTAACATACATGTCTTAATAAACATACTAACCCCAACCAGAGAGGCTTTAATTGTGAAAACCCTAAATGAATTCTCTGGTTTCCTGTGGCACAGATCAGGAGACCGGCTCCCGTCCTCAGCTGCTCCTCTCGTGACACTCAGACACATCCAAACCATTAAAACCATTACAATCTACGTCTCTAACAGAACATCCGGCCGAAGCCTGATCCATCTCCTTACGTCTGATTTAAATTAACTCTCTCCAGCGTTATGACTCTGAAATAAGTGAAAATTAGAGTTTGTACTTGAAACAAAATGAATCTTTGAAACAGTTGGGAAATAATCAAGAAATACAGAAGATTATCAAAGCCACGCATTTTTTATTTTTGAGAATAATCGCATAAAAGGAAAGTTTGCCAGATTTATTTTTAGTTAAATTACTTTTAGGGATTTTTTTTTCAAATTCTAAAGAAATGCAAAACCTCCATAAAGGATTTAAGTCCTACATCTGTCTATAACATTTATTATTTATATTATTATGATTGATAACTTCATTTGAGTTCAGTTAAGGTAATGCAAATGAGATGATATTTCAAATGATATCAGGTAAACATGTATGTAGGCGATCTAAAATGTTTCCATGCGAGAAATAAGAAATGAATGTGTGAAAAGCACCGATTCAACTTCATTTGTAGTCATCAAAACAATAAAGTGAAATGTTATATATTTACTTTGCGTTGAAGGACCTGAGGCAGTGCTGCCCTCTGCTGGCAGCATTTAGTTTCACAAGAACAAGGTTTCATTTTACTGTGAACATTAAAACCTAAAACCCTTTAAGAACTTCACAATCTTTAAAATCTTTAAGATATCTACAAACAAATATTTATAAATGTGTTCTCAACTGTTCAACTTCATTCTCAAAATGTTTACTTTATTCACGAATGTTCACATTTTTACTCAAATTTGTTCTCAATTTCTTCCACAATTCTTTTCTCATATCTTTTAGGATGATCTGATTTTCAAATTTTGAATTATTTTCATAAATGTTATCTCCAATTTTGAATTCATTCTGGATTTTCCCCCCAAAAATGCAACTTTATTCATGATCTTTCTACTCCGTCCTTTAAATGTATATACTTGGCATATCAACGTCTTTCTGTTGCTATTGTCTTTAATCCCATTATTCTTTTATCCATACATATCGACTTCATTCTCAGCATTTATGACTTTACTTTCAAATGTAGTTTTCTCACATTTTCAACGTTATTCTCAAAAAGTGGACTTTATTTTTTAAACGTTTCTCAAAACAGAAATCCTCTTGATTCCCTCATGTCCGGCACTAATCCTTGTCCCCTACACATCAGATTTAGAAATACGTATCAGTAGAATCTTTATTCCCACAGTCTTTTAACGAAACGCTAACGGCTTCGTGGGGCTCTACCTCTCGGCGCTGATCTTGTACCGCAGGACGAAGTATGCGATGAGCCTGAGCGAGAAGAAGAAGATGGCGAGAACGATGAAGTCCAGGTACAGTTTGGCGTCCAGCATGTCCAGCTCCTTCAGAATGGCGTCGGACTTCTGGAAGTGGCAGGTTTCTGAGGCGTCGCAGTGCAGGTCCTCGCGGTCCAGACTGTAGATGGACAGGATGACGCCCTCGAAGCCGTACCTGGGACACGGACAGGAAGCAGATTGGTTTGAAACCCGCAGACATGTTTCAGATCAGCGTTAAACACGACAATAGAAGTTGAGATCTTTTGTAATAAACCTGTGATGTGCAATATATACACTTCTCTTCTTCTGTGCAATAATCAAACATTGTTATGTGCAAAACATATTTTTTATAATAATAATTAATAATAATAATTCATTCTATTCTAAGGAAAGGTTTAAGACCGTAACAGGGAACACGTCGGGAAACATAATATCTCAAAACCTTAATAAGTTCGCTTAGCTATTTAAATGCTGCAACTCATACGCTGAATACATAGCAGCATCTCATAGAAAGGAGTTTTTCTTCACATTAGATTTTTCTGTTTTTTATCCCTAAAGTTCCACTTGTTTAGTGAAAGAATATGCAAAGTGTCATTATATCACAACGAGATACTTCTTCTCTCTGTGCCGTAAGGAAACAGCGCCCCCACCTGACGTAGGAGATGTATGACATCCACTGCAGGTACCAGGGGATGGTGTCGAAACTCACAAAGAAACCAGAAAACAGAAGAACTGGGATCGCTGTGACCGGACCAACAAACGTTGCCACCTGCAGTACAAACAAACAAGGAGAGACATTTAAATACACCACGTCAGTTCAGATGAGTTCAGGTAAAGGTGGGTTCAGGTACAGGTGGGTTTAGGTTCAGGTGAGGTTCAGGTACAGGTGGGTTCAGGTACAGGTGGGTTTAGGTTCAGGTGGGTTTAGGTACAGGTGGGTTTAGGTACAGGTGGGTTTAGGTACAGGTGGGTTTAGGTACAGGTGGGTTTAGGTACAGGTGGGTTCAGGTACAGGTGGGTTTAGGTACAGGTGGGTTTAGGTACAGGTGGGTTTAGGTACAGGTGGGTTCAGGTACAGGTGGGTTTAGGTACAGGTGGGTTTAGGTACAGGTGGGTTTAGGTACAGGTGGGTTCAGGTACAGGTGAGTTCAGGTACAGGTGAGTTCAGGTACAGGTGGGTTTAGGTTCAGGTGGGTTTCAGGTACAGGTGGGTTTAGGTACAGGTGGGTTTAGGTACAGGTGGGTTCAGGTACAGGTGAGTTCAGGTACAGGTGAGTTCAGGTACAGGTGAGTTCAGGTAAAGGTGGGTTTAGGTTCAGGTGGGTTCAGGTACAGGTGAGTTCAGGTACAGGTGGGTTTAGGTACAGGTGGGTTTAGGTACAGGTGGGTTCAGGTACAGGTGAGTTCAGGTACAGGTGAGTTCAGGTAAAGGTGGGTTTAGGTTCAGGTGAGTTCAGGTACAGGTGAGTTCAGGTACAGGTGGGTTTAGGTACAGGTGGGTTCAGGTACAGGTGAGTTCAGGTACAGGTGAGTTCAGGTACAGGTGGGTTTAGGTTCAGGTGGGTTTAGGTACAGGTGAGTTCAGGTACAGGTGAGTTCAGGTACAGGTGAGTTCAGGTACAGGTGGGTTAGGTACAGGTGGGTTTAGGTACAGGTGGGTTTAGGTACAGGTGGGTTTAGGTACAGGTGCGGGGAGTCCAGTGCAGAGGAGCCCAGGTTGATTTAGGCCTACAGTACAGTAGAAAAGATAAAGACCAATAGAGTATCCTAGGATTACACAATAGAATATATCAAGAATAAATGAAAAAGCTCTACAAAAGACCAACAGCCTACAGAAACAGAAACGTATTGACATGTTGGTTGTATACACAAAGAAGGCTTCAAATGTATTCAGTATTGTATGAACATGTTTTGAAGGAGGATGTGGACGTCACATCCTCTCTGGAAGATTTGTTTTAACATTTGAAAGCAAAATGCTTCAATCTGGTGCACTTTGAGCACACAATTACTAGAGACTGATCTCGGGGGTACAACTCTAAACACCCATATGAAAAAGTTCAAATAAGTATGTGTATGCGTATTTCATTTTGGTTGTTCATTTATATCTTATTATACCCAGTCAACATTTATTTATTTATGCTTTTTTTATCTCTCTAGTTTTAAACGATATTTTTGGTGTATAGTATACACTGGAATGATTTCAAACCTGTTTGTATTTATCCTAATCATTATAAAGGAGTGCCTTGGAAATATGTGTTTACATAAATTGTGATCAAACCGTTTGAGACCCACTGAGATGACTTGGACTAAAGTGAACTATCTGAACCCTCAGAGTCCTTCCCCTCACTGAGCCTCTCAGTCTGACAGGAGAGCTCTCCCTCTACCTTCTTGCAGAAACAGCTTCTTATATCCGTTAGCGCAGCTAGCACCAGATGCTAACAACAACAATAGTCGGTACCAGTGCGCCCTCTCTCTCTCTCTCCCTCTCTCCCTCTCTCCCTCTCCCCCGCTCCCACGCTCTCACTTTGGCTGTGAGCTGGGGGCGGCCGATAAGCCAACATCCCCCAACATTCATCACTTACCATAGCCGTGGGAACATGTTTCAAATGGGGGGTGCTGTGGGGATGACACCAGGGCCGGTTCTGACCAGTTTGCTGCCCTAGACAAGATTTTAGCTGGCAATGAAAACCCTCTACAAAAGACCAATACACTACAAACAGAGAAACGTATTGATATGGTGGACAGCTTATAGAAAAAGGCTTCAAATGTATTTAGTATTGCATGAACATGTTTTAATTGGGGGGTGGACTTCACATCCTCTAGGGGGGTCCGGGTGTGCCCCCCCGGGAAGATTTGTTTTAACATTTTAAAGTAAAATGCTTCAATCTGGTGCACTTTGAGCACACAATTACTAGAGACTGATCTAGGGGGTACAACTCTAAAACACCCATATGAAAAAGATCGGTTTGCATTTGAATAATTAAATAAGTTTGTGAACATAACCGATAACCTACCATAGCCAATAACAAATACATGTAGGGTAACTTGTTTTATTTTTGTGATTCATTTATATCTTGTTTTATCAGTTAATATTTATTTATGCATATTTTTAAATCTCTCCAGTTTTAAACAATATTTGTGGTTTACTGTCCTATAGTATACACTGGAATGATTTCAAACCTGTTTTTATTTATCCTAATAATTATAAAGCAGTGCCTTGGAAATATGTGTTTACATAAATTGTGATCAAACCGTTTGAGACCCACTGAGATAACTTCAACTAAAGTGAACTATCTGAACCCTCAGAGTCCTTCCCCTCACTGAGCCTCTCAGTCTGACAGGAGAGCTCTCCCTCCACCTTCTTGTAGAAACAGCTTCTTATATCCGTTAGCGCACAGAAGCTAACGAAATTCCCCACCGGTACCGGTGCACCCCCTCTCTCTATCTATCTATCTCTCTCTATCTCTCGCTCCCACGCTGGCTGTGAGCTGCGGGCGCCAGATAAGCCAACATCCCCCACTTTCATCACTTACAGCGCCCATCGTGCAGGGCGAATGAAAAGTGTAACCGGGGTGAAAAGGGTGTTACATCTACTTAATTATGAATGTTGTTACATCGAGGCCGAACATTAGGATGAGCGCAAAATGCTTTATTCCCTCCCGGAGCTACCAGCGCAGCGCCCTCCCAGATCTGGCGCCCTAGGTGACCGCCTATGCCAGGGGTTGGCAACCCACAGCCCACGGGCCGCATGCGGCCCTTTAAGCCCTCTGCTCTGGCTCCCTTGAGCTTAGACAAAAATAAGAAGAAAATAAAAGTATTTGTAGGACTATTTATATTTTGTTGCATGGTTGAAAATGTTTCGTATGTTGTATTTTGAGGTGATACTGTGACACATAAATAAAAAACAAAACGGTTTTAATTAGGTCAACTAAAATATGTGTCACATCCTGCTGCGGTCCCGCGCGAGTGCCTTTTCTTGGAGGCGAATAACCTGACCCCCGGCTCGATGAGCGGACTATGGATACATCAAAGAAAAGTACCGGAGGAACACAGGATTTAATTCTGCGTGGACAGTTATCTGCTTTCACAGCAAACGATGCTGGTTCACCGGGATGTCTGATATGTAGAGAGACGTTATCGACGGTGGTGCAGCCTTTACGAGTGAGAGGAAGCCAGCTGACGACCTTCAGTCATAATTCAATGGGTATGTAATTTATTTCAGAAAACACTTTTTGTTCTATTCCATGGAATGCTCTTAACGTCCCGATAGCAATGAATATCTGAAGTGCTTTGACAAAAAATACATACGAAAAAATATCCTCTGTAGAAGCCGTAGCGCTGTAAAAAGCACGACCAATCATCTGAGCCGGCTAAAGTAACTGGACGGCCTACCTGCCTGTCAGCCTTCCATCTGGGCACAAACTTATCTCGTGCCCTCATTGGTCATGTGCGCGTTCGTGTGTGTTGGAGGAGGGGCTCTGTGAGGAAGTCTGAAGGAAGAGGCATATTTGTTCCGGTTGTGTATTTTCAAATTCTAGCGCACTCGAGCTGGTTTCTCCATTCTTACCTTTAACTCTCTTTAGGGTGCAGCTATATGTTTTATTTATTTCAAAGTGGGCCCATTTAATAATATTTGTTTCCCTTCAAATGTGCAGAGGACTCCCCAAGTGCTGTGTTTAATTTATTTTAAAGTAGGCCTGTGTATTATTTTTAATTCTCCTTATAAAAGTTCTTTGTTTCTTATTAGAGGTTAATAGGTTTTATATCATGTAATAAATAGCCTAATAAATGCAAAAAAACTGTAGTTTTTGTCTGATACAACAATAAAAAACTATGAAAAATGTTTTGCGGCTCCAGACAAAACATTTTTTGGGAAAAAGGAGCTAAATGGCTCTTTTGGTCAAAAAGGTTGCAGACCCCTGGCCTATGCCAAAAACCGGCCCTGGTTACAGGTACAGGTGAGTTCAGGTGAGTTCAGTTACAGGTACAGGTGAGTTCAGGTACAGGTACAGGTAAGTACAGGTACAGGTGAGTTCAGGTACAGGTGAGTTCAGGTGAGTTTGGGTACAGGTACAGGTGAGTTCAGGGGAGTTCAGGTACAGGGGAGTTCAGGTACAGGTGAGTTCAGGTACAGGTGAGTTCAGGTACAGGTGAGTTCAGGTACAGGTGAGTTCAGGTACAGGTGAGTTCAGGTGAGTTCAGGTACAGGTGAGTTCAGGTGAGTTCAGGTACAGGTGAGTTCAGGTGAGTTCAGGTACAGGTGAGTTCAGGTACAGGTGAGTTCAGGTGAGTTCAGGTACAGGTACAGGTGAGTTCAGGTGAGTTCGGGTACAGGTGAGTTCGGATACAGGTGAGTTCAGGTACAGGTGAGTTCAGGTGAGTTCAGGAACAGGTGAGTTCAGGAACAGGTTGGTTCAGGTGAGTTCAGGAACAGGTGAGTTCAGGAACAGGTTGGTTCAGGTGAGTTCAGGTTACCTGCAGCGAGGTGGATGCGGCTCCGATGAGCAGCCCCAGACTCTGAGCCACCAGCGAGGTGAGGACCCCGAGAGACAGGAAGAGGAAGAAGCGCCCGGCGTCTGGAGGCTGAGCCGTCATCCAGTACACGATGCTGCAGTACAACACCGGGAACACCACCTGGACATCATTTTACAAAACACTTCAAAACCCTCTTAAAACGTCAGAATCTTAAAACGACGTACAACTTTTTTATCCAAATCTTTACTTTATTGTTGAATTTGTTCTCAATTCTCAAAAAGAAAAATTCTAGATTTTATTCTTATGAAAAAAGAAATCTGAAATGTTTACATTTTTTCTGAAATCTTAAAATGTTTTTTCCATTTTCCATTTTTTTCAAAATGTCTTTCAATTTGTAAAATTAATTATGAAATGTTCTACTTTATTCCCAAATGTGTCCTCAATTTTTTTAATAAGTATTTTTCTCAGACGTTCAAATGTATTCTCAAATGGTATTGTACCTGGAACGGGACGTCCGCCATGGTCTTGGCCAGGTAATACGCCTTCAGACTGTACCAGTAGTTCAGGTGTTCCCTCAGAAACACTCCCATCTCCAGAGGGACTGACGAACAAACAACAATCACACGTCAAACACAAAATACTTTCAGATTCCTCCGAAACAAAGCACATCCACCAACAAGAAGAAGCGAGTATAAGAGGAGGAAAACTTTTAGAAGTTGTAAATATTATAATTAAATGGTGTACTTTTACTACACTGCATTTATTTAATGCCTATAGTTACTTTACAGATTTGAATGCAGGACTTTTACTGTAACAGAGTATTCCTACACTCTGGTACTTCTACTTTTACTCAAGAACAAGATCTGAGTACTTCTACTTTCACTAAAGTACACGATCTGAGTACTTCTACTTTTACTAAAGTACACGATCTGAGTACTTCTACTTTTACTAAAGTACACGATCTGAGTACTTCTACTTTTACTAAAGTACACGATCCGAGTACTTCTACTTTTACTCAAGAACAAGATCTGAGTACTTCTACTTTTACTAAAGTACACGATCTGAGTACTTCTACTTTTACTAAAGTACACGATCTGAGTACTTCTACTTTTACTAAAGTACACGATCTGAGTACTTCTACTATTACTAAAGTACACGATCTGAGTACTTCTACTTTTACTATAGTACAAGATCTGAGTACTTCTACTATTACTAAAGCACACGATCTGAGTACTTCTACTTTTACTATAGTACAAGATCTGAGTACTTCTACTTTTACTCAAGTACACGATCTGAGTACTTCTACTTTTACTCAAGAACAAGATCTGAGTACTTCTCCCCACTCTGTATTTCTATGACTCCACAGGGTAGAAGTGTAAGATAGTGTGAGAAGATACTCTCTCACTGATACTCTCTTAAAGTACTAGTACCTCAAACTGCGGTGTGATACGTGTGTGTTGTTGGGACTCACATGTGAGCACGGTGGGCATCAGAGCAGCGAACATGAGGAACAGCATGGAGAAGAAGAGGAAGCCAGAGTTACTGAGGACTTTCTTTGCCTCGTTACCGATGCCCAGGTACAGCAGACCAATCAGAACGCCGATCCCGATGTGAGAGGAGATCCTCAGGTGAGTCAGCACCTGCTCCACCAATCAGAGCGGGGGTTAGTTACTGCAGCTTTTACACGAGTCAGCATTTAGTCCTAACACCCTGACACGAGTCAGCATTAAGAGTCCTAACCCCATGACCTGAGTCAGCATTAAGAGTCCTAACCCCTTGACCTGAGTCAGCATTAAGAGTCCTAACACCCTGACATGAGTCAGCATTAAGAGTCCTAACACCCTGACATGAGTCAGCATTAAGAGTCCTGGACCCTGACATGAGTCAGCATTAAGAGCCCTGACACCCTGACATGAGTCAGCATTAAGAGTCCTGAACCCTGACATGAGTCAGCATTAAGAGTCCTAACCCCTTGACCTGAGTCAGCATTAAGAGTCCTAACCCCTTGACATGAGTCAGCATTAAGAGTACTGGACCCTGACACGAGTCAGCATTAAGAGTACTGGACCCTGACACGAGTCAGCATTAAGAGTCCTGGACCCTGACACGAGTCAGCATTAAGAGTCCTAACCCCTTGACCTGAGTCAGCATTAAGAGTCCTAACCCCTTGACCTGAGTCAGCATTAAGAGTCCTAACACCCTGACATGAGTCAGCATTAAGAGTCCTAACACCCTGACATGAGTCAGCATTAAGAGTCCTGGACCCTGACATGAGTCAGCATTAAGAGCCCTGACACCCTGACATGAGTCAGCATTAAGAGTCCTGAGCCCTGACACGAGTCAGCATTAAGAGTCCTAACCCCTTGACCTGAGTCAGCATTAAGAGTCCTAACCCCTTGACCTGAGTCAGCATTAAGAGTCCTAACACCCTGACATGAGTCAGCATTAAGAGTCCTAACACCCTGACACGAGTCAGCATTATGAGTCCTGAACCCTGACATGAGTCAGCATTAAGAGTCCTAACACCCTGACATGAGTCAGCATTAAGAGTCCTAACACCCTGACATGAGTCAGCATTAAGAGTCCTAACACCCTGACATGAGTCAGCATTAAGAGTCCTAACACCCTGACACGAGTCAGCATTAAGAGTCCTGACACCCTGACATGAGTCAGCATTAAAAGCCCTGACCCCTGACCTAACATGAGTCAGCATTAAAAGCCCTGACCCCTGACCTGACATGAGTCAGCATTAAGAGCCCTGACCCCTGACTTGTCATGAGTCAGCATTAAGAGCCCTGACCCCTGACATGTCATGAGTCAGCATTAAGAGCCCTGACCCATGACTTGTCATGAGTCAGCATTAAGAGCCCTGACCCCTGACATGTCATGAGTCAGCATTAAGAGCCCTGACCCCTGACATGACATGAGTCAGCATTAAGAGCCCTGACCCCTGACTTGTCATGAGTCAGCATTAAGAGCCCTGACCCCTGACTTGTCATGAGTCAGCATTAAGAGCCCTGACCCCTGACATGTCATGAGTCAGCATTAAGAGCCCTGACCCCTGACTTGTCATGAGTCAGCATTAAGAGCCCTGACCCCTGACATGACATGAGTCAGCATTATGAGGGTTGCTGTTCTCTCACCGAGTCTCGAAGGATGCTGAGGAAGGTTCTTCTGAAGAGGATGGAGAACTGAGTCATGCAGCTGGCTGAGAAACTGTGACAACCTTCAGACGAAGAACTCTAGAGATAAAAATAACAAATAAAGACGTTAACATGTCTGCTTTCTGATTGGTTGAAAGAAAACATCTAAATCCACATCCAGTTTATTTGTCTTAGTTAGCATTACGTAACGCCTCTTTAGCATATTTAAGAAAACTTATAACATAAAAATAATCGTGTCAATGTCAGTAATGAAGTGCGGGTTCTCGTTCATATCCGTTACACAAACACTTTTTATTTTGAATATTTATTTTTTTCTTGGAAATTCCAATCATATTTCTCAGATCAATGTCTTCACAAACTCGTTTTGTTCACCTCCTCTGCGCGCTGCCACGGGAGCGGGTGGAGGTTAGTGTCTCCGTTCAGCTCCGTCTGATCGTCCTTCTCCCACTTCCTGTCCAGCACGGCCGTCACCAGGCGCTCCATCTGATCCCCGTGCTCTCCGGACGCCACCTCCATCACTGAACACCAGAGAAGTACACACATCCTTTACACTTGCCTCTTTATTAGAAACACTGTACATTTCTAATAAAGGAATTGATGATTCTGATTGGATAATAATTCAAGATGTGGACTCACCAAAGTCAGCAGGGTTGTGGTAGGTGGGGCAGTTCAGTCCGAGCTCCCTCAGGTAGGGAACCAGCCTGGAGACCTTCCCCCTGTAGATACACTGACCCTGACTCAGCACATACAGCTGCAACACACACATTACACACCATCAATCATACAGGATATATAAAACGGCATCGTACATCACTTCCTGTTTCCTCTTCAAAGGTTTCCTGAATGTGTTCTTGGTTGTTATCCTGAAATAAAGTCTGTGGTTAACTCAGACTGAGGAGATTTTTGTTCTACGACATACAATACGTCAGTAAATACCCCACTGGTGAATACAAAAATGGAGGTTGCTAACAAGTGTCTAAATGAGATGACTAAATATCATCCGACCAATGTTAGCCACCTTTAGCTTAGCGGTGGTGACGTGAAGTCATGTGACCGTGCTGTAGTTCCTTTATAGCCTAACATTAGCCTCCTTTAGCTTAGCGGTGGTGACGTGAAGTCATGTGACCGTGCTGTAGTTCCTTTATAGCCCAACATTAGCCTCCTTTAGCTTAGCGGTGGTGACGTGAAGTCATGTGACCGTACTGTAGTTCCTTTATAGCCCAGCATTAGCCTCCTTTAGCTTAGCGGTGGTGACGTGAAGTCATGTGACCGTGCTGTAGTTCCTTTATAGCCCAACATTAGCCTCCTTTAGCTTAGCGGTGGTGATGTGAAGTCATGTGACCGTGCTGTAGTTCCTTTATAGCCCAACATTAGCCGCCTTTAGCTTAGCGGTGGTGACGTGAAGTCATGTGACCGTGCTGTAGTTCCTTTATAGCCCAACATTAGCCGCCTTTAGCTTAGCGGTGGTGACGTGAAGTCATGTGACCGTGCTGTAGTTCCTTTATAGCCCAACATTAGCCTCCTTCAGCTTAGCGGTGGAGACGTGAAGTCATGTGACCGTGCTGTAGTTCCTTTATAGCCCAACATTAGCCTCCTTTAGCTTAGCGGTGGAGACGTGAAGTCATATGACCGTGCTGTAGTTCCTTTCGAGCCCAACATTAGCCGCCTTTAGCTTAGCGGTGGTGACGTGAAGTCATGTGACCGTGCTGTAGTTCCTTTATAGCCCAACATTAGCCTCCTTCAGCTTAGCGGTGGAGACGTGAAGTCATGTGACCGTGCTGTAGTTCCTTTATAGCCCAACATTAGCCTCCTTTAGCTTAGCGGTGGTGACGTGAAGTCATGTGACCGTGCTGTAGTTCCTTTATAGCCCAACATTAGCCGCCTTTAGCTTAGCGGTGGTGACGTGAAGTCATGTGACCGTGCTGTAGTTCCTTTATAGCCCAACATTAGCCTCCTTTAGCTTAGCGGTGGAGACGTGAAGTCATGTGACCGTGCTGTAGTTCCTTTATAGCCCAACATTAGCCTCCTTTAGCTTAGCGGTTGTGACGTGAAGTCATGTGACCGTGCTGTAGTTCCTTTATAGCCCAACATTAGCCTCCTTTAGCTTAGCGGTGGAGACGTGAAGTCATGTGACCGTGCTGTAGTTCCTTTATAGCCCAACATTAGCCTCCTTTAGCTTAGCGGTGGTGACGTGAAGTCATGTGACCGTGCTGTAGTTCCTTTATAGCCCAACATTAGCCTCCTTTAGCTTAGCGGTGGTGACGTGAAGTCATGTGACCGTGCTGTAGTTCCTTTATAGCCCAACATTAGCCTCCTTTAGCTTAGCGGTGGTGACGTGAAGTCATGTGACCGTGCTGTAGTTCCTTTATAGCCCAACATTAGCCTCCTTTAGCTTAGCGGTGGTGACGTGAAGTCATGTGACCGTGCTGTAGTTCCTTTATAGCCCAACATTAGCCGCCTTTAGCTTAGCGGTTGTGACGTGAAGTCATGTGACCGTGCTGTAGTTCCTTTATAGCCCAACATTAGCCGCCTTTAGCTTAGCGGTGGTGACGTGAAGTCATGTGACCGTGCTGTAGTTCCTTTATAGCCCAACATTAGCCTCCTTTAGCTTAGCGGTGGAGACGTGAAGTCATGTGACCGTGCTGTAGTTCCTTTATAGCCCAACATTAGCCTCCTTTAGCTTAGCGGTAGTGACGTGAAGTCATATGACCGTGCTGTAGTTCCTTTATAGCCCAACATTAGCCTCCTTTAGCTTAGCGGTGGTGACGTGAAGTCATGTGACCGTGCTGTAGTTCCTTTATAGCCCAACATTAGCCTCCTTTAGCTTAGCGGTGGTGACGTGAAGTCATGTGACCGTGCTGTAGTTCCTTTATAGCCCAACATTAGCCGCCTTTAGCTTAGCGGTTGTGACGTGAAGTCATGTGACCGTGCTGTAGTTCCTTTATAGCCCAACATTAGCCGCCTTTAGCTTAGCGGTGGAGACGTGAAGTCATGTGACCGTGCTGTAGTTCCTTTATAGCCCAACATTAGCCTCCTTTAGCTTAGCGGTGGAGACGTGAAGTCATGTGACCGTGCTGTAGTTCCTTTATAGCCCAACATTAGCCTCCTTTAGCTTAGCGGTGGAGACGTGAAGTCATGTGACCGTGCTGTAGTTCCTTTATAGCCCAACATTAGCCTCCTTTAGCTTAGCGGTGGAGACGTGAAGTCATGTGACCGTGCTGTAGTTCCTTTATAGCCCAACATTAGCCTCCTTTAGCTTAGCGGTGGTGACGTGAAGTCATGTAACAAGGTGATGTTTTCATTTAAATGGCAACAAGCATATACAGCGTGTAATTTCACCGGTGCTGGGATCACTACTGTGAATAAAAGAAACCAGTTGGGTCAACAAAGACTTTATTTAGTGTGTGTGTGTGTGTGTGTGTGTGTGTGTGTGTGTGTGTGTGTGTGTGTGTGTGTGTGTGTGTGTGTGTGTACCTTGTCAAACAGTTCGAACAGTTTGGCGCTGGGTTGGTGGATGGTGCAGACGACGGTCCTTCCCCCCTGAGCGAGAGCCTTCAGCAGGGAGAGGACCTGGAAACAGGACGAGCTGTCCAGACCACTGACACACACACACACAAGCGCACACAACACACACACACACACACACATCAATATATGTACAGATGTATTTAAATCAGTTGCTGGTTTTGGTTACTGAAATCAAGTACTAATAGTTGCTGTGGAAAATAGTTATGAGAGCAGTAAAAATCATCAATCATGTATATTTAAATGTATATTTACATTTAATTCACATTTAATTTATATATTTACATTTATTTATATTATACGGAGCCCCTGAAGGGTCGAGGAAGTGAGAGAGAGAAAGTTTCTTGTTTGCACGATACAAGAGGAGCGCACAGGAGACCGCTGTTTCTTTGCAGACTGTTGACGTGGGGAAATGGCAGTGCTTTCATGATTTGAGATATATCTCAAGCTCAGACTTCATTTTGAGGACATTTCGGTCAGGGGTGGAGAGCCATCTGGTTAAGCGCCGGATCTGCAAAACAGAGAGTCTGTAAACCCGTCTGCCTTGATCTATGACTTCAGGTGTGACTCTCAGAGTACCTGCTGCCCACAGCTGGTTCATAGATCCTTCACTTCATGCCAGCAGGCAGCGGGACGTGAGCAGAGCAGCCAGCGGGACGTGAGCAGAGCAGCCAGCGGGATGTGAGCAGAGCAGGCCAGCGGGACGTGAGCAGAGCAGCCAGCGGGACGTGAGCAGAGCAGCGCCAGCAGGCAGCGCTAGCAGGCAGCGGGACGTGAGCAGAGCAGCAGTAGCCAGCGGGACGTGAGCAGAGCAGCCCAGTAGGCAGCGGGACGTGAGCAGAGCAGCCAGTAGGCAGCGGGACGTGAGCAGAGCAGCCAGTAGCCA
>CM070493.1:2360470-2470470 GCA_036324585.1 Champsocephalus esox
TATGCAGTGAGTATAGAGTGGGTATGCAGTGAGTATAGAGTGGGTATGCAGTGAGTATAGAGTGGGTATGCAGTGAGTATAGAGTGGGTATGCAGTGGGTATGCAGTGAGTATAGAGTGGGTATGCAGTGAGTATAGAGTGAGTATAGAGTGGGTATGCAGTGAGTATAGAGTGAGTATAGAGTGGGTATGCAGTGGGTATGCAGTGAGTATAGAGTGGGTATGCAGTGAGTATAGAGTGGGTATGCAGTGGGTATGCAGTGAGTATAGAGTGGGTATGCAGTGAGTATAGAGTGGGTATGCAGTGAGTATAGAGTGGGTATGCAGTGAGTATAGAGTGGGTATGCAGTGGGTATGCAGTGAGTATAGAGTGGGTATGCAGTGAGTATAGAGTGAGTATAGAGTGGGTATGCAGTGAGTATAGAGTGAGTATAGAGTGGGTATGCAGTGGGTATGCAGTGGGTATGCAGTGAGTATAGAGTGGGTATGCAGTGGGTATGCAGTGAGTATAGAGTGGGTATGCAGTGAGTATAGAGTGGGTATGCAGTGAGTATAGAGTGGGTATGCAGTGAGTATAGAGTGGGTATGCAGTGAGTATAGAGTGGGTATGCAGTGGGTATGCAGTGAGTATAGAGTGGGTATGCAGTGAGTATAGAGTGGGTATGCAGTGAGTATAGAGTGGGTATGCAGTGGGTATGCAGTGAGTATAGAGTGGGTATGCAGTGAGTATAGAGTGAGTATAGAGTGGGTATGCAGTGAGTATAGAGTGGGTATGCAGTGAGTATAGAGTGGGTATGCAGTGAGTATAGAGTGGGTATGCAGTGAGTATAGAGTGGGTATGCAGTGAGTATAGAGTGGGTATGCAGTGAGTATAGAGTGGGTATGCAGTGAGTATAGAGTGGGTATGCAGTGGGTATGCAGTGAGTATAGAGTGGGTATGCAGTGAGTATGAGTGAGTATGAGTGGGTATGCAGTGAGTATAGAGTGAGTATAGAGTGGGTATGCAGTGGGTATGCAGTGAGTATAGAGTGGGTATGCAGTGAGTATAGAGTGGGTATGCAGTGAGTATAGAGTGGGTATGCAGTGGGTATGCAGTGAGTATAGAGTGGGTATGCAGTGAGTATAGAGTGGGTATGCAGTGAGTATAGAGTGGGTATGCAGTGAGTATAGAGTGGGTATGCAGTGAGTATAGAGTGGGTATGCAGTGGGTATGCAGTGAGTATAGAGTGGGTATGCAGTGAGTATAGAGTGGGTATGCAGTGAGTATAGAGTGGGTATGCAGTGGGTATGCAGTGAGTATAGAGTGGGTATGCAGTGAGTATAGAGTGAGTATAGAGTGGGTATGCAGTGAGTATAGAGTGGGTATGCAGTGAGTATAGAGTGGGTATGCAGTGAGTATAGAGTGGGTATGCAGTGAGTATAGAGTGGGTATGCAGTGAGTATAGAGTGGGTATGCAGTGAGTATAGAGTGGGTATGCAGTGAGTATAGAGTGGGTATGCAGTGGGTATGCAGTGAGTATAGAGTGGGTATGCAGTGAGTATAGAGTGAGTATAGAGTGGGTATGCAGTGAGTATAGAGTGAGTATAGAGTGGGTATGCAGTGGGTATGCAGTGAGTATAGAGTGGGTATGCAGTGGGTATGCAGTGAGTATAGAGTGGGTATGCAGTGAGTATAGAGTGGGTATGCAGTGAGTATAGAGTGGGTATGCAGTGAGTATAGAGTGGGTATGCAGTGAGTATAGAGTGGGTATGCAGTGGGTATGAGTGAGTATGAGTGAGTATAGAGTGGGTATGCAGTGAGTATAGAGTGGGTATGCAGTGAGTACCCACCTGTACCCGGCCAGGATGTTCATCAGGGTGGACTTCCCGGCTCCCGAGGGCCCCATGACGGCCACCAGGTCCCCGCTGGTGAACTTGCCAGAAATCCCTCTGAGCAGTGTCTTGTAACCTGAAGCACAGAAACACCCAGTGAGCAGCTGTGCCCCTCAGGTATCACCTGCAGCGTTCTCAGGAACCTGACACCTGAACGCACCTTCAGCTTCAATTTTGAAAAACTCTGATTACTGTAGTGGTATTTCAGAGAACTTGTAAAAATGAAAATGTACACACTAAGTCTATTGATGTTTCTCAGTGATGATTCCTTGTTGTTCAATACCAACCAACTATGTGCAATATGTCAAATATATATATGCCGTTAATAACTGCAATATATACCTGGCTGCTCAATCCTCTTTTTTAAACTTTTTTGTATTATAATTTTGTAATCTTTAATACTTTTGTATGCATGCTTCTAGGCAACATTAAGCTGTCTTCGGCTCCTTTCTGCGGTAACAATGCGCATGTCCCCTCTGTGGGGCGAATCTGATCCGGATGGCGGAGCAGATCCTTAACTGCAAAGCCAAACCAACAAACTGTTTCCTGACAGACATAGAAGGCTACAGGAGAGTATGAATAACTGTGTTAATGTCAGAAGTAGGGTCGGGTATCGTTTGAATTTCCACGATACTTTTCGATTCGTTCTTACGTTCTCGATTCCGGTTCTTTGAGGGGCAGGCTAAAAAAAATGATACATGCTTCTTCCACCAAAAAAATTACATTTATTCGAGAAACTTTTACACAGGTTAGTTTACAGTAACATTCACATGAACCCGTCTGTTTATATTCACTGCCATGTCACTTTAACCTGAGAACCACCGAAGCTGCAAGAGTGCAACTTTTAAAAACAGTTCTTGTTGAGAAAAAGCATCTCTGCCTCTCAGGCGTACGGGAAGAACGGTGTGAACGTTTGAAAGCGAAACGCTTCAATCTGGTGCACTTTGAGCAGAATGACTAGAGACCAGATCCAGGGGTACGACTCCAAACACCCAGATGAAGAAGATCCGTTTACATTTTAATCATTACATAAGTATGTGAGCATAACCAGTAACCCACAGCCAACAACACATACATGTCACGTGTTTTAGTTTTGTTGTTCATTCAGATCTTATTTTACTATTTTATTTAAGCATATGTTTGTATCTCTCCAGTTTAAAGCGATATGTCTGGTTTCCTGTCCTTTAGTTTACACTGGAATGATTTCAAACCTGTTTCATCCCAATCATTATAAAGGAGAGCCTGGAAATATGTGTTTCCGTAGATTGTGACCAAACCGTTTGAGACCCACTGAGACAACAACCCGAGTCAGAAGTGCTGTCTGTTAGTTACGGTTGAACCTGCGCAGCAACAACATTAAGGCATTTTACAATCCAGATCTCAAGAGGCTGTTTTCTAAAAACTGTACCGACAAAAACGTTGTTCTGTTTCTCACAACATATTAGAAAACGTACTCTGGAATGTTCACTTGAATAATTTCCGCTAAATCATAATCATTCCTCCAAATTCTCAATTTTCTCTTTTTAATGTTTTAACTTCTTCTCTCTAAAATGTCTTTGCCTCCAAATTGATTTCTTCAAAAGAGGTTTTCGTCTGTTTTCCTGAATGTATTGAAACTTTTTTCTGACATTATTAAGACTTTAAAAATAATAATATAACAAAAAAGAATTTCGGAACAATGTATTCGTTGTTGTTTTCTATGATTTTGTTTACCTTTTTAATGAAATATTAAAATATTATTCTAAGAAATGTTATCTGAATTATTCCCGTGGAATTCAATGACTTATTCCTTTTACATTTTGAAATTGTAATTAAAAGAAAATTATATTTGAAACGTTTTGGTCTAAATCTTAAACTGTTTGTCTAAAATGCTCAAACGTCTTCACCTGCTTTTATTTCTCCTCCTCTCTCAGCAGTAATCTCTATATTCTGAAGCTGTTCACACTCTCAGTCATAAACACTCTTTATGTCAGTATTCACTGATTTATGAAGAGATTCAAAGATTCAAACCTTTGACTCTAACATGTCAACAACATGAAACAAGGATGAAGCCTGCTGCCCGACGGTAACCTGCTGCACGGATTGAATTAGATTACCAGATTACACCTGACCCACAGTAACACTGAACACACTGTACACACACTGAACACACACTGAACACACTGAACACACACTGAACACACACACTGACACCAGGGGCGGACTGGGACTAAGAATCAGCCCGGGCATCTCGACCGGCCCACTTCGGTACCACTAGTGAATTGTCAACGGGGGGGTGCTAGTGATTTATCCGACCGGCCCACATCGTCCGACCGGCCAACTTCAGTACCGGCCAATCGGGACTCGTCCTGAACGTCCCGATGGCCAGTCCGCCACTGCTGTACACACACTGAACACATACTGTACACACTGTGCACACACTGAACACACTGTACACACACTGAACACACTGTACACACACTGAACACACTGTACACACACTGAACACACTGCGCTGCAGGAAAACAGTGTCCAGTTTAAAATCTGTGGAATTTATTGAATAACTTACGACTTCTGTTTAAAATGATATGATTCCCTCAGTTATCAGCTTGAGGAGACATGGCAGCGTTTAGAGAACATCCAGCAGCTTGAGGAGACATGGCAGCGTTTAGAGAACATCCAGCAGCTTGAGGAGACATGGCAGCGTTTAGAGAACATCCAGCAGCTTGAGGAGACATGGCAGCGTTTAGAGAACATCCAGCAGCTTGAGGAGACATGGCAGCGTTTAGAGAACATCAGCAGCTTGAGGAGACATGGCAGCGTTTAGAGAACATCCAGCAGCTTGAGGAGACATGGCAGCGTTTAGAGAACACTCAGCAGCTTGAGGAGACATGGCAGCATTTAGAGAACATCCAGCAGCTTGAGGAGACATGGCAGCGTTTAGAGAACATCCAGCAGCTTGAGGAGACATGGCAGCGTTTAGAGAACATCCAGCAGCTTGAGGAGACATAGCAGCGTTTAGAGAACACCCAGCAGCTTGAGGAGACATGGCAGCGTTTAGAGAACATCCAGCAGCTTGAGGAGACATGGCAGCGTTTAGAGAACACTCAGCAGCTTGAGGAGACATGTCAGCGTTTAGAGAACATCCAGCAGCTTGAGGAGACATGTCAGCGTTTAGAGAACATCCAGCAGCTTGAGGAGACATGGCAGCGTTTAGAGAACATCCAGCAGCTTGAGGAGACATGGCAGCGTTTAGAGAACATCCAGCAGCTTGAGGAGACATGGCAGCGTTTAGAGAACATCCAGCAGCTTGAGGAGACATGGCAGCGTTTAGAGAACATCCAGCAGCTTGAGGAGACATGGCAGCATTTAGAGAACATCCAGCAGCTTGAGGAGACATGGCAGCGTTTACTAAAAGCTGCAGATACAAAACGCTGAAGAAGCTCAAAACACAACGGAGACCAGGGGACACCAAAGAGTGACGCACACAGCTGGAGACCAGGGGACACTAAAGAGTGACGCACGGAGCGCAGCTTTTAGTGAACGATGCGCATGTCTCCTCAAGTTGCTGAATGCGTTTGGTTTAAGGACCAGAATAAAGTATAACTCTGAATGAGTCTGGTTTCAGTCTCCGGTGTAGAATGCAATGATTCTGGGAGTTTGTATATTGTTATAGTAATTTAGGGAACCTTTATAAATAAGGTACGGAGTTTTGGGTCCAGACAGAGTCCCACGTAAAATAGGGTAATTCTACCCACGATGCATCAGGAGGAGGGTCCGCTCACACCTGCTCAGGTGAGCGGACCCTCCTCCTGATGCATTGTCGGTCGCCCTCCTCCTGCTCTGGGTGAAACTGCAGAACAAAGAGAAACCTGAAGCCGTCATTAGAACGAGGGAGCTGGTATCGTCCTGCAGCAACACCTCACGACCCGCGTTCACCTGAACCTCACGACCCGCCTTCACCTGAACCTCACGACCCGCGTCCACCTGAACCTCACGACCCGCCTTCACCTGAACCTCACGACCCGCCTTCACCTGAACCCACGACCCGCGTTCACCTGAACCTCACGACCCGCCTTCACCTGAACCCCACGACCCGCGTTCACCTGAACCTCACGACCCGCCTTCACCTGAACCCCACGACCCGCGTTCACCTGAACCTCACGACCCGCCTTCACCTGAACCCCACGACCCGCCTTCACCTGAACCTCGCGACCCGCCTTCACCTGAACCTCGCGACCCGCCTTCACCTGAACCTCGCGACCCGCCTTCACCTGAACCTCGCGACCCGCGTTCACCTGAACCTCACGACCCGCCTTCACCTGAACCTCACGACCCGCCTTCACCTGAACCTCACGACCCGCCTTCACCTGAACCTCGCGACCCGCGTTCACCTGAACCCCACGACCCGCCTTCACCTGAACCTCACGACCCGCCTTCACCTGAACCCCACGACCCGCCTTCACCTGAACCTCACGACCCGCCTTCACCTGAACCTCACAACCCGCCTTCACCTGAACCCCACGACCCGCCTTCACCTGAACCTCACGACCTGCGTTCACTCAGACTCATTAGTATATGCAGCTGCCGCCCTGAATACAGCCTGGAATATATACTTCATTTCTAAAATGTTTTAAAGAATCTGTCAGTCCTGCAGCGACAATTAAACCATAACATCAATTCAATCCGTTTTAAATGCATGTATTATTTCATTCATTAATTTCTCTTCATAATTCTACATTTTCTATTTAACTCAATTATTATTAAATGTGTTCCTCTGTGTATGTCTATAGATTTTTTACAAATATATTCTTTTTAAAGGCAATATTTTGAGGAGGGAGATGTTGTTTGTAATCCATTTGTAATCATAGATATATTAAAGTATCTAAATATCGTCTCATAAAATGTTAACATGTAGTTGAGATGGCAGGCTCTGCAGGTGTTACTAATCTGACCTGCAGAGATGAACAGATTACAGGTAATCCACACACACACACACACACCGCACACACACACACACACACATGCACACGCACACACACACGCACACATGCACACACACATACACACACACATACTGGATGTTTACATGAAACTAGAGATGGACCTTCTTCACACATACACACACACACACACGCGCGCGCACACACACACACACACACACACATACTGGATGTTTACATGAAACTAGAGATGGACCTTCTTCACATACACACACACACACACACACATACACACACGCGCACACACACACACACGCACACACACACAATACTGGATGTTTACATGCAACTAGAGATGGACCTTCTTCACATACACACACACACACACACCATACACACACACACACACACACGCACACACACACATACTGGATGTTTACATGCAACTAGAGATGGACTTCTTCACACACACACACACACACACACACACACACACACACACATATAGATTTCATATTTGTATTATTCTGCGTTTGATATGATTACAAATAAGCGATGACATCACTGCAGGAATACGGTGACCAGACATTTAGAAATAAAGATTTATATATTCTAGGGAGACGTACTGAATGAATTTCATCTATCGTTGATATTTACCTGAGTTATTAAACACAAATACAGTCTGATTTTAATAACTCTATTAAACTCAAAAAGCATTTGTAGTCTATGACTGTTTCTAACTTTTCGATTCTAAATATCTTGTTTGCTTTTTTACTTCTTTAAGGTTATAAACACTTCAGTAAACGAACATCGTATTGTCATTTATTTCCTCTTGTGTTTATTTGCATTGCATTTTGAGGGAATCCAAAAGAACGTAATCAGATTACTTTATATTGTGATACTCAGATTACTGATTACATTTGATGACATGTGTACTGGTGTGTACTGGTAGTACTCAGAGGTGGGAAGTAGTGGAGTTACTGTACTTAAGTATATGTTTCTGGTGTCAGTACTTTACTCCACACGACTTTTTCTGAAGACTTTTTACTTTCTACTTCTTACATGTTGAACTCAAATACCTGTACTTTCTACTTCTTACATGTTGAACTCAAATACCTGAACTTTCTACTTCTTACATGTTGAACTCAAATATCTGTACTTTCTACTTCTCTCATGTTGAACTCAAATACCTGTACTTTCTACTTCTTACATGTTGAACTCAAATACCTGTACTTTCTACTTCTCACATGTTGAACACAAATACCTGTACTTTCTACTTCTTACATGTTGAACACAAATACCTGTACTTTCTACTTCTTACATGTTGAACTCAAATACCTGTACTTTCTACTTCTTACATGTTGAACTCAAATACCTGTACTTTCTACTTCTTACATGTTGAACACAAATACCTGTACTTTCTACTTCTTACATGTTGAACTCAAATACCTGTACTTTCTACTTCTCACATGTTGAACTCAAATACCTGTACTTTCTACTTCTCACATGTTGAACTCAAATACCTGTACTTTCTACTTCTTACATGTTGAACTCAAATACCTGTACTTTCTACTTCTTACATGTTGAACTCAAATACCTGTACTTTCTACTTCTCACATGTTGAACCCAAATACCTGTACTTTCTACTTCTCTACATGTTGAACACAAATACCTGTACTTTCTACTTCTTACATGTTGAACTCAAATACCTGTACTTTCTACTTCTTACATGTTGAACCCAAATACCTGTACTTTCTACTTCTTACATGTTGAACTCAAATACCTGTACTTTCTACTTCTTACATGTTGAACTCAAATACCAACATGTGTACTGGTAGTATTGTGTAGTACTGTTAGAATTGTTTAGTACTGGTAGTATTGTGTAGTACGGGTAGTATAGTATAAATCACATGTATTATTATTATTGTGATTATAGTGCAGTACCTTTCCTCCTCCACCAGGGTCCCTCTCTGACGCAGTACGAGACGTCCCTGAACTCGATGTTGACAGCTGGTCTCCGTGGTAACGAGGAGAACCTCTGAGCCTCCATCTGCTGATTCCCCGGCTTCTTCTTCTTCTGCTCCTCCCCGTCCAGACAGACGCACACCGCCCGGGGGTCCAACATGAGGTCCGGGGGCCCGTTGGTGTTCTGAGGGGCATTCATATTACTATTATTTATTTTTATTATTGGTAGCCTACTATTACTTTTTTTTTAATATTAATTATTATGAAATCATTCAGCACTTTTATGTCTCTTCTCATCCTGTGTTGAAGTCTGCGGGACAAACAGGAAGTTGGCTGTTGTTGTTGTTGTCTATCCTGCTGCTAAATGTGGAACTAATCTACTTAATTCAGGAGGTCACTGTCGGACACCACACACAAATACTACATGTAAATACAATGCTATATAAATACACAAATAGATATATTCAAATATAATATGCACCATAGTTAACCCCAGTGTCTGTCCCTGGATATCTTGAGTATATTTACAGTATGTCCCCAGTTTATCCCTCTAGTATTCGTCCACAAAGTTCCTTATATATCTCCACTATGTCCGCAGTGTCGAGTATTTCCATGTTATGCTACTGTGTACTTCTCCTCCACTACAGTTCAGAGGTACATGGTGTACTTTTCCTCCACTGCATGTATTTAATACCTTTAGTTACTTCTCAGATCTGGATGAAGGATGTGAAATCTAACCAAGTGTTGAATCAGACTTTAGTTCCACCTGGAGTAAATCCACCAGCTACCCTGCAGTCTACAAAGTACTTCAGACTAGCTGCACCTCCACCAGCTACCCTGCAGTCTACAAAGTACTTCAGACTAGCTGCACCTCCACCAGCTACCCTGCAGTCTACAAAGTACTTCAGACTAGCTGCTCCTTCACCAGCTACCCTGCAGTCTACAAAGTACTTCAGACTAGCTGCACCTCCACCAGCTACCCTGCAGTCTACAAAGTACTTCAGACTAGCTGCACCTCCACCAGCTACCCTGCAGCCTACAAAGTACTTCAGACTAGCTGCTCCTCCACCAGCTACCCTGCAGTCTACAAAGTACTTCAGACTAGCTGCACCTCCACCAGCTACCCTGCAGTCTACAAAGTACTTCAGACTAGCTGCTCCTTCACCAGCTACCCTGCAGCCTACAAAGTACTTCAGACTAGCTGCTCCTTCACCAGCTACCCTGCAGTCTACAAAGTACTTCAGACTAGCTGCTCCTTCACCAGCTACCCTGCAGTCTACAAAGTACTTCAGACTAGCTGCACCTTCACCAGCTACCCTGCAGTCTACAAAGTACTTCAGACTAGCTGCTCCTTCACCAGCTACCCTGCAGTCTACAAAGTACTTCAGACTAGCTGCTCCTTCACCAGCTACCCTGCAGTCTACAAAGTACTTCAGACTAGCTGCACCTCCACCAGCTACCCTGCAGTCTACAAAGTACTTCAGACTAGCTGCACCTCCACCAGCTACCCTGCAGTCTACAAAGTACTTCAGACTAGCTGCACCTTCACCAGCTACCCTGCAGTCTACAAAGTACTTCAGACTAGCTGCACCTTCACCAGCTACCCTGCAGTCTACAAAGTACTTCAGACTAGCTGCACCTCCACCAGCTACCCTGCAGTCTACAAAGTACTTCAGACTAGCTGCACCTCCACCAGCTACCCTGCAGTCTACAAAGTACTTCAGACTAGCTGCACCTCCACCAGCTACCCTGCAGTCTACAAAGTACTTCAGACTAGCTGCACCTCCACCAGCTACCCTGCAGTCTACAAAGTACTTCAGACTAGCTGCTCCTCCACCAGCTACCCTGCAGTCTACAAAGTACTTCAGACTAGCTGCACCTCCACCAGCTACCCTGCAGTCTACAAAGTACTTCAGACTAGCTGCTCCTCCACCAGCTACCCTGCAGTCTACAAAGTACTTCAGACTAGCTGCACCTCCACCAGCTACCCTGCAGTCTACAAAGTACTTCAGACTAGCTGCACCTCCACCAGCTACCCTGCAGTCTACAAAGTACTTCAGACTAGCTGCACCTCCACCAGCTACCCTGCAGTCTACAAAGTACTTCAGACTAGCTGCTCCTCCACCAGCTTTGAGAACACTTTCATGAGCAATCATTATAAGTATAAGTATAAGTATTCCTACACTCTGGTACTTCTACTTTTACTCAAGTACAAGATCTGAGTACTTCTACTTTAACTAAGTACAAGATCTGAGTACTTCTACTTTTACTAAAGTACAAGATCTGAGTACTTCTACTTTTACTCAAGTACAAGATCTGAGTACTTCTACTTTTACTCAAGTACAAGATCTGAGTACTTCTACTTTTACTCAAGTACACAATCTGAGTACTTCTACTTTTACTCAAGTACAATATCTGAGTACTTCTACTTTTACTATGTTATTTTATTTCAGAAATATTTTGGACAGTTTATTTCTAGTCCTAATTTCTCTCATTGCCTTGTTTCTACGCTGCTGCAACGCAAACGTTTCCCAAATTGGGATCAGTAAAGTACTTAATCTGATCTCTTATCTTCTCCCAGCCCTGTAGTGTAGTATATAGTATAGTACTCACCATGATGATGCAGTTGGTGACGGTTGGGTTGTGGACGCACCAGGCGGCCATCAGACAGGCCATCAGTCCCAGAAAGAGCCTCAGTGAGAGGGAGGAGAAGGAGGGAACACTGGCCCCGCCCCCTTTACACTGACCCCGCCTCTTCCACAGAGGTCCCGCCCACATATTGAGCCTCAGTGAGAGGGAGGAGAAGGAGGGAACACTGGCCCCGCCCCCTTTACACTGACCCCGCCTCTTCTGCAGAGGTCCCACCCACATATTGAGCCTCAGTGAGAGGGAGGAGAAGGAGGGAACACTGGCCCCGCCCCCTTTACACTGACCACAGAGGTCCCGCCCACATATTGAGCCTCAGTGAGAGGGAGGAGAAGCGGAGGAACACTGGCCCCGCCCCCTTTACCACAGAGGTCCCGCCCACATATTATCAATAATAAAGCTTTATTTATATAGCACTTTTCATACAACACATGCAGCTCAAAGTGCACATATTTTATATTTTATTCCATTCTATTTCAAAGTAAATACTGCTTTGTTTTATTTTTAATTGTACTATATATATTTTTTAAACTTTTCTTAATGTTACTATAGTGTTCTTAAAATAGTTCTCTATCTGTGTTTTTTTTTACTTTTATGTATGTGGACGACATCAAGTCAAATTCCTCGTGTACGTTAACCCACGTGGTAATAAACCTTGTTCTGATTCTAATTCTGATTTACAAAATGACTCGCAAGTTAAAAATAAACAACAACTTCCCCTCAGATTATTTGTTAAGATCTTTACATGCAGCACAATATAACATGTGATCAGGTTCATACACACAAGGAGGTAACATGTGATGTATGAAGTTGAGTCTAATATAATGGGCAGGATCCGAGCAACCACCTTCACAAAGAGCCGATTAATGAAGGCTCCTGTCCGCGTGTGTGTGTGTGCGCGTGCGTCGGATGAAAGTGTGAATAAAAGCGTGTGTGTTGTGTTGTCAGTGTAACAGCTGTCTGTGCTGCAGCCCGCGAGCTGCCCTGCTGTGACGACCAGCTCGTGGATATTAATGAGATGACCTCACGCCACGCGACGTTTCTCAAAGCACTTTTAAATGTCTTTATATTTTGTGGCCTTTTATTTTATGAATGCTTGTATCGTAGAACATTCTCGTGCACTTCAGGGATGATGGTATGGATGCAGATGTAGTCTTTTTTGTGCAGTTCGTTGTATTTGTAGGAACATGTAATATCCATAAAAACAAATGGGCTGACTCCAAACCACATTTTGTACATTTCTATCAAGGTTTAAACAATATATTAGCACTATAACAGACATGAGGAATGAGAAGGCAATCAAAACTCATTCGATATTTAAAACATATTTGAAATAGTATCAGCAATGTAGTTTTCTTTCCTTTTTAATTTGTTCATGTATTGAATCGATAGATGAATACAAATACAATAACAATCTAATATAATGTATTGACTCGACTTTCTGTATTATACTCAATACATATTTTTCACCGTTTTGAAAATTATTTTTTGTTATATTAATAATATATATACATTAGTTTTCTAATTCTACTAGTTTTAAACATTTAAAAATAATTCTACTTGACCACAGACAAAGTAAAATATCAGATATATTATATTTATTATAATTATTATAATTAATCCCAATCCATATACTTTATTCATTCTGGGGGGAAATATGGTTTCATAAAAGTTGATTTATTTACGAATAAAATATAAAAGATTAAAAATACAATATATATTAATACAAATACAAAATGTGCATTCAATATACACAAGTCTGTATTACAGTATATATCGTTGTGTATTTGTATTAATTGTGAATATTATAAGTGTATATCTTTTTAGTGATTCTGCAATAGGGAACGTGCTGTACCTCAGTCAGTCAGTGTTTATTCACAGCCCAATATCACAACTGTTCCATTCGTCTCAGTGGCCTTCACAGTGTGCAGAACATCAGTCTGACGATACGCACCTGTATGCTTCTTGTTTGTTTCGTTGCCATGTGATCTCTGTTCTGTATCTATGACTGATTGACCTGAATGTTTTATGTGAATTATCTCGATGCCCAAGACACATTTCTCCTACGGGAGACAATAAAGCTTTATTTGATCTTATAGAGCTGAAGGGGAAACGCCCTCACCTGGAGGAACGGTGGTACTGCGGGTGAAAATCACAAAAATAATAATGCACTAAATATGAAAAAAGGGTGATTCAGGGTGCCGGTAACATTCTCCATCTTTAATGAGTTCACACGCTTGTTTCAGACGTCACAGAGAAATAGGAAATAATACAAAAAAACATTCAAAATTTCAATTTGGTCGGCATTCGCACCACTTCCTGTTGTCTTATTCACTCTCCTCCGACTGGTCTTTTGTTGTTGTTTTCTTTTAGTCTTGTAAACAGGAAGTGTGGAGCTGACATGTTATTATGGGACGAAATACTGACGACCAGCTGCTGATGATCTCAGGCTGCAAACTGCACTTTGTTTTGATAAATCATTGACAATCAAGCGTCACAGAAATGTCCCTCACAAACTGCAGAGGACGTCTTTGAACGCAACACGAATACTTAGTCTTAATAGCCGAAAAATAAGTGTTTCCTGTTTGGAAAAAAAACGTTTACACTCGGGACGAAACACCGAAGATCTCCTGAAGCCTCAGAAACCACGGAGTACTTGTTGGAGTATGATCTGGAGTATTACTTGCTCTTCTTGTCGGCGCCCAGAGCGTCGTGAAGCTTGGACACGCTTTTCTCGAACGGGTCCATGTCGAGCGTCCCTTCTTCGTCGAAAAACGCCGACACGGACTCGGTGAACTCGGCGTCGCGAGTCTTCTTGGTTTTCCCGTCAGTGAAAGAAACTCTGAGCGAATACTGGTCGTCAAACCTGAGGCACAAACAAATATATATATTAATAATACAAATACAGATAAATATAAATAATTACTACACAAATAAATATAAATAACAACATTTAAATAAATACCAATAAATATAATTGAATCCAAATAATAATACAGCTATATCTAGAAATAATAAAAAACAAGAACAAATAATAATAAATTGAATTAAAATAGCGCTTTTAATAAATAATAAAATGTATATATAAATGAGTAGCTCTCCACTCTTCGAAGCACACTCATATTGGAGTTGAGCGTAGAAGCCTATCCCGGCTTCCGGTTGAGAAACGTCTGCAATCTCGTGTTATCACTTTTCTAAAACAATTCCAATTTAGCAAAAAAGCATCGTATTTTTATGATCAAAGTTTACACAAGAGACGAGCGCGACCATAAGACGAGACACGCTGCATCAGGCCATCTACGGGCACCTAAACCCAGGACCAACCTTCTGTGTAGAGCTATGAAGGAACTCATTGCCAAACCACCTCGCTGCCAGAGTCCAGAGCCTCTTTCAGAAGAGAGGGCCTATGACCACGTACCCAGGGGCGGCGGGGGCTGGAGGCGAGGGAAGGCTAAGCCTAAGTGTAATATTGTTGTCATCCTGGTAAGATAAAAATATAATGTCTGTGTCTTTGACATTAGCGCTGCCATGCACTACGAAGCCAGGTGTTTGTCTTTCCTTTAACAGACACGTTGTCCTGCACTAAAGAAGATACATGTAATGGAATCAATGTGAAAATAACTGCATGTGTATCGAGCCGGTACGGGGTGGGAGCAGTGCATGCTGGGAGCTGACCGTTTGAGGGAGGAGCAGAGCGTCCAGCTGTGATCCGGGTCCATGCCAGCCGGGTCCTTCTGCTGAGCCACCAGGAAGATGTTCTTCTCCCGGTACGACGTGTACAGCGTCAGCACCGCCATCATGATGAAGTACGTGGGCCGGGTTAAGGACGACAACAACAACAACAACAACAACAACAGGCCATAAGACTGACAAACACCTGAACTACAACATCCATACCACCATGTGCAATATAAATACCACCATTACAAAACCCTCTGTACAACACGCGCAGTATCATTATTATTAATGTGCGATGGTAACGGGTAATCACGCCACTACGTCTTTCTACACGAACGATGTCACCGTCTGTTCCCCGTCGTTACGTAATCGCTCCTTCCACTGCTCTGTAGTGTACAGTTTGATTATCGTGTAACTCTGGCACAAGTCCTATCTCACCGTTTGCATCCTACACAGGATGCATCACTTCTCTACGGACTCTCTATTCTGATGAGAATACTTTCTACTTTCACTCGAGGAACATTTTGAATGCAGGACTTTCACTGTAACAGAGTATTCCTACACTCTGGTACTTCTACTTTCACTAAGTACAAGACCTGAGTACTTCTACTTTTACTAAGTACAAGACCTGAGTACTTCTACTTTTACTAAGTACAAGACCTGAGTACTTTACTTTTATTCAAGTACAAGATCTGAGTACTTCTACTTTTACTCAAGTACAAGATCTGAGTACTTCTACTTTTACTCAAGTACAAGATCTGAGTACTTCTACTTTTACTCAAGTACAAGATCTGAGTACTTCTACTTTTACTCAAGTACAAGATCTGAGTACTTCTACTTTTACTCAAGTACAAGATCTGAGTACTTCTACTTTTACTCAAGTACAAGATCTGAGTACTTCTACTTTTACTCAAGAACAAGATCTGAGTACTTCTACTTTTACTCAAGTACAAGATCTGAGTACTTCTACTTTTACTCAAGTACAAGATCTGAGTACTTCTACTTTTACTCAAGTACAAGATCTGAGTACTTCTACTTTTACTCAAGTACAAGATCTGAGTACTTCTACTTTTACTCAAGTACAAGATCTGAGTACTTCTACTTTTACTCAAGTACAAGATCTGAGTACTCTACTTTTACTCAAGTACAAGATCTGAGTACTTCTACTTTTACTCAAGTACAAGATCTGAGTACTTCTACTTTTACTCAAGAACAAGATCTGAGTACTTCTACTTTTACTCAAGTACAAGATCTGAGTACTTCTACTTTTACTCAAGTACAAGATCTGAGTACTTCTACTTTTACTCAAGTACAAGATCTGAGTACTTCTACTTTTACTCAAGTACAAGATCTGAGTACTCTACTTTTACTCAAGAACAAGATCTGAGTACTTCTACTTTTACTCAAGTACAAGATCTGAGTACTTCTACTTTTACTCAAGTACAAGATCTGAGTACTTCTACTTTTACTCAAGTACAAGATCTGAGTACTTCTACTTTTACTCAAGTACAAGATCTGAGTACTTCTACTTTTACTCAAGTACAAGATCTGAGTACTTCTACTTTTACTCAAGTACAAGATCTGAGTACTTCTACTTTTACTGTCTTTCACTATATTTTGATGAGAATACTTTTCTTCTTTCACTTGAGGAACATTTTGAATGCAGGACTTTTACTGAAACAGAGTATATATTTAATTGAATAAAATAACATAATAATAATAATAATAATAATAATAATAATAATAATAATGAAATGACAACAATATGATATATTTTAGCTCCTGAGAGGATATGAGATGACGCAGCAGGCGAGGACGGGTCTGGACTCGGGGAAAGGATGCAGGAAATCCCACACTAACGCCAGGACAGCGAAGAGACACGAGATGGTGCAGACGAGCAGCCGGCCGTCCACCAGACCAAAGTGCTCCAGGTAACAGAACTTCTCCAGCAGCACCTGAACACAACACACAGCAGCTTTAACACACAGCAGCACCTGAACACAACACACAGCAGCTTTAACACACAGCAGCACCTGAACACAACACACAGCAGCTTTAACACACAGCAGCACATGAACACAACACACAGCAGCACCTGAACACAACACACAGCAGCTTTAACACACAGCAGCACCTGAACACAACACACAGCAGCTTTAACACACAGCAGCACCTGAACACAACACACAGCAGCACCTGAAACACAACACACAGCAAGACCAGAGGCCTGTCCTACGAAGCCGGATGTTCTCTTAGCGGCTAGATCTCCATGGTAACGGATGCTGAGCGGCTAGCCTGCTCCGGACCAGGTTAGGTTGCAGGCTAAGAGCTCAACTCAGTGAAAGCGCCGCCTGCTGACCAATCAGAGCTCAGCGTGCGGAGTTCAAAGCGATCAAGTCATATCACAGGAGAAAGGAAATACAGAAAGACGGCCGGCAGAAATCAGCGACTGTGTGAACGTGAACAGAACATCAGCTCCACTTCAGAGCAGTCTGACTGTTAGAACATTAGCGTTAAGAAAGCTCTTAAATATCTGCCACAACATCAGTACCCGGATCAGAGTACATTAAGTCCAGTCCGCGGCACATCACTTCCTGATGTGTCTCCTGATCTGAGTCAGCTGAGCGAAACACTCGAGACAAATGTAATGAAAGTCAGATCGTGTGTTAGACGGCCGTGACATCATGAACCTGCTGATGGACGCATTCCAACACTTGCTCTGCTCCAGCTGTGTTCACCTTGCAGCTGCAGCTCTGAGGCTCTGATCCTGATCAAGTGTTCGAGTCATGTTTAGAGTTTCACTTCTTCATGTGTCTGATATTAGAGTTCACTTTTCATTCAGGAAGTATGACGCTGCGCTGTCAGTGGCTTCTCCATGTCTGTGATTGGTCGAATGCTCCAGATCCCGCCCCTTTCATGTGAACACCTAGCTAGATAGGACACGGCTGGCTGAGCGATCCACTTGATAACCCGCGGCGTAGCACCGTTTAGCGAGAGCGCGTGTGTTCTGGATTAGGCCAACCGGCTAACTCCAACACATCAGGTTAGGTTGAACCGGCTTCGTCGCACAGGCCTCTGAACACAACAGCTAATCGTGTAAATTACCGAGTAATATATCAAATGTATGCCTCCCATTTTTAACTGAGCATCCTTCAGCTCTTAATCCATAAAGCAAATCAGGATGAGTCATAATAGGGATGCACGATATTGGTTTTTTGAAACCGATAACTTCCTGCTTCTCAAGACCGATACCCGATAAGTAATATAATATATATATTAGGGATGCACGATAATTATCGGCCCGATAATTATCGGCCCGATATTAGGAATTATGACGTCATCCCGATAAACCGATAACAGTATTAATAGCCCCGATAATATACAATATATTTTTTGGGTAAAAAGAGAAAGAGATCCTGCGGTGTGGGTGGGTTGGGATGAGGGGCGCTTGTTTTTCACTCGGCTCCTCCCGTGTTGCCAGCACTGTGGTGTTAGTGGTTTAGGAAGAGGGGAGTTCTTCACAAATCCAGCGCTCCCTAATACTTCGAACCTGATCAGTCACCTGAAACATCGCCATCGCTACGATGGTGTGTTAAAAGCGTACGAAGACAATAATACAATACTGTGTGTGTGTGTGTGTGTGTGTGTGTGTGTGTGTCTGCGCGCGCGTTGGAGCTAAGTGCAACTCAAGGCATATGCTCGAACCGGAGCTGCCTGGACGCTGCAATCATGTTGCCGAGTGTGCTGACTTCTCCTCAACGTCCCACTGTCTGCTTCCTGCATCAAGTCAAGTGCTCGGCGCAGTTGTGTGGATAGAGCGCTCCTCTGTTTTCATTGAAACAGCTCCTTATATCCGTTAGCGCAGCTAGCTAGCACCAGATGCTAACAACAACAATGCACGTAAGGTCTCTCTCTCTCTCTCGCTCGCTCGGACCACACGCACACACACCCTCCCGGTCCTCCCGATGGCCAGTCGGTGCCTGCCGGTGAGCGTGGAAGTGTGGTCTGCCACAAGCGGGCGGCAGGAGCGGGGCTGTCAGCATCAGCTTGTGGATGGTATTTTAAACTTGATGCGCTCTGAAGCTACGGGGCGGCCGAGGGGAAAAAAATACACATGCGTTAATCGCGTTAAAATAATTAGTGGCGTAATTTTTATTATCGGTTATCGGTATCGGTATCGGTCTTGAGAAGCAGGAAGTTATCGGTATCGGTTTCAAAAAACCAATATCGTGCATCCCTAATATATATATTAAATGTACCTGTAGTTTTTGCACACCTGGTGGTAAAACAGAGCAGTGAGCAAAGGACACGAGCGTCTCTGGCAAACTTCTCCTTTCTCCAAAGCCTCGTGGAGAGGTGAAAGCCCGGTGCCTTTGCAGCTGGCTTTGGATTCGCCGCTAGTTTAGCAGCGCAGGCGTCTCCGTACGCTTTGAACACACCATCGTAGCCATGGCGATGTTTCAGGCGACTGATCAGGCTGGAAGTATTACAGCTCGTTGCCTTCTCCCCTCCTCGTGGAACTTCTGCATGTGTTCATACAGATAGCAAGCGAACTATCTCACTCTGAAACGTTGAGATAGTCCCGTACCACCGACGGCATGTTTGTTCGCTGTCCTGGCTTCACGGCCGCACGACATTCACGTCTCAGCCAGGCACGAGTTAGAGAGTGCTGGCTCTGTGAAGAACTCCCCTCAACCCAATCCACCCACACCGCAGTACTTCTTTCTTTTACCCAAAAAATATATTGTATATTATCGGGGCTATTAATACTTTTATCGGGTTTGTCGGGATGACGTCATCATTCCTAATATCGGGCCGATAATTATCGGGCACCACTAATAAAAACATTTATATCCAGAGAGGCGAAATGATGGCTTTAATGAAACTCAATCTCTCTGCAAGTGGACTGAAGACTGATGGATAACACCTGACGCACTAGAGTTGCTGCTTCACACACAGCACCTGAACACAACACACGCACTCGGACACCCTTTCACAATAAGAGCTCACCTTCTTGGCGGCGTCGTCCAGAGAGTTTTTCATGGCCGCTCCGTCCCACTTGTCGATCTTCACCGGCTTCTCGTCGATCCTCCACTGACGAGGTTTAAAAGCGAAGATTAATCATGTTTGTATTCCATGAAGACATCGGTGCGTTAATAAGTCAACAAACATTTAAGCAGCGACTCGGTGGGAATAGGGATCCTATGAAGGGTACAACGGGAGCAGCTGCGGTGCGTCTGTTCTTAAGCAAATATGTCAGATAAATACGCAGAATGGCTGTGGACGCCAACACCAGTTTACTTTCCCCTTTTACCCCAAAATTATTAAATTTTTCATATATTTTTAGACATACTTTCATTTAATTCTTTGGTATTTTTCATAAATAATTTGGACATGTTTTCCTATATTTATGGGTTTTGTTATTCGCCCGACATTTTTCATTTTTAATATCTATTTTAAAGCTCCCCTATCATCCTCTTCTTCAATATATATCAGGTGTCAGATATATTCAGAGCCTGTCTCTGATTGGCTGAAACACCAAACAGATCATTGCAGCATTACCCATAATCCCCTCTGTTTCAAGAGGGGACACATGCTGATGTAGAAGAGACATGTAGAAGAGGGGACACATGTTGATGTAGAAGAGACATGAAGAAGAGGGGACACGTGTTGATATAGAAGAGACATGAAGAAGAGGGGACACATGCTGATGTAGAAGAGACATGGAGAAGAGGGGACACATGTTGATGTGGAAGAGACATGGAGAAGAGGGGACACATGTTGATGTAGAAGAGACATGAAGAAGAGGGGACACATGTTGATGTAGAAGAGACATGAAGAAGAGGGGACACATGTTGATGTAGAAGAGACATGAAGAAGAGGGGACACATGTTGATGTAGAAGAGACATGAAGAAGAGGGGACACGTGTTGATGTAGAAGAGACATGAAGAAGAGGGGACACATGTTGATGTAGAAGAGACATGAGGAAGAGGGGACACATGTTGATGTAGAGGAGACATGAAGAAGAGGGGACACATGTTGATGTAGCAGAGACATGAGGAAGAGGGGACACATGTTGATGTAGGAGAGACATGGAGAAGAGGGGACACATGTTGATGTAGAAGAGACATGAAGAAGAGGGGACACATGTTGATGTAGAAGAGACATGAAGAAGAGGGGACACGTGTTGATGTAGAAGAGACATGAAGAAGAGGGGACACATGTTGATGTAGAAGAGACATGAGGAAGAGGGGACACATGTTGATGTAGAGGAGACATGAAGAAGAGGGGACACATGTTGATGTAGCAGAGACATGAGGAAGAGGGGACACGTGTTGATGTAGAAGAGACATGAAGAAGAGGGGACACATGTTGATGTAGAAGAGACATGAAGAAGAGGGGACACATGTTGATGTAGAGGAGACATGAAGAAGAGGGGACACATGTTGATGTAGAAGAGACATGAAGAAGAGGGGACACATGTTGATGTAGAAGAGACATGAAGAAGAGGGGACACATGTTGATGTAGAGGAGACATGAAGAAGAGGGGACACATGTTGATGTAGAGGAGACATGGAGAAGAGGGGACACATGTTGATGTAGAGGAGACATGAAGAAGAGAGGACACATGTTGATGTGGAAGAGACATGAAGAAGAGAGGACACATGTTGATGTGGAAGAGACATGAGGAAGAGGGGACACATGTTGATGTAGAAGAGACATGAGGAAGAGGGGACACATGTTGATGTGGAAGAGACATGAAGAAGAGGGGACACGTGTTGATGTAGAAGAGACATGAAGAAGAGGGGACACATGTTGATGTAGAGGAGACATGAAGAAGAGGGGACACATGTTGATGTAGAAGAGACATGAGGAAGAGGGGACACGTGTTGATGTAGAAGAGACATGAGGAAGAGGGGACACATGTTGATGTAGAAGAGACATGAGGAAGAGGGGACACGTGTTGATGTAGAAGAGACATGAAGAAGAGGGGACACATGTTGATGTAGAAGAGACGTGAGGAAGAGGGGACACGTGTTGATGTAGAAGAGACATGAGGAAGAGGATCTCTCATATCCTTCAACCTGTTTGAACAGTTAGACGGAAACTCTTCACACACTTTCCTTTCCTGCTGCTGGTCCGTCTTTATTCTGAACCGTCTTGTTCCGTCTCATCTTGGAAACAACATGTCGCACATTTCTCTAAACTTTGAATGTAATATTGTTCATATATATTTTTGCTGTACTCAGTTTCTCACGTAATTATATTTTGAGTATGTATTGTCTTCATTTTGTATGATCTCAAAATAGCTTTTATAAGATACCTATTTGTGTGTTATTCTTTCGCTACGTTGTTTCTTCTTTCTGCGTCTCCGTTTGTGTCATTTATATCAAAGCAAATGTCTTGCAAGTGTACTTAAAAAATCAGATTCTGATTGTGAATGATCAGAATGTGTTCTTCTGTACATTTGTATTTGATATGGTTTCATTTTAAATACGATGTGCATGCTTTTCCTTATCTAATAGTGTGTTATGTGTATGTTTCCCCTCTATCTAAACTGCGAGATAACCTCTCTGTGGATGAATAAAGGACATCTTAATACAAACATATGTTTACTTTAGCATGCTAACGTTAGCTTAGCTTTAGCATGCTAAAACGTTAGCGTATCTCTAGCCGCAGATGGCGCCTCTCCCCCGGCTCAGGCTGAGCGGATCCCCCCGCTGCAGCAGCCTGAGCTCCGGGACAGAATGAAACCCAGAGGAATAACAACAATAACTCTTAAATCCTCACTTTTTCCAGAAGTCCGCTCTTCCCGTTCCTCGCAGCCGCAGCCATTTTCTTCTCTTCCGGTAAAAAATAAATAAATCGGAATTCATGACCTGTTGGCTTTTGATTGGCTCTCACACAGATCACGTGTTTGACTCCTGCTCACACACAAAACATGATAACTGAACAATTCATCGATTAAATAATAGTAATAATAAAGTTATTATACCAAAAAAGGGACCTAAGAACATGAATAAATGTCGTTATATAATTGTTTTTAAAGTTTGTTTTTATTATTTTATTAAAAAATGTTTTATTCTAATTTAAAAAAAGTGTACTCTTAGTTTGTTCATTATAATTTCTATGAATTTCTATTTTATTATTTTTTAACTTAATATGTAATTATTTTGGTGGATTATTTAATTTTTATAATGTTTCTTACTTTGTAAGAAAACATTTGTTATACTATTTTAATGTTTTATTTATTGATTATAATGCTATTATAATTTTTACAAGCACAAATTAAAACATCAAGAAGGTTAGCTCCATGCAGGGGCGCCGCTAGCGAACAGGCAAGGCAGGCAACTGCATGCTTGGGGCCCCCGAAGCAGAAGGGGGCCCCCAAAGAAGGTAGATGAAGAAGGTCCACAGCAACGACAACATGAAACACCCTTTCATTTACTGCAACGACATGTCGGGAACCCCCTCAATGGCTGCCCCATGCATAGCGCACTGTGAAATGCAGCTTCTTATCTTAAGCTTCGTTCCATTGCTCTGCTGGGTGCTGTCGGCTGTGCGTGGGGGTGAAAAGCTGGTTCGAGGGGCCCAGTGAATTTTTGCCTAGGGCCCCCACAGCTCTAGAATCGCCACTGGCTCCATGACTCTTATCATCTCTGAATCACAGACCCTAATATGGCTGTGAGGAAGTGCAGTCGTGTTTCAGACATAAGGTCGTGGCTAAACCAAAAAATACATATTCTAACTGATGTGGGAAATGAAGATGGAGACAGACTGGAAATGGATTTAACAACACTCAGTTGTAAACTAGCTTGGTCGGTGCTGTAAGCTTATGAGATATATACTCATCCTTTGTGTTGGGTTTGCATACATTTGGAAGACTTAATGGTTGCCTAAAGGTCCAAGCATTTATTAACGACAGCTCCTCTTTGTGATCCCTACACTACGTATGGGTAAAGCTAGGAAATATTTGATGGAATTATGCATTAAGTGTCCAGGGTCCATTCATTAGATGGCTACAGTAACCTAAAGGAACCTTAACACACATCACAATATACCTTGACAATTACAATCCTTTCAGATGTTTAGCTGAATTTAGCAGAACATACAACGCACAATCAACTATTGATTTGATTTGATTATTCATTCGTAAAAGCATACCACGTAATGAGCAAAGGTGAAACAGCTCAGTGTCTAAGTTGAAAGAGATGAAAGGAGGAATTGCCAGGCCTAGAAATTCCAAAATGATATTAGTTAAAGAGCTTTTAAATATTCCAAATGTAAATTCAAAGGCATATCCACAACGTTGATGAATCCAAACGAAGGAATTTAAGGAGATATGTAGAGAAAAAGGGAATGAAATCCTCCAGATGGAAAATCCACAAAGTTGATAAATGGTGAGAAGTCTTCAATACAAATATAAAACATGTTTTGCAAGGGGATCACGTACTTATTTCCCACAGTTAAATGCATATCAATTTGTATCTTTTATATCATTTCAATTTCTGGATTTTATTTGTGATATTCTTACCCTCACTGATCAAATAAACCTACCATTAAAATGATAGACTGTTCATTTATTTTTTGAGTGGGCAAACAAAATCTGCAAGGGATCAAATACTTATTTCCTCCACTGTATGTGAGTGAGCGCCTGGTCAAACAGACAAAGCCCATCAAAGATCCATCAAAAGGAAAAACCCCCCTCTATTCAGCCGGCCTCCAGTCCGAGAGAAGGAAGGGGGTCACAGGCATGAAGGGAGGAGTTTTATAGCATGGGTGGGAGGGGCTGGTGCTTGATTGACAGTCTAGGGGGTGATGCACTTTCTACATGTTACTTTCTACATTATCATATTATTATATTACTACATATTTTTTTAACTAATAAAAAGTTAATTAACAGTTACAGTTAATACGTCTCAGAGGCGTCTGGTTATACTCTTTATTACCAAAAAATAATGCAAACGTGCCAAATATTCCTATTGGAGAATTGTTCATGGATTTAGGTACAGACACTAGGGAAGGCAGGGTCAGGTCAATTTATTTAATTAGCACCTTTCAACACAAAGTCATTCAAAGTGCTTTACAGAAATGAAAAACATCAAGATCATTTAATAATAGTGCAGCGGAACCACACGATAGAAGGACAGTTACAAACATTTGAAAAGCAGTCATTAGAAAGTGAAGATGGTTATCCAGGTCATGAGAAGGAGATCTCCGGCTCTGTGTCTCTGCTTTTCTGTGAGGTGGTACGTTTATGAGCCAATGTCTTTACTTTTCTACAGGAACACCTCACCCAGATGGAAAACCAATGGCACAGTTGATATCCAGCCAGTGTCTCCAGCTATCTACCAGCTGAAAACGAAGGAAGGGAACATTGGCTCTATTCGAAAATAAAAGCAATAGCTGTGGCTTGATATTGAGTAAGCACATGTTTTTATGAACCACGCAGCTTCCGGTCTCCCACGACCCGACCGGAGAAAAAGACGTGCTGCAGCCTGCAGGCACGAAACACGTTACCAGTAGAAATACATTGCTTTTAAAATCGTGCTGTGCAACACGAAAAAAAGGGGCAAATCGTGATGGTGAACACGAATCAATAGATTAAAAATCGTGTTGGTGAACACGAAATGCCGTGAGACTGGGTTGGATAACCGCGATGTGCGCATGCGCGATATTCACACCGCAGGGACGTGCGGTTTTATTCTTTTTTTTTAAATGCTAATGCACTTTAGCACAGAATTCAAAATAAAGATACTCTTATTACTTATCGAAACTGCACATACAATATATCCGATTAAAGCGGAGACTCCACAGATTATTTAAGGATAGTATCTAAGCGATCCGATCTCGCGACAGGGGAAGCAAACACAGACATCACAACACGTACCTTTTACGGAGCTTTTATGGGAGATCGTCTCACCGTAGCTGTCAATCTGATCAAAAGACGTGTTCAATGGCATTAAAACGAAAAAACGCGGCTGGATCGGTTGATCCACAGGTTAATAATGTATCTGTGGCTTTGAAGCAACTGTTTATAATCCATAATTCCATTTTGTATGTAAAAATCGGAGCACAAAAGTTAGCTGCTAATGGTAGCTACCAGAGTGTATGCAGCTTCCGGTTTTGGCTACGCGTCACTCTCACTCCTTATTTGGTAATGTGTGACCGGAAGCAGCAGCCACTCTGGTGGCTACCATTAGCAGCTAACTTTTGCTCTGCGATTTTTACATAAAAATGGAATTATGGATTATAAATGCAATCATTGTTTTTATACAGAGACGTTAAAAACCTATGGATGAACCGATTCAGCCGCGTTTGTTCTTGTTGTAATGCCATTGAACACGTCTTTTGATCAGATTGACAGCTACGGTGGTGAGACGATCTCCCTAGAAGCTCCGTAAAGGTACGTGTTGTGATGACAGTGTTTGCTTCCCCTGTCGCGAGTCCGGATCACTCAGTGATGATACTATATACCTACATGATCTGTGGAGTCTCAGCTGTAATCTGATATCTTGTATGTGCAGCTACGATGAGTAATAAGGGTACTTTTATCTTGAGTTCTGTGCCAATGTCCGTTAGCATTTTTCACTCAGGGGTCATTTAGATGCTTCTTATGAGACTTGTGTTTTGTTTTGGTAAACATGGTTTGTATCGTATAAAAAAGTAAAGTACCCGCCGGGACCTTGGGGCTTAACAGGTTAAAAAAAACGCAATATATATCGCAGGATACAAAAAACCGCAATGTCAGTTTTTTTCAATATCGTGCAGCCCTAATACTAACATAAGGGTATACTTAGTGTGGTTACTCCATGTTTACTAGCTATAACATTAACGTCACATCGCTCTTTTTCACTTCTTACTCAATCAGCCAGAGCGCAGATATCACCATTAGATTCACAAACCTGAAACATCATCCATTTCTTCACAGCTGGTGATGACAGTGTTGTCAGCTGCTGATACTGCTGCTTTTTTAAGTGAAACATCCGGGGCTTTTCAGAAAACATCCGGGGCTTGAGCCCAAGTAGCCACCCCCTAGCGCCGCCACTGTTTATAAGCTTCTTAGTTTTTGCAACGGTCTGTAAATATACATAACTTTATAATAAAATGCACAATTTTACCTTTTTCTAGACTAAACACAGGTTTGATCCTAAGTTAAAAACATATGAGGTTATCATGAGTTTGTAAACATCGTAGTTTATCAGTGGATATTTGCTGGAACTACGTAAACAGCGTGTTTCCTGACGGACACACACAGTGTGACTCCGGTCAGGTAGAGACCTTACCAACCTTACCAAATTGTTTTTAGCTGTACAAAACCACTTATAACCCCCGGAAAGTAGTTAATTATCCCGGACGAGCCCCCACGTGTTACGTTCCCAATTGGCTAGGGGAGAACAAAAGGAAAACGACACGACCAGATTGGTATACTTATAGGTGATTTATTCTAAATAGCAGCGGTAAACAAAATGGAAGGCGTGCAGCCTGAAACAAACATAAGGGCCAAAAGGGCACAGGTTGACAGATAACCAAACTAAGGGAGGACTCAATAAGAGTCTAAAGGCATACAGGGAAAATAAATACTAATATGCTTAATAAAGAACGAAACAAACCCTCACTTTAAAATTGGTACAGACTAACACAGGCAATATATACAAAACACGCAGCTAAACTAAAAGGCAACAGTCACAAACTGTAATCTTTTACACCAAACCAAAATGTTAAAAGTTCCCTCTTCAGAAACATGCCTCTGAGACAGCAGCTGCTCAGTCTTTCTGCAGGACTGTCAATTCAAAGATGGAAAGGCTTTGCTGGCTTATGTACATCAAATACAGCTTAGTTTTGGTAATGAAAATCTAAAGGCACCTCCAAAAAGGAAACACAATATAGCCTACTTCACTGAAAGAGAAACAAGTCATAAAATAGTGCATTTATTTACTTTCGATTATTTGTACTGTATATAGAGGAGGGAGGGTGCTGTTGTACCTGACATTCAACAGCAGGGGGGGTTCCTCACTCACTTTAAAACTACAGCAACAATTGAGGGGCTGGGTTTGTCTGGAGTTCCTCTAAAGCAGGGGTGTCAAACTAAATGTCATCGCGGGCCACATTCGCATAAAGGTTGCACTCAAAGGGCCGGTTGTAACAATATAATATATATATATATAAAATAATGTATGATATTACATTATTGCCTCTGCATTGGATTGTTATCGGATAGGATAATAACTTAGTAATTAACTACGTCTGAAAGCAGAAGTCCAGGGCAAATAATTGCAAGTCTCTGCAGTTTGCATGTCAAAAAATGAGATGCATTGTGGGACATGTAGTTTATGGACAACCTGCTTCTGTAAAGCGACATGTAACCATATAATAAACGTATTATATTCTTTGCAAGCTCTTGCGGGCCGCATGAAGTGAAACTGCGGGCGGGATTTAGCCCGCGGGCCTTGAGTTTGAGACCCCTGATCTAAAGGGTTGTAATGTAGTTGTTTTCTGATTTACAATCTAAAATATGTTGTAATTGTATTATTTCCACTTTCCCTGAAACAAAACACTAGTAAGTACATTTCAATGTTTCAAATGCACCATAATCAAAGTCTATGTTTTATAAAAGGTGATATCGGATATCAGGAAATACACAGGCAAATAATTAAGGCTTATAAACTCAATACATTGTCAGTAATGCTTCCCGGGCCTCTAAGGCACAGCATAAAGACAGGATGCAGCAGGGTGTTAATCATGTGTGCTAAACAGGTAACAGCTGCTGCTCTTGCAGTGATAACTGTGGGTTTATAATAATCATTTATCATGATATACGTGTTGCTCTCCTCAAGGTTTCTTCCATTTCCCGTTAACCGTTGGGTTTCTTGGGGAGTTTCTCCTTGTTGCTGTAATGGTCTAAGGCAGGGGTGGGGAACCTCCGGCCCCCGGGCCGTATACGGCCCGCGAGACCATTTGGTACGGCCCTCAAGGTAATAAATAAGGTATATAAACACACGCAAAAATAAATAAAAATTAAAGAAATCTAGACAGCAAACAAATTAAACAAGCGAGTGCCTGTTTTTCCTGGCCAAGGTCAGGGTCCTTGAACACAACACGAGCCTAACGTGTCATCTGGGATGCAGTTATGACGGAGAGCACCGGAACGTCGCTACGGCACTTCCAAGCAGAACCCATAAGGAGCTGTAGACATGCCGCAGTTTCTGCGTGTCTGTGTCTTTTGCTGAAAGCCCGGTGGCGATCTGTCCATCTGTCACACTGATCATACAGGCAATAACTTTGTTGTTATTAGCATCTGGTTAGCTAGCTATGCTAACGAATATAAGAAGCTTTTTCTACAACCATGAGGTGAAGGCACATCTTCATATGATCATTATAGTTATAAACAAATAAGAGAATAAAGTAAACAGGAATAAAATACGATATGACAGTAAAAAAAAGTTGTTATTAATAAACAATAATACAGTTTGAAAGGGAGAGTGATTTGTAAAATATCCACAAAGAAAAAGAAAATCTGCTTCCAGTTCTGTTTCATCTGGGTGCTGAGAGATGTCTCCATAGATCTCCTCATGTTGCTCTCAAGTGCGCCAGATTGATGCTTTTCAACTTCAACATTTAAAAAGAAAATCTTTTCAGACCCCCCTAGAGGAGGTTAGACACCCCCCCCCACTTAAATCATGTTCACATGGATAGGAAACTAAATACATTTGCACACATGTTGTGTCCAATATCTTTCTGTTTTGATGGTCATGCCACAACCGTGCACGTGCATGCATGCGCGAGTCATGATAAGATATCTGGATTTAGAGGTTGCTTTTTCTTTGCACAGCATGAAAGAAAGGTGAAATGAATGGGCTGTGATTTTAGTATTTTTAAGCGGAGGTCAATCGTTTGTACGGCCCTCGGAGGATGTTGGAAACATGTAAATGGCCCTTGAGAGGGAAAAGGTTCCCCACCCCTGGTCCAAGGTCAGAGGGTATGCTGTAAAGCCCCTGAGACGTATGTGTCATTTCGGATAATAGACTTGATAAATAACATTTGATTGATTGAATATTCTTCAGCTTTCCAGTTCATGTCGTTGGGGAAATGTTCCTCACTCGCTTGTTGAGCCTGTTCCACAATCACATCTTTAACAAATAGTTTTTAGGACAAAACAGATTCTCTTTGGTCACATGATTTCACAGAAACAGTCTGCTTCTGTGAAATCATGTGACCAAAGAGAGCATCCTGCCCCCCCCCCTCCTCACTGGTATTTCAACACGCTCCCTGCTCTCTGCTTCCTCATCTTCAGAGAACAACGACAAAGGTAAGAACACTTTAGAGCAGGAAGCAGGATTTATGACGTTTTTCACTTTTATCTCATTATAACGCAATATAAATCAGAATCAAAGTCCCTTTATTCGTCCCACAGAGGGGATATTTACCATTGTTACAGCAAAGAGCCAAAGACAGCTTAATATCTTTATATGTCACTCAAGAAGTATGCACAAAAACTATATGACAGATACAAAAATAGACATTTCACAATTTACAAAATACACATCCAGCACCAGCAACAGTATGTAGCAGCCAGGTGGAAGTAAAACAAGATGGTAGTATAAATTGCACAGCTATTTACGGTAAATATATGTTGTACAAAAGTATTATTGCACAACAGGAATGTTATAGTCTTTGTTGTTATATGTATGTGGGGGCGGGTCTACCAGGGGCCGTGGTGGTTGTAAAGTTTGACCGCTGCAGGACAGATTTACGGTAAATATATGTTCAGGGTTGGGAGGGTTTTGTAAATGTAATCAGTTACTGATTACTGAATACATGGCTCTGAAAGTAATCCGAATACAGTTACAGTTACGTGTCTTAAAAACGTATTCAGATTACTTTATTTTTCCATCACAGATGGGTACGTTTTAGTGAACAGGAGACACAAAAAGCGAAAGGAAACTGAACGTGTTTTAATGGCTTATCAAGAGCACAACTAAAACATAACATCTGAAACGATGTAACAACATAATAAACTTTCTGGGGATGCAGCTTGGGATGTGAGGAGTGAGGGACACGGCTTAGAACGGGCGTGTCGCCTTCTGTCCTGCCAGTGTTGACAGGACATGAATTAAAATGTCGAACTCGGACTTCATTTTAAGGACATTTTGGCCAGGGGTGTCGAGCTATATGTTTACAACACGGTCTCACAGTCTGCCTACAAATGACACGACTTTGCAAAGGCGTGCAATAGATACGCAGAAGTCCGATTTTGCGTGCATATGCTACGCTGATATTGCACCTCAAACATTAAAACAAAGAGCTCTGTGGCTTCAGGCTTTATCGCCGTTTTAATGTTTGCGTTGCAATAAACGACACAGCAGCTTATTGGGTTATGGTTAGGGTTAGGGTTAAATAAATGGCAAAGATATGTAGAAAATAAACGCATTTAAGATACGTTCATAACACACGTAACGTGGGAAAAATCGGACTTCTGCGTATCTATTGCACGCCTTTGCAAAGTCGTGTCATTTGTACGCAGACTGAAGAGAGTGGGCTGATGTTTAAGCACCAGATCGGCAAAACAGGAGAGTGTGTGCATCAGTCTGCCTTGATCTATGAATGCATGTCCGTGACGCTCACAGTATCTGCTGCCCACAGCTGTTTTAGAAGGAAAACCTCCTTCACCTCATGGAATCTCTGCAGCACCAGGAGGCAGCGGGAGGGTTAACTCAGCCTCTGTGTCACTGTTTACCTTCAGAATCATAAGGCTAAAGAGCGACCGCAGGCTGATGTGTTTTAACCACACACCTCTACACACACACACACACACACACACACACACACACACACACACACACACACACACACACACACACACACACACACACACACACACACACACACACACACACACACACACACACACACACACACACACGATTTAAACGCAGACTTTTGTTCCTCCATGTTTCGTTGTTATTGCTTCACTGAGCGGACCCGCACATTTTTTTCAAACGCTCCCTTTTTTGGTTCATCTGCGGCGGTAAAAGTTGTTGTGCGCTGATGATTCGGCTGTACCTTTAGTAATGAATATTAAATGTTGTGAGGAAATCTTTCCACCAATAATTCCAATAAGTAATCCAAAATGTATTCACTTCAGGTTTACGAAAGTAACTGTAATCAGATTACTCGTTTTTCAAAGGCAAGGCAAGGCAAGTTTATTTATATAGCACTTTTCAACACAAGGCAATTCAAAGTACTTTACAGAAAATGAAAGACATTAAGCATTAAAAAAGAAAAGCTAATAAAATAAACATTAAAAGGAAAAATACATGGATCAAAGTTACAGTGCAGTTTAAGATATGAATAGTTCAATTAAAAGCAGCGACAAAAAGAAAAGTCTTCAGCCTGGATTTGAAAGCAGTCAGAGTCGCAGCGGACCTGCAGGTTTCTGGGAGTTTGTTCCAGATGTTTGGAGCATGATAACTGAACGCTGCTTCTCCATGTTTAGTTCTGACTCTGGGGACAGGAAGCTGACCAGTCCCTGAAGACCTGAGAGATCTGTCTCTGGGGACAGGAAGCTGACCAGTCCCTGAAGACCTGAGAGATATGTCTCTGGGGACAGGAAGCTGACCAGTCCCTGAAGACCTGAGAGATCTGTCTCTGGGGACAGGAAGCTGACCAGTCCCTGAAGACCTGAGAGATCTGTCTCTGGGGACAGAAAGCTGACCAGTCCCTGAAGACCTGAGAGATCTGTCTCTGGGGACAGGAAGCTGACCAGTCCCTGAAGACCTGAGAGATCTGGATGGTTCATAGTTTAGCAGGAGGTCAGTAATGTATTCTGGGCCTAAACCATTCAGTGCTTTATAAACCAGCAGCAGTATTTAGAAATCTATTCTTTGACACACAGGAAGCCAGAGTGAAGACTTCAGAGCAGGAGTGATGTGATCCACTTTCTTAGTGTTAGTGAGGACTCGAGCAGCGGCGTTCTGAATCAGCTGCAGCTTTCTAATAGATTTTTTAGTGAGACCTGTGAAGACACCTTTGCAGTAGTCCAGTCTACTGAAGATAAAGGCATGGACACGTGTCTCCAGATCCTGCTGTGACATTAGTCTTTAATCCTAGATATATTCTTTAGGTGATAGCAGGCTGATTTAGTAACTGTTTTGAATGTGACTGTTGAAACTCAGGTCAGAGTCCATGACTACACCTAGATTTCTGGCTTTATCTGTTGTTTTGAACATTGCAGACTGAAGCTCAGCGCTAACTTTTATACGTTCTGCCTTGGATCCAAAAACCATTACCTCAGTTTTATCTTTGTTTAATTGGAAAAAGTTCTGACTCATCCAGTCATTGATTTGTTCAATGCACTTACTCAGTGTTTGAATTGGAGCATAGTCTCCTGGTGAAATTATTACGTACATTTGTGTGTCATCTGCATAGCTATGGTAACTTATTTTGTTGTTCTTCATTATCTGAGCCAGTGGTAGCATGTAGATGTTAAAGATAAGAGGCCCCAAGATGGAGCCTTGAGGAACCCCACATGTCATATTTGTCAACTCAGATGTGTATTTACCGATAGAAACAAAGTTGTTTCTATCCTTTAAGTAGGATTCAAACCAATTTAGAACTGTTTCCGAAAGTCCCACCCAGTTTTCCAGTCAGTATAGTGCGGGTGCAGCACTTTCCCAACACCTAAACAGTGTCCAGATCCTGAACAAATAATTATTTCACAAGAATTTTGAAGGCTTGCTGAAGAAACAAAGAATTATATTCCAGCATCCGTTTGTAACTTTTTAGGAATCTGACTATCTTTTAGAGTTGTATCAAATGCTATAGCCACTTCTTTACCCGTGTTTTGCTTCAGAGCTCTCACATAGGCTTTTTTGGAAAAAGATATCTATGACTGTTAGTAAATACAGGGCCGGCCCTATACTTTTGGGGGCCCTAAGCGAGCTTTGGCTTGGGGGCCCCCCTCACTCTAGCATGTTCTCACTACACAACACGGAACCAACTTTTGTCTTATGATGTTAGCATAAGCACACATATTGTATAAATAAGCATGTAAACACCGTGGACCTAACCTCTTCTAGGAGGGTCCTCGCCTCCTCTAAGGGGGTCCTCACCTCCTCTAGGGGGGGCAAGCTCCCCAGGGAAGATTTTTTTTAAAATATTGAAGTTAAAAGCATCAATCTGGTGCACTTTTAGAGCAACATGAAGAGATCTATGGATACATCTCTCAACATCCATATGAAACAGAACTGGAAGTAGTTTTGCGTATATCCTTGTATGCGTGCTTGCATGCAAAAATGTTCCTTCTCTAGCTCACTCCCCCATCTATTACAAAGTGCGCAGGTAAAAGCAACCGGATATAAGCACAAACGTCACCACACAAATCCAATGACACGCCCACCCTATAGTGACACAAAAAACATGTGTCGTAACAAACACAGAAATGGCTTCATATGTGGCTCCTACAGACGAGTTGGGATCGCGGCGAAATGCTCTCCGGAGATCCATTCTCACAGCGTTTATCAACCTTTTTCTTACTCAATATCAAGCCACACTTATTGTTTTTACTTTTTTATTTTAATTGAATAATGTAGGACTTTTGTTGCCGTCAGTTATGGGGAGAGTAGGGGCTCAGAATACTGAAATCTGTATCGTTTCATCGTTTTTTCCTTCTAATTTTGTATTATTTTCTAAACCACACACAGTTATTTACTCAACAATAACACATAATTATCCTTGTGTTTATTTATTTGTTTGATTAATAAACACAAGTTGGAGTCCGTCAGGACCGAGAGTCGGAGCAGCTCATTTGCTTTAGAGAATATTACACTCGGAAGTAAGTATTCTCTCCGCTTCGCTTGACAAACCCCGTGATAGTCCTCAAGCTCTGTGATTGGATGTTGGAAAACCCTAACCACACACAGTTATTTACTCAACAATAAATTATTATTATCCTTGTAATTACATAATTATCCTTGTGTTTATTTGATTAATAAACACAAGTTGGAGTCCATCAGGACCGAGGGTGGGAGCAGCTCATAGTAGTTGCTTTAGAGAAATGTACACCAGGAAGTAAGTATTATCTCCGCTTCGCTTGACAAACCCCGTGATAGTCCTCAAGCTCTTGGATGTTTGAGTGTGAGCCGAGGGTTACGCCGAGCGTCAAACGGCACTTTGAAATGGGATGGAACCACGGCAGACTGTCCAAAACTGGATTTGAACGGTTCCACCCCATCCCCCCCTCCCCGTCCCCAGAACTGCACATGCTGGCTATTGTGTGTTTCGCAACATGTTCTATGGCACGTCTCTACTGGGAATTGTAGTTTTAAAAGACGTTTTCGTATTTCCCTGTTGTGAGTGTTTCCTATCCACTAAACCTCCAGGGATGTCCCTGTAGGTTTAGTGGATAGGAAACACTCACATTTAAAACATATAATTAATAAATGGTTGAAAATTGCTTGTGCCCATAATGGGCAGCATTAATATATACCCACTAGGGGTGTAACGGTTCACAGAAGTCACGGTTCGGTTCATACCTCGGTTTGGGGGTCACGGTTCGGTACGGGTTCGGTACAACAAGGAAAAGCAAAAAAAAGTCCCAAATGCATTTTTTTTTGCTGTTATTTATTTTTAACAGTAGAGCAAGTTTTGGTATGAAAATAAGGAACTCTAACATTTGGAATCATTAACTGTATTACACAGTTAAAAACAAACCACAAACAGTATTATTTATATTAGCTGATGTCAAACAAAAAGGTTAAATAAGCTGTAAAACTAAAAAGAATGTCTTGAAAATATTAAAATAAATAATAAGAAAGTGTTTAGGAGCAATGTCTAACATGTGTAATTAACTTGTGAGTGTGTGAGGCCATTATAATAAAGGTACTCAAGCTTTACTCTATTTTCAAGTTTTGTCGACATTGTCAGCAGTGAGGGCAGATCTGTTGGCGGTAACTATGTCACCTGCCGTCGAGAAAACTCGCTGGGGACTGAGACCTTTAGGCGCAATACCGCCCCCTTGATTATAAATAGTGTAATACTGCCCTGAGTGACAGACTTTTTTCCCACTCGTAAAAAAAGGCGTATTCGCCGTGTGACTGCATGTGCCATGTCAACACAAATCATTTTAAAAACCTAAATCTAATTTAGAGAGAACAATAACGTTTTAGGTGACTTTTTTAAACTAACTCCACCCCCTCTATCTTCTGACAGCACAGCGAAATCAGGGGGATGGCAGGAAGGGGGGAGGAATGTTACACTTGGGTGAAGCAGGTAGGACTCAAATGCAGAATTTAACAAAAAGCGAGCTTTATTAAATAATATAAAGCTGTGGCAAAAAAAGGCAGTATCCAAAATATCCAAAACCAACGAGCAGCACAAGGAACACAGACCGTGGAATAACATGGAGGGGAAACAATGAACCAACATGGAACACAGGGGAAGACTAGACTAAATACACAGAAGGGTAATCACAGAACAAGACACAGCTGGGCAGGGGAGGAGAAACACAAGGACAACAGGTGAACACAATCGGGTAATCAGGGAGGGAAACAGACAGAAAGCAGACAGGCAGGAAACGGGGGTGAACACCTTACACAATAAAACAGGAAACCCAAAGACAAGAAAAACACCAACACAGACAAAACTACAAACGTGACATAACCTGAGAATCATGACAAGGAAGGGGTAGGGGGGAGAGAGTCTCACACAGTCTCACACAACTTCACAGAGACTGTCTTAATTAACACTAAACATATTAAAACTAATCTCATTTAGACAGGACAATATGAGACTGCCTTAATTAACACATTATTATTAACATTAATAATTATATTAAACACTGATCAAAGGACGACTTCAGAGGCTAATTCGATTATAGATCAAGGCTAATTAGACAAAGGGTCTACTACAGGGGGGCGTATCACACCTGCACGCTATAACACCTCACCCCTCACATCAAAGGACAGACATCAAAGGTTAATTAGATTAGATTGACAACACCTCGAACAAAGGGGTCATTAGCATACAAAGGGGTCTATTAGCATAAGTAGGGAAAGGTGTGACCTGTCACAGCACCTGTCACTTTGTATGCATACTAATGTGATTGACACAGCATCATTACTACTAATAAGGTCTAATTGAAATAAAATGTGAGCATGGTTGCACATGATATTACCAAATCATGGAAGTTAACTAACAAGCTGCTGTCGATTATTCTCTGTTCCTTCAAAGCGATGACGTCTAAAGGCAGCGGGATGATAGAGGTGGCGGCGCTCGGACGGCCTTTCAGCCTCGGGATGTTGTACGACTGCCGCAACGACTCACTCATCCCTGGTGAGGAAAAAACATCACCTTTAAAAACAGACATTTTCTTTTTGCCAGGATCGAAACACACAGATGAAAAGTTATAAATAAGTTATTTAAGATTTGTCGCTTGTTTATATGGAAGAAGCAGGTTTGGACTAGCTTGTTTATGTGAGGCTCAAGTTTAGATTCTGGTCAAAGATAACTCCCAGGTTCTTCTTGTGTATGGTTCAACATTGAGGGCCCGGGTGTTGATTTATTTCAGAGACAAAGTTACCAGGAACATTAAGAAAGACCTCGGTTTTGTATGAATTTAAATTAAGGAAGTTAAGTGACATCCATAAAGGCAGTGATGGAGATTACTAATATTACCCATCACATTTAGCCAAACTTTAAAGTAAATCTGCGAGTCATCAGCGTAACAGTGGTGAGAGATAGAGTGAAACTGACTGAGCCGGTTGCCTAGAGGTAAAGCGTATAAAGACAATGTTTTGGGGCCAAGGATTGATCCCTGTGGAACTCCATAGAGTAAAGGGGCAGATCAGGTCATTCTTTTGGAACAATTCCAAATCCTTCTAAACTTTGAAATAGGTTGCCCATATCAATTCAAACACCATGAGTCATGCTTGATTGGGATCTGAGGAATGCTTGACATTAAAATAGAGAGTATATTTATATCAAATCAGTGTGGTGTGGGGAAACAATGGAAGGTACACTGTAAAAATATCCACCGTGAATTCACAATAATTACCTGGCAACTTGTTGCATGACTTTCACAGTAAGGTTCACAGCAATTTACTGTGAATGTCTTCACAGCAATGTATTGTAATTTCACATCCATGATATTACAATGCATTGTTGTAAAGGTACAACTGTATACTGTAACTGCACACCTTCAATTACTGTGATATTACAGTATGTTACTGGAGAATTACATAATTTTGTTGTACATTAATTACAACAAGGGCCTGTACTTTTACATTTCTATTGTGAAAGTACTGCAGGAGTAGCCAGTAATTTACTGTGAATGTACAATGTGTACTGTGAAAGTACTGCAGGAGTAGCCAGTAATTTACTGTAAATATACAAATCTAAATAATACCATAATATATTGTAAATTTGACTGGGATTGTACCATAATTCAATCAGCTCAATCAACAAAGAAAATGCCCATTTTAACTTTGTATTACTCCATTGAAGTGCAAAGTATTTTACAGTGTTTTGTAAATGTTGTTACGGCCCCAACCTCTAATCCGCGGTAGTGGCTTGTGCTGAGACCCGCAACATGAAAGAATACACACAATAACCGGTACTTGGTACGAACGAACATTTATTGATAATCAGCCGTTTGCTCACACAAGCGAAATGGGAAACAAAAAGAGGTCTGGAGGACTGGCCAAAAGAAACAAACAGCAGGAGGGAACACCACGCCACGGGCCGTAGGACCCAGAACTCCCCCGCCTAACCAAAAATCAAATATAAACCCTATGGGAAACAAAATAAAGCCGCACAAACTGGACTACCAGGTCCTCCAGGCTAAACATAAACACATCTGCAAAAATATGGCAAAGAGGTATTCTAAGGACAGTGTCTCCGGCATTAAGATAGGTGAGACATCCTTCTCCTCCAGCTTCTCTTTATATATACACACGGCTGAGTGGAATTTGGAACACCTGGGCAGAGGCGGAGCCAGGGGCAGACCAGGTGCACCTGGGCAGAGGCGGAGCCAGGGAGACAGAAAACAAGGAGGGGAGCACTTAACACATGTCTACACAGGCATCCACTCAAAGTCAACAATTTTTCTGAAGAATGTGCTGACATGGAGGTTTAAATTGCCATGCCTCTTTTTGGCTTTCTAGCCCGTCTCAGGATTAATGCCCAGGATGCACCTGAAAACAATAAGCCAAGACAACCATTTCACAGATGTATATGTTGCCTCATTTCTTTTAAGGCACATGCAGCGGTGACCCTTTCAATTTAAGTAAAACCTGCACCAAAGAAAGACATTTGTATGTAAAGCCAAGCAAGAGCGATAAAAGCAAGAAAATCACTTAAGTTGTTGTGTTATCACAGAGGATGGTCTGAATACAGTATTTTACGATGAAATAATACAGTAACATGTTGTGAAATCCTGGTAATCATTGATCCTGTACATTCACAGTAATTAACTGTGCCTGTATTGATTTCACTGTGAAATTCTAAATTACAGTGTTATATTGTGAACATTACAGGTAAAGACTGTAAAGGGGTAAAACAGTAATTTATTGTAAAATATTACAGCTCAATATTGTGAAATCATGGTAATATTTTACAGTGTAGCTTTTATTCCAGGATATGAGCCAATATCTTAACAAACAAAGGAGGCCATTGACAACAGATTTATCAAAAACATCGAAGAACTTGGCACCAAATCTCTTCAAATATTTAACTGAAAATCCATTTGGGCATGCACTAAAGGACAGCATTCAGATATGACATCTTGAGATAAAAATAAAGGGTTCTTTTGGCCGGTGATGGATGCTGGAGAAAGTAGTGCTGTCATTATCCTTTGTTTGAAAGCAGCGCTAGCCAAACTTTACACAGTGACTGGTTGGTTGAATACTTTTAGTTTAACATGCCATGGCAATCACAAAATGTTCTACAATGTGTAGGCTACTGATTGCTGTTACCTGTCACTGTAACCGCTGAAATGGAAGGTATTTGACTTTTATTGTTTGTTGGAATAAACTCAGGACGGCTAGACGAAGGTGCTCAGAATTCACAGAATTCAAAAACTCAAACATTTCCTATTACTACCATAGAAATAACCCAAAATAACCCTGTATCATAGTGCCTGGTCATATCACTTTTGGCTCAACAACTGCGGTCTGCAACATTCTGTCAGGTTCACAACAAGGATGCAGTGTAACAGTTGTAAAAATAGTCAACTACATTAAACTGATTTGTGTATTTATGTCTTGTAAGCAAGACAAGCTTTCTTTATTATCCTAAATGTTCTCAGGAATTGCATCACTGAACAAATCATTCTATATTTCAGTTCCTCACAAACAAGAAAGCTACAATTATTGGAAGGACGATACCTTGATTCCTCTTAAAGTTATAGTATGTATTAACATGTACTCTGGTTCTAGCTTGATTTGTGGTTCTTCTTTTGCAGGAATCACTTTGTGGGACTTTGATGACCTTAAAACTGATATTGGAGAAAGACAACAAAAATATAATCATTTTGATATAGTTGCATCTGAATCAATTGAGGACAAATCTTCAGCCCTGAATGTTGAAGCATCACTGAAGGCAAGTTTCTTGAGTGGACTGGTAGAGGTTGGAGGATCAGCCAAATACCTGAGCGATACTAAGACTTCCAAAAATCAGGCCAGAGTAACACTGATGTACCAAGCTACCACAAAGTTCCACGAACTGTCCATGAATCAACTTGGGAGAGGCAATGTTAAGCATCCATATGTTTTTGATCAAGGAATAGCAACACATGTAGTCACAGGTATCCTTTATGGCGCACAAGCCTTCTTTGTCTTTGACCGTGAGGTGTCTGTCAACGAGAACCATCGAGATATACAGGGAAACTTGAAGGTGATGATCAAGAACATTCCCCACCTGTCAATAGAGGGTGAAGGCTTGCTGAAAATCGAAGACAATGAAAGAAAAAACGTTGAGAAATTCTCCTGTAGATTCATTGGCGACTTTTTCGTTCAGAAACCTCCTACATCCTTTCAGGAGGCAGTAGAGGTGTACCAAAGTCTGCCAAAGCTGCTGGGAGCCAACGGGGAAAACGCAGTACCAGTGAAGGTCTGGCTGTTGCCTCTGACATGTTTAGATTCTTCTGCCGCTAAACTTGTCCGTCAGATAAGTATAGGATTAGTTCAAAAATCTCAGAGTGTCCTGGAGGTTTTCAGTGACCTGGACATGAGGTTCAACGATGCACAGAGAACCCAAACTGCACAGCAGTTCCCACAGATTGGAGAAAAACTCAAAACCTTTAAACAGATGTGCTCTGAGTTCAAACTGGAATTCCAACAAACCCTGGCAAAGAAACTGCCATCAATCCGAGGAGGAGGAGAAGAAGAAGCTGTGCTCGCAGAGATCCTGAGGAAGACATGTTCTTCTCCTTTCAACAGCAAGGACCTGAACGAGTGGATGGACTGCAAGGAGAGAGACATATACACCGTGATGTCTCTAACCGACATGATGACAAACACCAAGATCATCTCATCTCAAACAGACCTGTACAAAGAAAGCTTCAAAGCAGAGCAGGCTGTGTGTTTTGTCTTCACCTCGCTGGGAAGTGATGAACCGTACCTCTCAACTTTATCAAACTACCTTCAACAAACACCCAAACCAGACGATGCTCAAGATCCACACCCTCCAGATCAATGGTACAACTCAAAAAAAGAAGGGGAAGCAATGCGGCACAAAGCAAAGGTCTTCAGTGATTTTGCAGAGGCCAACAAGGAGAACAAGAACATCACATTTCTGACGGTGGGTTTAACAAACGAGACACAGAAAGGTGCCAGCATCTACCTTTATACAGACGGCTTTCTTGTCAACGAGAACTTTGAGCCGCCTTCAAAGCCTGCAGCAGTAACAGGAAGTGATATAAACCACAACAGTGTGACGCTGAAAATTTCTCCACCCAGATTTGGAGCAGAGGACATCACCTCCTACTCTGTTGAGTACTGTGTCAGAGGAGAGGACGGCTGGAAACAAGAGACAGCATCCAGAGCTGAAGAAGTCACAGTGAGCGGCCTGAGTCCCAACACAGAGTACAGGTTCAGATGCAGGGCAGAGACACCAGTAGGTGCCGGGCCAGCCAATGAAGTCAGTGGATCCATTCTAACCTTACCCTGCAGCCCTCCTGGAAAACTCCACGTTGAATCTACCTCACGTGAGATATCAGTCAGCTGGGAGAAACCTGCTGAGCTCGGACAAGATGTCCACGTTTTGAGCTACATCGTGGAGTACGCCGAACCAGACCAACAGGTGAAAGAGGAAGATCTCCACTGGGAGCAAATGAAGGCGGGAGCTGAGAAGGTGGTCATTTCAGGACTTCAGCCAGAGACAGGATATGCTGTCAGGGTCAGGTGTGATTGTGGAACAGCTGGAAGAAGCAAAGAAAGCATTGCTGTTAAAGTCAGCACAGCAACACCTGCACATCTCACAGAATTCCTGAAAGGTAAAAGCAAAAGGATACATTCTGAATCTCCCTCAGTTTACAAACTGCTTCTGACAGAAGTATGCCTGCAGTGTGTGTGTGTGTGTGTGTGTGTGTGTGTGTGTGTGGCCCGGCAGTGAGTGTGAGGCCCTGCAGTGTGTGTGTGAGGCCCGGCAGTGTGTGTGTGTGTGTGTGTGTGAGGCCCGGCAGTGAGTGTGAGGCCCTGCAGTGTGTGTGTGTGTGTGTGTGTGTGTGTGTGTGTGTGTGTGTGTGAGGCCCGGCAGTGAGTGAGGCCCTGCAGTGTGTGTGTGTGTGTGTGTGTGTGAGGCCCGGCAGTGAGTGTGAGGCCCTGCAGTGTGTGTGTGTGTGTGTGTGTGTGTGTGTGAGGCCCGGCAGTGAGTGTGAGGCCCTGCAGTGTGTGTGTGTGTGTGTGTGTGTCTGTCTTGTGTCCAAACCCATTGCTGCAGCCTCTCAATGCTCACACTACATGTGCTTTATAGCTATGAGATGTAACATCACGGTTTTAAAATGTCTGAACACGGTTGTTGAATCAGAAAAACACATGGAAACCACCACAAAAAATGCAAACCAAAACAAAATCAAAAAAACACATGACAAAGTTACAAATCGAAGTGTGTCCAAACCAAGCCCACAGGTTGTGCTCCGGACTCTGAGGAAAATATTCCTGTTGGCCAAACGGCGGTACTAACATTTCCATATCAGAAAATACTGTTTACCCATTGAGATTGGGAAAGAGACATCTGTAAATCGGCAGATAATTTGTTCTAAACTAAATAAACTACCCAACATGAACTATTTGATAGCCCTAATTAGAATAATTAGGTTCTTAATGATGGAAAATGCACTAAAAGCTGAATCCAGATTGATTTTCTCTCTCCATTCATTCTACTGAGAGCGGGGTGGGGCATAAGGGGAAACTTAACTGCGCTCTATGAGCTCTGACAGCAAGGCATGATGGGTAATCTGCGACGTTTTGCTCTCGAAAATGTGAGAAGGGTCTAGCTCATAGATGTTTAATAGGAACTGGATACAGTGTCGGAGGCGGCGTGTCGTTCTTTCCTATGAGAGCTGCTCATTGGCTCATGAGGACTAAATGGCCTGATATTTTCGAGAGAAAAACGTCACAGATTACCCATCATGCCTGGCTGTCAGAGCAGAAGTGCCCGTATCAATAGTATGTTCCAGCAATGCCGGAGGCTGCAGTTTCAGGACCACATTCCTAGGACCCTAGTTTTTCGTGACACTGCCACCTAGCGAATGGGAGACATGAAGATGAACGACAATCAGAGTGTGAGTAATGTGAAGTCATTTCGCTAACATCCAAAATACATTTCTTATTAAAAAAACAAAAACATAATAATAACAAATAACTAAATAAACAAATACATAAAAGAGGTAAATGCTGATCAAGAAAAGATAAAATAACAAACCAAATAAATGAATAAAACGTAAACACCCAGTTATGATTAAACTATTTCATCCCTGTATCTTCCAGAAATCATGTCCTTCCTTTTTTTAACCAATTGTACGTTAGGACATCCCCTGAGCTCCTCACTCAAACTGTTCCAGAGCTTCACCCCACAAACTGAAATACAACAACCTTGCTTGGTTGTGCGCACCCTAACATTCGTGAATTTAAATAATCCCCTTCAATTATAATTCCCATGTCTTTTATCGAACTGTATTTGAATATTACTCCAGAGGGGTCTGGGAGAACGGGAAGAGGGAGGGAGGATGGGGACGGACAGGGTGAGCGGTTCACTTCCACCCTCATTTCCAGCAATAGAAAGTTAGACAAAAAATATGCATTTTTAGATCGTTAATAACAAGCATTACAATGTCTATGAGACTCGCTGAGTAGTAGACTAGTAGTTGCAAAACAACTAGAATATAATATAATCATTTAATGTCATTATACATGTACAATGACATTATTATTACATGTCTTTCTCTCATTATGTATGTACTGTACAATGAGAGAAAGAAATGCTTCTCCCTTTCAAAAGGTGCCATCAAAACAAAAAACATCACAACATAAGACAACGAATACACGCAGCATACATACTTAGGAATAAGGAATAAAGTGCAGTAATTATTTCCAGGGGTATAACAAATAAAATCTAAAATGTAATAAATAATAATAGTAGGTATGTATTTTTAATAATAATAATAATGATATATATGTATATATACAGAGTCACATATATTTCTTATGCAGGATGATTAAGAAGTATGACTTGCAGGTGTGAAGAGCAATGATGGCTCTTGGGGAAAAAACTGTCTTTGAGTCTGTTTGTTTTGGATTGTATCCACCTGTAGCGCTTGCCGGAGGGCAGCAGGTCGAACAGGTGAAAGCCGGGGTGTGAACTGCCCTTGACAATGTTTTTGGCTCTACTGAGGCAGCGGGAGGTGTACTGTACATGTCCATCAGGGAGGGGGGGGGGCAGCTGATGATCCTCAGTGCTGCTTTTACGACTCTCTGGAGCCTCATGCTGTCGGCCTCAGTGCAGCTGGCGTACCACACATACCTTTTTAGGTTCAGAACCGGTTCTTTAGTTTCGCTTCGGCTCTTTTCACACCGCCCAGAGTCCGACTGGTGCTGCGTCATTGCGTGATCGTTTGCGTCATGACGTACCCGTTTGCGTGCCTGCAAAAAGCCAAACCGTGCGGAAACCCCCTCACAGCTCACACCGACAACAACAACAACAATGGAAGATTGTGCTCCAGCTTCCTCTGTGCCTCTTCGGAAGACCAGATTCCCAGTAGGTAGCTGGTCTCTTCAGTTGTTAAGTTTCTCCATCGTTGTGTACAAACTGGATAAAACGCGGGCTTCTTGTTGTTGTTCAGGAGTTGATCCCGCCCCCTCCCCTGCCTCGACGTATGCTTTTGCCATATGCTTGTGCTCTGGCCGGACCATTTTTTGGTGCTTGAAACGAACCGGATTCCGGAGCTAAGAGGCTGCTCCGCTGCGGTGTGAAGAGGAAAACTTTTCAAGCTCCAGCTTCGAAACCGGCCCTGAAACACCGTTGGTGTGAATGAGGTAACTGTGATGCAGTATGTTAATATGCTCTCAATGGTAGAGCGGTAGAAGGTCACCAGCAGCTTAGTTTGATCCAGGAACAGGTGGGTGGGGGAAAGCCTAGGTTTGATAGTTTGCAAACTAGAATGTCCGGGATGATTGTGTTGAACGCTGAGCTGTAGTCAAGAAAGAGAAATCTGACGTAGCTCCCACGATGCTCCAGGTGTCTCAGTGCAGAGTGGAGAGCTATGGCTATGGCATCTTCAGTGGATCTATTTGCTCTGTAGGCAAACTGGTGTGGGGGGAAGGCAGGCCTTTATGTGATGTAACACCAGCCTCTCAAAACACTTCGCTCCCAGGAAAGAAACTTAAAATAAGGAGACCAATGGAGTCTCTGGCATAAGGTTCAAATGGGTACTTTAAAGAAGTAATGTGGTAATAGAACAAGCAGAAGGTAATGAAGAGACAAAAGCCGGCGTTGTCCCTGGTGTGGCTGCAGCGAAGGAGAGAGACCAAGCTGTGCTCAGCCGTCTGGTTTTATCCTCTCCCGTGCTGTAAAGGAGGGGCCCCCGCCTTAGTCTTCAATGTCCGACTTCGAGTTAAACAGAGGATTTCGCCATTTTACATTCATTGCTTACTTCCATACGCCTTTTCTCCTCCTTATCTCTTTCATAACTTTTTATTTAATGCATTATAACGGCTTTAATAGTTACTTTAGTAATACTGGAAGTACTTTACGGCAGTTATCATTTACGGTAGCCCCGGATGTTGTCATACCTACTGACGCCTGTAAACAAAACGTATTAAAATAAACTGTACCTTCATTTAATATTCAGCAATAATAATATCTCAACGTCTATAGATGCAGTGTTAAAGTCAGTAGGTTTTGGTGTGCGACACTCCGTGTCATTTGCACATTCATATTTCTAGAAGACGTAATATTAACCACATGCTAAATGCTAACCGGAGATGAAGAATTTTCCGAATTAAAGCTTGGCCTCAAGATTGTGCGAGAACTTCCGTTTTTTCAGAATAAAACAACTTTTAAGCTGACGGTATGTTTAAACTAAATTATGCCATAAAACATTGATTTTAATTTCTAACATAAGCTATAGCGAATACACAATCTTTGACGATATACATGTCACAAATTACTCCAAACTACTCGCATATAGTTTTTTCACGAAACGCTGTATACACATTTCTCTTATGATAGCACACATATTTCAAATTGCCTTCCATTAGCCCCGCCCCCCAGGAAGTCGGCCATTTTGAAAGATGTGTGTTTTTCATGCAATTTAAGCACATTTTTGCTAACTCCTCCTAGGGAAATTATGGAACAAATTCCAATCCAGGACAAGTTCAGCACATATTCAGTGTGATGCTAAATTGCGAAGACAATATTTGCTAGCTCAATCGGGGAGGTCGTAAGCTAACAGAGAATGTAAATTTGAATTGTTAAAGTGAAGCTGAAAGTGACGTCACTGTTGAGAAACGGAGAGAGCAGGGGAGAGAGATCTCACGTCTCAATTTCCACACACTAGGAGTCTGTGAGTAATTCCATTCGCTTCGTCTTCATCTGTAGATGTGATTTGATGTGGTGTCGTTTGTACATTTTGATGGTGGAAAACACAGGGAAATGTGCCGTTCAGAATGTTTATAATAGTGGCAAGTGGCGCTGACAGGGCTCGAAATTAACTTTTTTCTTCAGTGTCCCACAACTGTCCCGAATTCTACTTTGTATTGTCCCGGATATAACCGGCAGTGTCCCAAATTAAAATTTGTATCGTCGCCCCCCCAATTACGCCGAATACATTTAATTTGATACTTTTTTGTCACTTAATCATCACACCATAGGCTCTGGTCTACCATGTAAGTTTAAAATACTTATTCTTTTAAACATATGAATATTCGTCTGATCTGTTGCCTCTCCTCGAGTAGAAGGGAAGAGAGTTGATTTAAGACATGTTTTTCGATTGTTTCTCAATATACAGACTAATGTATCATTGTCATGTCAACATTGAAGAATTCTGATTTGTATTTTTCAATTCAATACGGTATGGCTGTATGGTCTCTGTGTTTTATGATCGGAACCCTCTATCTGGCAATAAAAGTGGTATGAATGATAATAAAAAAACAGAAGTTCCATAATACAGTTTAATAAATGTCTGTTTTCAGTTCTAAATACAAGTTATCCTCACAAGTCAGTAGTACTATAGGAATATAAATTGATCTTCTATCTTCATTCATGAAACAACTGGAGCATTACTCGCTCTCAACATGACACATTATTCTCATACCAGAGTTGCTTGACAAACTAAAATGACCTTGCGACCCCCTTTCTAATCGTCACTCAATCTGACTGACGTTCTTGAACAAAAAAAAGTAAAACACTAAAAAAAGATGAGAAGCTAAATGATTAGCTAAATGCCTTACGTTTTTGCAGCTAAAGATTCTAGCCTGGTCACTGACTGGCTGACAAAGAAAATAAAAAAATGATCGGCTACACCTCTTATTCTGATCAACTGTATTTGTATATACATTTTCACAAACTTCAAAAGAACATGACACCGCATTTTCGGACGTTTGTATGCATTGTAAGGCACACTTGACACTTCCGTTGCTAGCGTTAGTTAGCGCTAGCTAACATTGACACTTAAGACAACTAACTTACCACAGTGGAAGACGATGCATCATGACCAGGACTTGGGATGTTTTCGTTTCGGGAGTCGGCAGAATTGGGGCTTGCATCAGGAGGCTGTTTATTCAACCACCTCAGCATTTCTTTCTTCTTTTTTTAAAGTCGTGACCGTTGCATTAGCGCGAGTCTAGCAGCAGTCGGCAGCAGAGTGGATGACGTAGAATGCATTATATGATTTGACAGCCCAATGACTTTGAAAATAACACCCATTTTGAAGTTTACTTTTAATTTTTTTTTCACTGTCCCGAAATAGTCCCAGACAAAATAGATTTGTGTCCCAGTAGGAATTGTTATGGTCCCCAGGACATCGGGACATCGTTAATTGCGAGCCCTGGGCGCTGAGAGCTTATGGAGAATAAGTGTGCTTTATAGATTTGTCAATAGAGTAACGAGACATTTAGCTTTGTTTTCCACCAGTAAAATGTACAAACGACACATCAGTTCACATCTACAGATGAAAACGAAGCGAATGGACGTACTGCCAGACTCATAGTGTGTATACATTGAGACGTGAGATCTCTCTCCCCTGCTCTCTCCGTTTCTCAACAGTGACGTCACTTTCAGCTTCACTTTAACAATTTCATGAGCAAAATACATTTCCCTTTGTTTCCACCATCAATATGGACAAACGATGCCTCAAATGACATCTACAGATCAAGATGAAGCGAATGGAAGTACTCCATAGACTCCTAGCATGTCGAGCTTTTCTGTTTGAGCACTATTTACATTTCTGGTTAGCCCAGAAATGTGAGAGATCTCACGTCTCAATTTCCACACACTAGGAGTCTGCGAGTAATTCCATTCGCTTCGTCTTCATCTGTAGATGTGATTTGATGTGTCGTTCGTACATTTTGATGGTGGAAAACACAGAGAAATGTGCCGTTCAGAATGTTTATAATAGTGGCAAGTGGCGCTGAGAGCTTATGGAGAATAAGTGTGCTTTATAGATTCGTCAATAGAGTAACGAGACATTTAGCTTTGTTTTCCACCAGTAAAATGTACAAACGACACATCAATTCACATCTACAGATGAAAACGAAGTGAATGGACGTACTGCCAGACTCATAGTGTGTATAAATCGAGACGTGAGATCTCTCTCCCCTGCTCTCTCCGTTTCTCAACAGTGAAACTCCTGTCAGACTCTCCATATTATATAGCAGAACAAATACATGTATACAACAACATTTAAGAAACATTATAAGAACAATCATTGGGAACATTTAAAAACATTAATTTCATCATATTAATCATATATCACACAATGGTGTGATGTGAAAAGCCATTCCTACGTTTTAAAACATGTAAAAACGCGTTCAGGAGTCTGAAAGTGGTTTCATTAGCTTCGTATTGATTTGTAGATGTGATTTGATGTGTTATTTTGTCAATTTTGATCGCAAAAACGATAGAGAAATATCTTTTTACTTTATAGAGGAGTCTATATATGATACTTTTGTTCATTAACCCTTAGTGTCACTTGTGGGGCAATGGAATGAGACCCCCTCCTTGGTGTGGAGAGAGCTGGGTACGAATCCCGCACATGACATCAAATCTTGAATTCCTTCAATTTATTATTATATGTATATATATATATATATATGTATGTATATATATATATATTATATGCCAATAGTTATAAAAACTATTATTATTATTTTGGAATTATTGAGAAGTGGGCTTCCATATTGAGATGTGGGATCTACAAGTGGGCTTCCATATTGATCTGTGGACACCCCTTGCCCCCCCCAGGACTCCCTACACGGGGAGTGGGATGCCATATTGATCCTGTGGCTTCATCAGGATATTCCCGACTCTTTGTGTGAACTGGAGGGTTTTTCACTCATCCGCTCGGACAGGAGTGAAACGTCAGGGAAAGGCAAAGGTGGGGGCATCTGTGTATTTATCAATGACAGGTGGTGCAGACAACACACTTTGCGTAAGACTATCTGCAGCCCCGACGTTGAACTTATGTGCTTGACCATTAACCATTTTCCAGAACCCCGGGCACACCCCCGAGACCCCCGGCGGGTCCCGCTATTTTACAAACGTCGGGGGGGCGAGACAACGGGGGTCTTATGGCGGGTTATCCCACTCCCTTTGTATTACTCTGTAAGCGGGTTCCCATATAAGTCCCAAGTAGGCTACTTTTGGGTAGTGTAGTGTCTTCTGCCATCTGTTTAGAGTTCTAGGTGAGGCCCCGATTAATTTATTCCGGTAAATTACTCTGACCTCACTAATTGACCCGACCGAAGTTACTGAGTCTATGTAAGTTTACTGCTTGGCTCAGATCCACCAAACGTCAGCAAGATCTCACCTCTATTAACTCGCCGAAGAACCAGGTTCAACTAACTGCTGTTTCAATTCAGACAACTCTTTTTTAATCTGTTTAAGCGATCCCGAAGGATTTTGGTATCAGTAAATGGGGTGTGTTCCTACCTACGTGTGTGTGGCAGGGTGCAGTCTTACCTTTGAAGCAGGAGAGGAGAGCACAGATGTCCTTTAAGTCGTCCCAGTCCAAAAGGTGGGATCAGTTTATTTGAAGAAAAATAGGTCCAAACTAATACAGGGTTTTTACCTTCTCTCTTTACAACATTATACTTATACTAAACAACACACAAAAATGATGCTGTGATCATGTTCACATATGCAACTTTAATTCACAGTCTTACATTTATTACCAAAATGTTTCCCTTTACCTGCCTATTTCAGTTGTGACATTCTCTCATACAAAGACTGGTGATACTAAAAGCCCATTCAAAATCCCGCAATGATTCGGAGGGATTTCCTCACGTGGCAGGTGATACTAAAAGCCCATTCAAAATCCCGCAATGATTCGGAGGGATTTCCTCACGTGGCAGGTGTCACTAAACCATCAAAATCCCGCAATGACTGATTCGGAGGGATTTCCTCACGTGGCAGGTGTCACTAAACCATCAAAATCCCGCAATGACTGATTCGGAGGGATTTCCTCACGTGGCAGGTTTCACTAAACCATCAAAATCCCGCAATGACTGATTCGGAGGGATTTCCTCACGTGGCAGGTTTCACTAAACCATCAAAAATCCTCTTTCATAAAATCATTCCATGCAGCATTCAAATCAATTCACTCAGCATTCAAAGCAATTCACTCATCATTCCAACCAAGAAATGCAAGAGATATTCACCCAGTTTGAGAGAACCTTACCGAGAGCTATTAACCCAGCTCTGAAGGACAGAGCCTACCGGGAGAGAGTATACCAGGGGTTCCCCCCCCCTCTCCCCCTTTTCTTAACAACTGGAGCTATGTCTATTTTAGATCTGACTTGGTTAAGAGGTGATTTGTTCTTTGGTGAGAGGAACACTATTTCCCTTGTGCTGGGTGGGGGTGGGGTTGTGCTTTGGGAGAGTTTCTTATCTCCATCTTCCTCTCTGTGCTGAGGCCATAAAACTTTTAATGGGTCGCTCCGTGGTCTGTTCAGATTTTCTTCCCCTCTAGAGGTCACGCCTGTCTCTGACCCTGTGTGCTGGGTTTTTCTGCAGCACCTCGGGAGCAGAGAAAGGGGGAGATTTTTATTTTTTCCAAAAGTGTATGCTCCTTCATTGAGCGAAATAGTTTAGTTGATTTTGGTAAAGTATTTGAGCTTTAGCTTCGCAAAAAACTTCCTCATATTAGTTTTGAAGATATTGTTGGGGTTTGATATCTGCTGATAGTTCCCACTTAGGTTTTCTCTTCAAAGTACATGCAAAACAACCAGTATTTGTGGGTCATCTGATCACCACCTTGCCTTCTGACAGTTTAATAGTCCTTATCATATTATCACTCTGTGCTAGGACCTATTCTCTTTTCAAGAGCTACTGCTATTCCTCCTGCAGGTTTTAGCTTCCTATTAGCAGGGTTCACTAACATGGTCTGTTGACTAGTTTAAGATTTTCAATAATTGACATTTATTATTTCCAACATTCCTTTCCCCTGAATATCATGTCTAACACTGTGTTTTCTCCTAGGAGTAGTAGATACTCATAAATGACATTTTCTAGCTTTTATCCCTGTAGGGTGGAGGTAGGGTCTCAGACATTATACCACCTGCTTGTGGCTCTCTGTCCAAACGGTAGTCTGACAGGAAAGTATTTAGGTCGCGGTACGCCCGTGGGTCTGGGCTAAGCTGACCAGGGCGAGCAGAAGCTCCGGATGTTGCTTCTGTGTATCCCTCCCTGTGTGGTTGGCTCTGAGTCATTAAATTGCGTTTTAACCTCATCAGCCATTCTTTTTATTTTATTTTTTATTTTATTCAAGGGTTTTCGTTCACTCTTTTATACACATGCAAGTTTCTAGGCTTTTACTCACACCGGAGGATCAGTCCGACTATACCGTCACTTGGTTCTAGGTTCTCTTCTGGATTCAGCTAGTGCATGCGGACACCTCAGTTAAGAGTGTTATGTGTCGAGCTTCGAGCTGTTGCAACAGCATAGGTACCTTTAGACCTATGTTATCTTTATTAAATCTCCCATTAACTCTTCCCCACGTTATGTTTTAACGCAAAAGTTCAAACCGCAGCTCTTTGACAAGTCCTACCTATAAGTTTCAAAGCAATTTGGACAGATACTGAGCAGTGCTCCTACGGCTGACTTCACTAGCCACCAAACCTGTGATTAAAGGGACCACAGGGGCTTCTCAATTTGGCTAGGGGAATAAGAACCTACTTTAGCTTCTTTAACAGACAGCAATATCCGATATAATATAACCCTCAGTCCGGTGCAATAGTATCACTTAAATTACTATACTTTAAGTTAAAATATATATTCTAGGATTCGGGTAGGTATTTTAACAAGACTTTCAGCCTGTATTTCGCTGATTTGTACTCATCGACTTTTTTCACTAGGTCGTTTTGGTTCTTGTATTTTGACTCTGTAAAGATATTACTTTTCACAGAGCCCCACGTTGGGCGCCATGTTTAGAGTTCTAGGTGAGGCCCCGATTAATTTATTCCGGTAAATTACTCTGACCTCACTAATTGACCCGACCGAAGTTACTGAGTCTATGTAAGTTTACTGCTTGGCTCAGATCCACCAAACGTCAGCAAGATCTCACCTCTATTAACTCCCCGAAGAACCAGGTTCAATTAACTGCTGTTTCAATTCAGACAACTCTTTTTTAATCTGTTTAAGCGATCCCGAAGGATTTTGGTATCAGTAAATGGGGTGTGTTCCTACCTACGTGTGTGTGGCAGGGTGCAGTCTTACCTTTGAAGCAGGAGAGGAGAGCACAGATGTCCTTTAAGTCGTCCCAGTCCAAAAGGTGGGATCAGTTTATTTGAAGAAAAATAGGTCCAAACTAATACAGGGTTTTTACCTTCTCTCTTTACAACATTATAATTATACTAAACAACACACAAAAATGATGCTGTGATCATGTTCACATATGCAACTTTAATTCACAGTCTTACATTTATTACCAAAATGTTTCCCTTTACCTGCCTATTTCAGTTGTGACATTCTCTCATACAAAGACTGGTGATACTAAAAGCCCATTCAAAATCCCGCAATGATTCGGAGGGATTTCCTCACGTGGCAGGTGTCACTAAACCCATCAAAATCCCGCAATGATTCGGAGGGATTTCCTCACGTGGCAGGTGTCACTAAACCATCAAAATCCCGCAATGACTGATTCGGAGGGATTTCCTCACGTGGCAGGTGTCACTAAACCATCAAAATCCCGCAATGACTGATTCGGAGGGATTTCCTCACGTGGCAGGTTTCACTAAACCATCAAAATCCCGCAATGACTGATTCGGAGGGATTTCCTCACGTGGCAGGTTTCACTAAACCATCAAAAATCCTCTTTCATAAAATCATTCCATGCAGCATTCAAATCAATTCACTCAGCATTCAAAGCAATTCACTCATCATTCCAACCAAGAAATGCAAGAGATATTCACCCAGTTTGAGAGAACCTTACCGAGAGCTATTAACCCAGCTCTGAAGGACAGAGCCTACCGGGAGAGAGTATACCAGGGGTTCCCCCCCCTCTCCCCTACGAAATCCAAAAAAGCCAGTCTTTTTATGCTCAAAAAACTGGATAGAAAACCCACAAACACCTCCTCCATACCCAACCAACATATTCTATTGGCTCTGGCATAAGACACACCTTCCCAAGTTTGTGTAAAACAAAACATGACTAGACATATTCTATGACTATGACACAACCACCTTTTTGAGGCCTCAATGTGTTTCTCCTTAAGTCCGGAGCCCCCCTCCCTGCTGTGAGAGGGGAGGGAAGAACCTGCCTCCTCTCTTATCAGAGAGCAGGGCATAAATCATTTTTAGGCCTTACACTCAACTTAACAAACCACTTTGTTTTGTTTATGCTGTAAATATAGAAAAGCATATAATATGGAGCATTTTAATTGTGGGTTATACAAGAATATAATTGTTTATATTTAATTATAACTAACTTTCGTTTTAAGTATTTACTTCATACTATGAAGTTCTCAACACATCCTTTACTCCGAAAAAATATTTGTTTCTCCGAATCGAAGGGGAAAAATACAAAAGCATTGCACACAATTTAAACCAATCAATGTTGTGTAATTAAAGGATAATCTGGTGTTTTTTAGTCGATGAGTAGTGCAGATATCACTGTAAAATCAATCGACAGTAAGAGCAATACTTACTTCCGGGTGTACAATTCTCCGTTATTCAATGGGAATGGACGCTCACATTGCCTTTTAAGGGCAGCCGACACAAACGAATGCCGTGCTTACATGAGCGTCAAATCCCGCCGCAGATGGGAATACATTGCAATCAGTTGAAAGCTATTTGCGTCCCTTTATGAAGCTGAAGGAGCCTAGGAGCGTCACAACTGCACGCCACGGACACTGACCAAACGTCGCTCCTGGACGATTATGGAGTGAGAGTGTGTTGTGTTGATAGAAGTCCAGCCATGCAGAATACATCAGTGAACCCTCGGTTATAGCTCCTCCAGAGAGACTCTTCTCTCCTCTATCCTCTCTCTTCTAAATCAGTGTATCCTCGGTTACGGCTCCTCCAGACAGCCTCCTCGATAATCGATCCTCGATGAGCCTTTAGCGAAAAAAAAATTTCCTTCGGGACGGCGCGCCAACATCGTTTTTCGGGTCGCTGGTGGAAGACCGAGGAGTCGAGGACGCGGAAATTATAGAAATACGGTTAGAAACAAACGGCTCATTTCGGAGTACTCGTGTGCGTCTGTTTGACACAGGGACGACCGGCTGCCCTCCCCGACAGGCGCACGGACGCGAGGGCCCGCTCTTCACTGCGCGCACTTCTGTGACCGCAGTTTTAATGTTAGCTTGGTCAACTGACATTTTGAAACACCAGTTAGCTGTTGATTTAACTCCATTTAGCTACGTTTTGCCTGAAACCGTTAAATATGCATCCACTCACCTCACTTTGCCTGTCCGTCAGTGGTTCATCAGCCGAAAATATCTGCGCACCAGTTACTCGCTAGGTCATGTTTAAATGTTAGGTCTGTCACATCACTTGAAACATTTTTTACTCATCCGCCGCTTTGCTTTTCGTAGTCATCATCAATCTGTCAGGTTGAAGTTCTTCTTTTGAATCAAAACCAGGTGGTTCACATGTATATCGTAAAAAAAAACTCATGTCCCTTAAATGCCTTCATTCAATGAAACTACAATACCGGGACTCTTGTCAGCGTGCAGGAATATGAAATCGCATGTTATGAGGACATAGAAAGTTGTAAAACAATACACATCACAACTCACACTGTTCAGTCAAATGGACTTAATATAATTTACAGGTCATTAAGCTGGCTTACAAAGCTGAGTTGAAATAATAACAACCAATTAAATTAAGCAGAAATAGCATACATTGATATATTAAGGGAAAATAACTTAACGAAAAAAACTTACAATAACTTTTGGAAGCGTCGCGAATACATTTTAACACGCGGAGAGACACAGAGAGACGCGGAGAGATGCGGAGAGACGCGGAGAGATGCGGAGAGACGCGGATTCACTCCGGCGGCACGCATGACGCGAATGATACAATGTACGCGTAAATCAGGGCTGAGGATCTCAGCCTGGCGTCACTGACATTGAATTAGAAAACCAAGCAAATAGAGCTCACAGCTCCTGGAAGAAAGTTATAGATGTACAAAACGTAGACTGTCTATGGCATGGGAAAACAGTTGCTGCTTTATTTATATCTGTATGACGTTGTTGTGAGTGTGGACGGAGCATCTGCAGGTTAGCTTAAACTGATCGATCCAATTTCCATTCAGCAAAACACACATTTTAAAAGAGTTTTGCCTGTCGTCTTTTTCTGCACTCTTGTCAAAGCATTAAACGTCCCATGTCATGGCCATTTCTACTGATCATAATTCCATTGTTGAGGTCTACTAAAATAGATTTACATTGGTCAATGTTCCACCATCCCAGTGGTTATATCATAGAGCATGTCTGTATAGTTTGTGTATTCACTCTCTGTCCTAAACTTCTTGTTGGAGCTCCTGCCCCATATGAGCCCACTGTGCTCTGATGTGTGTTTATGCGTTACAATGGCATTTGTTTGCAACCAGAAAATGACAACAGTAATGACAAACAGATGAGAATGCTGCGTGGGGCATGGACGCGGGAAGGGGGGGGTGCTGAGGGGGCTGCAGCTCCCCTATCCACACATTGATAGTGACACCAAGGGATCCTGGTGTGTGAGGAGCTCCACGGATTGGTCCGGACTTGGATCGTTACGTCACTGTGACCAGGAAGAACAAAATGGAAAAAGAGAAATCTCCAACGAGGCGTTCTGGGGCAGCAGACAGGTCTTTTCTGTGTTAGAGTTTTACTCCCTACAGGGTGTACTTTCAGGCTTTGTGACTTTTCAGACCGTTCACATGCATAAAAAGCTACATAACACACAAGGGGACGGGTAATAACCGGAAAAGCATAACATGGGACCTTTAAATCATGGTTTTTACAAACCGGTATCAGTGTGGTATTATTTCGGCATCATTTTGAAACATGCAGTACCATTCAATCCCTGTAAAATACGTAATTTTGTTGTAGTTGGTATCTACCATAGTATCTACATGGAGATAAGCCCGCTTCCCTCGCCTCACGTCTTGTTTGCATGATGCAAGTAAACACAGCTGACATATTCACATCGCGTCCGGTGTGAACGTACCATTAAATCAGTGTTTCTCAAAAGTGTGGTCCGCGAGGCTGTTGTTGTGGCTGCAAAAACGTTATTTTTATTTTTGTTTTGAAGGCAGACCATGCAGGCCAGCCCGATGGTCACCAAGGTTCATGTTTAAATAGCATCTTTAAAAAAAAAGCCCATGCGAGCCTAACATGTGAACAAATATACTGTATTTTGTTACAGAGGTTTGTGTCATACTACATGCAGTGTATTTTGCATTTCTTTCAGTAGCCAACGATCTGTGAGTCTGTTAGCTCGGACATAAACTCCGTAATAAATGTAGTCTACATTTCGTGAGAGGTGTAAAACCTGTGAGCATTTTAAATCACATTTGAACTAAATGCTTATATAATCTGTAGTTGTATTTTTATTTGTATTTATTTTGTGAACGAGGCGATATAGAGAAGGTTAAGCTGTCATCATTAGGCTGTACTTTGATATATACAGTTGGAGTGGTGAGCAGGCCTTTAGTTTGTGGACATTTGTGGAGTTAGATGGTCTGCGACGGTTTTTTTATTAATGAAATTAAAAGAATCTGGAGAGATGAGAGAGAGAGAGAGAGAGAGATGAGAGAGAGAGAGAGAGAGAGAGAGAGAGAGAGAGAGAGAGAGAGAGAGAGAGAGAGAGAGAGAGAGAGAGAGAGAGAGAGAGCGAGAATGTATCTATTTAATATAGTTGTACAAAATAAAGTAAGACATCTTCCAGTGTGTACTATAGGACAGTAAAACTATATGCATACACACAAAGAAAGAATGCTAACTAGGTAACATAAGATAAGAATAAACCAGTTTAAATGATTTGTTATTGGTTGTGATCATATTCTAAAGATGTTTGGATTATTGAAAAGTATACAGCTCCCTTTCATCTGAGTGTTGAGAGCTGTATCCATGAATTCATGTTGTGCTCAAAGTGCACCAGATTGATGCATTTCACTTCAACATTTAAAAAAACATCTTCCCGGGGGAGCATGCCCCCGGACCCCCCTGGAGGAGGTGAGGACCTAGAGGAGGTGAGGTCCAGCCTAGAGGATGTTAGGTCCACCCCCCAAATAAAGCAGGTTAAAATAATTAAATTAAATACATGTTATTTTAGTAAGCACTGAAACTGGTCCCACAGACCAAAAATCACTTTCTCTCAATAAGTTATTTTAAAATATGTTAGTTTAAAAATATGTTTTCTTTTATGCAGAAAACTCATCAGGTGATCCATCCTCATTCTCCTGCAAACCAGTTACCGTGGCAATGTGAGTAATACTAAATATTTTATCATTTTATTCTGAAAATACAATAAAATGCTGCTTTATAAAATGTTCCTTTACATATTGATTCAATTGACAACTTCATTGAGAATTTAAAGTGTCTGAAAAATGCCTTAATACACAGCCTGTTGTTGCGTGGGCGGGCCTGAGTTCATCTCTGAATATTAATCAGACCTACTGATTGATCAGAAGTTAATGAGTCTATGCAAGTTTACCGCCAGGCTCGGATCCACCTCTGAAAGGTCTTACCCAGCGTTTCTGCGTCTTGCCGTCATTTAAAAAAAAATTGAGAGAAGATCGACAGTTTTATCACTTTAAATGACGAAAAGATAAAAAGAAAAGTTTTGAGCAGAAAAACAACGCCGCTTTTAATAATAATAATAATAATGGGTTCCAATTATAAAGCACTTCATATTTGATTTCAAATCCCAAAGTGCTACAAGTAGTGAGCATGAACAGTATAAATAAACATTACACAACACGGTAGAATTAATAAAAAGCAATACAAAAATAAAAAATAAATAAAAGGGTGATAAAAAGGTCGAGGCAAAGGCTCGACTGAAGAGATGGTTTTGAGGCCTTTTCTAAAAGCCTCCACGGTCTGTGGTGCTCTCATGTGGTCGGGGAGAGTATTCCACAGACTGAGGGCAGCCGAGCAGAAGGCCCGGTCTCCCATAGTACGGAGCTTAGTCCTGGGGGTTTGAGGAAGTTGGAGTTGCTGGAGCGGGTGGTCCGCAAGAAGGTATGGGGGATGAGGAGTTCCTTGAGGTAGGGAGGGGCAGTTCCATGGACACGCTGGTGGGTGAGGACGGAGACCTTGAATTCGATCCTCAGTTCCACAGGTAGCCAGTATAGTGCTTTAAGGATGGGGGTGATATGATCGTATTTGCGCACCCTCATCAGGATCCTAGCAGCGCTGTTCTGAATGTATTGGAGCTTCTAGGGGTGTAACGGTACACGTACCCATACCGAAATTATTCGGTACGGGCCCTTCGGTTCGGTACAGGTGTGTACCGAAGTGTAGCGAACAAATATAACGTTAAACGTAAAAAATGTAGAACGTGAACAACTTTTTGGAAGTAATCTCAGGTGCTGCGTCGCAGCATTCAGAGTATTTTGCTCAGATTGGGTTCAACGCGTCATAGAGAGAGCAAGGCATTTCATTGGATGAGAGGCATACTACGAGAGCTGGTCAGAGGGATGCGTTCAAATGTAGTCAGTAATTTGAGGAACTGTCGAACGCAGATAAAGTTGAGCTGGAAAATCCTCCAGCATCATTGAAGTCTCCGGTTTGGGAACATTTTGGTTTCGCAGTTACGTACAAGGATGACGGACAAAGACAGGTGGACCGAACCAAAGCTGTTTGTCGGCATTGTTCAACTAATTGGTTACGCGGCTGGCAATACATCAAACTTGCACACTCTTGAAAAGGCATCACCCGAACGTGAATATCACCAGTACCAAAACAAAAAAAGACTGAAGTGCAAACCCAACTCCCGCTAGCATTTAAGCCTCCACCACTCGCAGAGATTTCAGACCGAGCCAAAGCTATTACAAACGCCAAATATCCTTATGTTGCCATGTTAGCAAAGCGCTACCTGGCTGTATCTGCTACCTCTGTCCCTAGCGAGAGGGTGTTCTCCACAGCAGGAGACATTGCTAGTGCCAGCAGATCTGCCCTTTCGACAAGCAATGTGGACAAGTTCATCTTTCTATAAAAAAACATGAAAATACAATGACAAGCAAGTCCTAATGTCAAACTGGCTGCTTAGGTACTAGTACAGTTCAGTTCAAATACAGATTATTTCAGTTAATCGAAATGCTGCACCTTAATGTTCATTTTATTCTATTTTGTATTTATTTGAGTGAATATTCAGTTTAATAATAATTAAAAACTCAAAACTAATAGTTTATGTTTTGTGAGTACTAGTAGAGTAAAGTTCAAATACAGATTATTTCAGTTCATTGAAATGCTGCACCTTAATGTTTATTTTATTATATTTTGTATTTATTTGAGTGAATACATTATTCACAGTTTAATAATAATAAAAATATATATATTTTTTTTTGTGGAAAAATATTCTGCTGTACCGAAAACGTACCGAACCGTGACCAAAAAACCAAGGTACGTACCGAACCGAAATGTTTGTGAATCGTTACACCCCTAGGAGCTTCTGGATGCTTTTGTTTGGGATCCCGATGAGGAGTGCATTGCAGTAGTCTAGCCTGGAGGAGACAAAGGCATGGGCCAGCTTTTCGGCGTCAGACAGAGTGAGTGTGGGGCGTAGTTTGGCGATGTTCCTGAGGTGATACAAGGAGTTCTTGCACAGCTGTTTAATGTGGGCCTCAAAGGTCAGATGGGCGTCCATCTTAACACCCAGGTTGGTGACTATTGAGGAGAGGGTAATGTCCTGGCCGGAGAAGGTGATGGTGGATGACCGAACCTAGTGTGGGGTGCCAACTATAATGGCTTCGGTCTTGGTAATGGTATATGCTTCCGTTAGGCAATATTATAAGGAATCATTCTGTAAACTTTCATTGTTATGCGGATGATACTCAACTATATTTATCAATTAAGCCTGATGAAATTAATCATCTAAATAAAATTCAAGACTGCCTTAAGGACTTAAAAACGTGGATGACCTTAAACTTTTTGATGTTAAACACGACCAAAACTGAAGTTATTGTACTTGGCCCGAAGAATCTACGAAACAAATTATCTAAAGATATATTAACTATGGATGGCATTAATTTGGCCTCCAGTGAGACTGTAAGGAATCTTGGTGTTATATTTGATCAGGATTTATCCTTTAACGCCCACATAAAATCAATTTCAAGGACCGCCTACTTCCATCTACGTAACATTGCAAAAATCAGGCATATCTTACCTCAAAACGATGCAGAGAAACTAGTCCATGCATTTGTTACTTCGAGGCTGGATTATTGTAACTCTTTACTATCAGGGAGTACCAAGAAGTCAATCAAGTCGCTTCAGCTGATTCAAAATGCTGCGGCTCGTGTACTAACCAGAGTTAGGAAAAGGGACCACATTACTCCTGTTCTGGCTGCCTTACACTGGCTCCCTATAGAACACAGGATAGAATTTAAAATTCTTCTTCTCGCCTACAAAGCCCTTAATGGGCAGGCGCCATCTTACCTTAAAGAACTCATTGTACCCTACTGGCCTACTAGGGCATTGCGTTCCAAGAATGCAGGGTTGTTGGTTGTTCCTAGAGTCTCTAAAAGTACAATGGGAGCCAGAGCCTTTTCTTATCAAGCTCCACATTTGTGGAATCAGCTTCCAGTTTGTGTTCGGGCGGCAGACACCCTATCCGTTTTTAAGAGTGTGCTTAAGACCTTCCTTTTTGATAAAGCTTATAGTTAGGGCTGATTAGATTCAGCCCCTAGTTTTGCTGATATAGGCTTAGTTTGTCGGGGGACATCTTACTTCTTCCTTCTCTCTGTCTATACCCGTGTACTCTCATGTTCCCATTAACCCAGCTTCCCCAAATGTCTTTCTTTTTGGGGTCTATATACGCTGGGATCCGGAGTCATGGATGATCCTGCGGTCTTGTGTCCTGGATCGCGAGCCCTGGATCTTGAGTCGTGGCTGTGGTCCTGGATCATAGGTCCTGGATGGATATCCTCGTGGATTCATCTTCCTATTATACACACATGCATTTCCAAACATTTGGACTACCTATGTTGCAAATGTATTATCTTTTCAATTTACACACGGCATCTATTGCACGTCTGTCCGTCCTGGGAGAGGGATCCCTCCTCTGTTGCTCTCCCTGAGGTTTCTCCCATTTTTCCCTTTAAATCGGGTTTTCTTTGGAAGTTTTTCCTTGTACGATGTGAGGGTCTAAGGACAGAGGGTGTCGTATTGTCATACTGATATTCTGTACACACTGTGAAGACCACTGAGACAAATGTAACATTTGTGATATTGGGCTATAAATAAACATTGATTGATAAACATTGAATGTTGAATTTCAGGAAGTTTTGCTTCATCCACGCCTGTATCTCCTCCAGGCAGGCAGTGAGTGTTGGTGAAGGCAGGGCTGCAGAGGAGGTAGGGTTGATCCTGAGGTACAGTTGGGTGTCATCAGTGTAGCAATGGAATGATACTCCATGTCGGCTGATGATAGAGCCAAGGGGGAGCATGTAGAGTGTGAAGAGGGTGGGGCCGAGAACTGATCCTTGAGGGACACCACAGGTGATGTTGTGGGTACCCGACTTTGCCTCGCCCAAGGAGACGTACTTTGTTCTCCCGGTGAGGTATGATCTGAACCAGTCAAGGGGAGAGTCAAAGAGTCCGATGGTGGAGTGCAGACGATGGAGGAGGGTGCCGTGATTGACGGTGTCGAAAGCTGCAGTGAGATCGAGTAGGATGAGGAGAGAGGGAGAGCCAGCATCGGCCGTCATCAGCAGGTCATTGGTGACCCTGACCAGGGCAGTTTACGTGCTGTGGCCTGAGCGGAAACCAGACTGGAACTTCTCAAATAGGTTGTTGGAGTTTAGGTGGTCCTGGAGCTGAGCAGCAACTAGTTTTTCCAGCAGCTTTGATAGAAAAGGAAGGTTGGAAATGGGTCTGTAGTTTTCCCAATAACCATGCCAGGAGCGGTGTCCCTGTCAGCCCTGGTCTGGCGGAAACACTGTTCTTACCTCTACTAACTTCTGGAGAACCAGGTTCAACTAACTGCTGTTTTAAGGCAGACAACATAATACATCAGTTTTACCTTTAGATGCACAACTGACTGGACCCTACACTCTCACATAAGTGGGTAAAAAATTACCCATATAAGAAGCACATGTTTGTATGCCATTTGTGTCACTTTGGTGAAGAATAGTCACTTGTATAATAATTCGTATTGTATTTTAGTCCACACAAGAATGATTTAATGTTTGAAATTGAAAAAAAAGGTCACGGTTTAATATTTTGAAAAAACGTTTTAAGCTCACAGCCTAAGTGCGAGTGAGCGTGGGAGCGAGCGAGTGAGAGAGGGAGAGCGCACCGGTACTGGCGCTGTTGTTATTAGAATCTGGTGCTAGGTGCTCTAATGGGTATAAGAATAAGATGTTTATACAATGATGTGGAGGGAGAGTCCTCTCCAGTCAGACTGAGAGGCTGATAACTACAGCTCAGTGAGGTAAAGGACTCTCTCAGTGTTTAGATAGTTAACTTTAGTCTAATGGCGTTAAACAAGTACAAACCACAGACTATCTGTGTCATGGCGAATACAGTCGCTGGTTTATTTATGTCTGTATAGGCCGTTGTTGTGAGTGTGGACGGTCGGAGCATATACTGCGTTAGCTTAGCCGATCTCCATTTAGAAAACACGCATTTTAAAAGGTTTCTCGCCTGCCGTCTGTCTGCAGACTTGTTAAAGCATTAATGCATGGTTTTTACTAACCGGTATCAGTGTGTAGTTACTTCGGAATAATTTTGAAACGTGTATTACAATTAAATCACGGTCAAATAAGTTCATCTTGTTGTAGTTGTAGCCCCCTTGCCAGCGATTCTCTCTCTAGTTTAACATACTCAGCCCGACTCAGCCTGGTTGTTGGCCCGGAAAGAACCTCGATTTTATTGGGCCAGAAAAACTGTGAAATAGTACCCGCTAGCCGGTACTACGCCAAGTGGAAATGCAACCAAAAATGGGACGTGCACGGCACGCTTAAACCGCGCTCCGCGCTGTAGTGGAAATGCGCCATCAGTTATCTCAGTGGGTCTCGTTTTGATCCCAATTTATGTAAACACATATTTCCAAGGCACTCCTTTATAATTATTGCGATAAACAGGTTTGAAATCATTCCAATGTATACTATAAGACAGTAACCAAAAATATCGTTTAAAACTGGAGATATAAAAAAATATGCATAAATAAATCAATGTTAACTGGGTAAAATAAGATATAATAATAATAAATTATATTTCTATCGTGCTTTCCATGAACCCAAAGACGCTTTACATTTGGGAGGGAGGGTAGACAAACAAAACCAAAAAGAAACAAAACAAAACAGAAAAGCAGTCAGGAGGAAGTTGGTTGAGAGGGGGGGGGTGGTGGGCTTATGGATACAGAGTTGAAGAGATGGGTTTTGAGGTGGTAATGGAACAGGGTGAGGGACTCAGACTCACGGAGGTCTTGGGGGAGGGAGTTCCAGAGCTTCCGGGCTGCCACAGAGAAGGCTCTGTCCCCAAAGCTCCGGAGTTTGGCCTTGGGAATTGAAAGCAAACCGGCTGAGGAGGATCTGAGGGACCGGGGTGGTTGGTAGAGGATGAGGATGTCAGTGAGGTAGGGGGGGGGGCAGATGGTGTAAGTAAGTACTTACTTTGTAAGTAAGGACCAGGAGTTTTGTAATGGATGCGGTGTGAAACAGGGAGCCAGTGGAGTTCTTTCAGGACCGGGGTGATGTGATGCCATGATTTGGTGTGGGTGAGGAGTCTGGCGGCTGCGTTCTGGACCCGCTGGAGTCTATCGAGGGAGGTGGAGCTGATGCCGTAGAGGAGGGAGTTGCAATAGTCAAGGCGGGAGCAGATGAAGGCGTGAATGAGTCGCTCAGCTGCAGGGCGGGTGAGAGAGGGACGGCATTTGGCAATATTGCGGAGGTGGAAAAATGAGGTTTTTACAACTTGACGGATGTGGGGCTCGAGGGAGAGGTCAAATATAACGCCAAGGTTGCGTGCCTGGGTGGAGGGGGACACAGGGGTGCCATCGATGGTGAGTGTCAGGTTGGGGGTTTTGCTGAGGGTGGAATTGGAGCCGATGAGGAGGAGTTCGGGTAAGCAGGATGGAGTGGCTCACGGTATCGAAGGCTGCACTCAGGTCAAGGAGGATGAGGAAGTTGAGGGAACCGGTGTCGGCAAAGGTGAGGAGGTCATTGAGGGCTTTGATGAGTGCCGTTTCTGTGCTGTGGTGGGGACGAAAACCAGACTGAAGGGGTTCAAAAAGCTGGTTGGTTTGGAGAAAATGCATTCTATTGTTTTTGAGAGAAAGGGGAGGTTGGAGATGTGGCGGTAATTACTGAATGAGGAGTGATCCAGACCGGGTTTCTTGAGGATGGGAGTGACAGCAGCAGTTTTGACAACACGTTCTCACTCCCAACCCCTCACATGTTGACGGACGGTCAGGGCCCCTCCCCGTCACCATATTACGTACAGGGAACCACTTGGAAGTCAGTTTTCAACGGGCAGGGCGTCCCATTGACTTGCATAGAGCTCCCTGAACGTTGGTAATAGAGGAGTTGGGATCGCGGCGAAATGTTCTCCGCAGATCCATTCTCACAGCGTTTATCAACCTTTTTCTTACTCAATATCAAGCCACACTTATTGTTTTTACTTATTTATTTTAATTGAATAGTGTGGGACTTTTGTTGCCGTCAGTTAGGGGAGAGTAGGGGCTCGGAATACTGAAATCTGTATTGTTTCATCGTTTTTTCCTTCTAATTTTGTATTCTTTTCTAAACCACACTGTTATTTACTCAACAATAACACATAATTATCCTTGTGTTTATTTATTTGTTTGATTAATAAACACAAGTTAGAGTCCGTCAGGACCGAGGGTCGGAGCAGCTCATAGTAGTTGAGAATGTTACACCCGGAAGTAAGTATTCTCTCCGCTTCGCTTGACAAACCCTGTGATAGTCATCAAGCTCTGTGATTGGATGTTTGAGTGTGCTCCGAGGGTTACGCCGAGCGTCGAACAACACTTTGAAATGGGATGGAACCACGGCAGACTGTCCAAAACTGGATTTGAACGGGTCCACCCCCGTCCCCAGAACTACACATTTTAAAATACGTTTTCGTATTTCCTATAATAAGAAGTTTCCCGTATTAAACTGTGTACATCCCTGGAGGTTTAGGGGATAGGAAACACTCAAATTTAAAACATATAATTAATAAATGGGTGAAAATTGCTTGTGCCCATAATGGGCAGCATTAATATCAACCCGGTATCACGGAAAGACGTGAACATGTGATGATTTACCACGCTGGGAGACGTGAAGATGTCACGATTTCGTCCCTTCAAACGTGACAGTTACACGGTATTGTTAACCCATGTTAACCAGTGGAGAAATACCCGGAAATGCCAAGCAAATGCTCCCCCGACGGCTGGTTGTTATTGTCAATATTAAAATAATAATGTTTTATTTTTTAATAGTCAGACTCGATTACGCCGATGTTCTTGTTGCCCCAGCTGGTCGACTCCTCTTTGAGCAGAAACAAAGGCTAAATTATTGTATTAAATCGATGTTAATCCATGCGTGTGGATGTGGAATTAACGGACGTGACGTTGTGCGATTGCGTTGCCAGGCAACAGCTTCGGTTCATGTTAATATACAAACTCTTCAACTACAACTTTACCGGTATTGAATTAATTTTACCAGCTAAAAACCGGTAATTACCGGCTAACGGAAACCCAATAAAACATGACAAATAAAAGAGGGTCCTGGGGTTACGGGAGGGTTCGGTAAAGATGGTGGAGAGGTAAGCAGTTGTTGATCCAGGTGATAAGGAGTTACCTTGGTTTGCTGATTGGCTAATGGCTACACAAGACAGAACATCGTTATGACATCATAAAGTGGCCAAAATCTGATCAGCTCATTTTCAGACAGGTTTTTATAGAAATGGATCAAAAAGAGAGAGAATCTTTGTTCCTGAAACTTTCAGAGTCTCTTTCCACAGAGGGGACACATGTTGATGTAGAAGAGACATGGAGAAGAGGGGACACATGTTGATGTAGAAGAGACATGGAGAAGAGGGGACACATGTTGATGTAGAAGAGACATGAAGAAGAGGGGACACGTGTTGATGTAGAAGAGACATGAAGAAGAGGGGACACGTGTTGATGTAGAAGAGACAGTAGGAAGAGGGGACACATGTTGATGTAGAAGAGACATGAAGAAGAGGGGACACATGTTGATGTAGAAGAGACATGGAGAAGAGGGGACACATGTTGATGTAGAAGAGACATGAAGAGGGGACACATGTTGATGTAGAAGAGACATGAAGAAGAGGGGACACATGTTGATGTAGAAGAGACATGAAGAAGAGGGGACACATGTTGATGTAGAAGAGACATGAAGAAGAGGGGACACATGTTGATGAAGAAGAGACATAAAGAAGAGGGGACACATGTTGATGTAGAAGAGACATGAATAAGAGGGGACACATGCTGATGTAGAAGAGACATGAAGAAGAGGGGACAAATGTTGATGTAAAGAGACATGAATAAGAGGGGACACATGCTGATGTAGAAGAGACATGAAGAAGAGGGGACAAATGTTGATGTAAAGAGACATGAAGAAGAGGGGACACATGTTGATGAAGAAGAGACATGAAGAAGAGGGGACACATGTTGATGTAGAAGAGACATGAAGAAGAGGGGACACATGTTGATGAAGAAGAGACATGAAGAAGAGGGGACACATGTTGATGTAGAAGAGACATGAAGAAGAGGGGACACATGTTGATGAAGAAGAGACATGAAGAAGAGGGGACACATGTTGATGTAGAATAGACATGGAGAAGAGGGGACACATGTTGATGTAGAAGAGACATGAAGAAGAGGGGACACATGTTGATGTAGAAGAGACATGAAGAAGAGGGGACACATGTTGATGTAGAAGAGACAGAGGGGACACATGTTGATGTAGAAGAGACATGTGTCCCCTCTGTGTAAAGATAGAGTCTCATTACACAGAGGGGACACATGTTGATGTAGAAGAGACATGAAGAAGAGGGGACACATGTTGATGTAGAAGAGACATGAAGAAGAGGGGACACATGTTGATGTAGAAGAGACATGAAGAAGAGGGGACACATGTTGATGCAGAAGAGACATGAAGAAGTGGATTTTGCATAATAGGTCCCTTTATAAGTTAAGTTTTCCCTCATTAAGTGTTTGACCTTCCGATCATTCTTCCTCAGGCCACCGGTACATTTCTACTCCTGTGTCTCACTAAAGGCTGACTTTATATTTTCCATTGGAAGCAGAAGCAAATACATGTCCATTTATACCCATATATGTGTTTAAGTCATTTTATCCTTTGTAGTCAAAGACTGAACATGTCTGGACTAGCCTCACGTTGTACACTTTTGAAAGTGAAAGTTAACGCAGACAGTAATTTTCCATGAAGGCCTCCTGCTTTCAGCCTGCTGTGAGAGTGAAGCTGTCTTTCTTGCTAAATAGTGACTCAAATAGTGATACGACATAACAACCCTTAACCTTTTCAATTCCAGCCGATCAGACAGTTTGCATTTGCAAAGTATAGAGCTATGTGAAATACAATGCATTTTAGATTGTGAACTCTAAAATACAATATTTGATTATATTTACTGCAGATTTCACTCTAAAATGCAAATCTCTACATTGTATAACATTACTACATAATCACATTATTACATTAATACATTATGACATAAATACTTTAACCTATAACATCACAACATTATTACATTATTACATGTTCCGGGTGAAATAGTTTGTGGCCTTTGAGTAATTAATATTCAAATATATAATTCATATAAACATATATAATAATCATATTTGAAAGTTATTGGAGGATTAAGGTATAGAGACACTAAACCGCTTTTTTGTGAGGTGGTATTTTTGTAATTCTATGTTCAGTAGTTTGGAGCTAATATTTGTACTTTTCTACAGGAACATCTCATACAAACATAACACCAACTACATGGTTGAGATCATTCCAGGATCTCCCGCTGTCCATCGGCTGAAACCAGAACAAAAGAACATTGGCTCTATAAGAAGACTGACTCTCGGTGAAAAAGATCCAACAAAGATGAACAAAACCATCTTGCTTGTTGGTGAAACGGGCTCAGGAAAATCCACTCTGATCAACGCTCTGGTTAACTTCGCCATGGGGGTGGAGTTCAAGGAAAATGTCTGGTATCAGATCGTAGAGGAGGAGAAGAGAAGTCAAACAGAAAGTCAGACGCCAGACGTGATCGTGTACGAGGTCTTTGGTCTTGAAGACAGAACTCTGCCCTTCTCTCTGACCATCATCGATACCCCAGGGTTTGGAGATACAAAAGGGAAGGACAAAGATGTCCTTGTCAGAGAAAGATTGTTGGACTTGTTCCGCTCAACAGATGGAGTTCATGAGATCGATGCAGTGTGTCTGGCGCTGAAAGCCAGTGAATGTCGACTGAGTGACCGACTGATGTACGTCTTTGATTCAGTGGTGTCTCTGTTTGCAAAAGACATAGAGAAGAACATCGTTGCCCTCGTCACACACTCAGATTTTATGACACCTGAAAATGTTCTAAGAGCTCTGGAAGATGCGAAAATCAGGTGTGCAAAAGACGAGAAGGATCGGCCTGTTCATTTCATGTTTGACAACAAGCAGAACACAGAGAGAAATAGGAAAAATGAATGTGCTCTAAAGAATGCATGGGAATCAACAAAAGATGAAATCTGTAACTTTGCAGATTTCCTGAAAAAAACCGAACCTAAGAACCTGAAAGAAACTGTTGAAGTGTTGAATTCACGCATCAGCCTGACAGCCTGCATCCACAACCTGCAGGAGAGAGTTCAGTTCATTGACCTGAAACAGAGAGAGATCCAACAGACTCAGGAAGCTCTGAAGAAACATGAACAAGACATGAAGAATAACAAGGACTTTGAAATAGAAGTGGATGAAACCTTCAAGATTAAAGTACCTGTTAGTGAGTGGAGATGGTGGGCGTTCGGAGGTAACTATGGAGGAGCTGTCTGCTGCGAATTCTGTAAGGAGAACTGTCACTTTCCATGCACACTGGCCTGGTATCCAGAACACTGTAAGGTCATGCAATACAGAGGAAATGAGCTCTACTGCACGGTGTGTACTGGGAAGTGTCATGTATCCAAACACGTGAAAGAAAAACAATGCACTGAATGTGAGGATAAGTGCAGTGATCCAAGTCATCAGAGAACACACTGGAGATATGAGAATAAGACAAGGAATGTTAAGAGGACAGAAGAAGAGATGAAAGAGATGTATGAGAAGAGTGAAAAAGACAGTGAAGAGAAAGCGAGTCTCTTGGAAACTCTCCAGAAGAAAATGAAAGAGCTCCAGAAAGACAAAGATCAGTTTCTGGAAGAGTCTTTCCGACATGTTGAGAGACTGGAGGAGATCGCCCTGAAGGGTGTTTCACTGGAGATGCAGGTCCACCTGGACTTCCTGATCGAGAAGATGAAGGAGAAGGGAGACACAGAGAAGGCCATGAAACTGGAAATCATGAAAAGCAAAATGAATGAAAAGCAGAGCGCCAAATCAGTGTGGGGCTTCTTGTCGGGTAAATGAGCAGCTATTGGTAGAAGAAACACAGATGAGCAGAAAACAGACTCTACAGTTTGATGGAAGGTATTTCATTATACCAAGTGTGATGTTGATATCATGTTTTCATATTTTACGTGTCATCAACTTTTTTTAATGTTTTAATTCCTGGAAACAGCACCCTTTGTGCTTTACCGTTCAATAACCAATCCTTGCTTCACTGTTCACGTTGTGGCCAATTCATATGTTCCACCTTGTGGGTTCCCTTTGTCCTTTGTGACCCAAAGTCCCTCCTCACAATGTCACGTGAAGTTCTGAAGGACTGTACCCACATGGTAACGGGCCGACCGTGCATGCTCCTCCAGCCGGTTACCAAAGAGAAGAGGGAAGAAAGCTAACTGGAGGATTGTTTGGAAGAGACGTTGCTTGAGGATACTCGTCGTTACCAGCATGAATATCATGGAGAGAGTTTGTGGAGCTCCAGACGAACACAGACCCTCCATTGTTGCTCTGGTTTCAAATTGAGGGAAGAGCCCCCCCCCCTGCTGGTCAATGTCAGCTACAGCAGCCCTCTCCTCTAAAGCACGGCAAATAAACCAATGCGTGATTTGATGACTTGTTCTCTTCCTGTAAAGCGACTGAGGCGAACACTTTGGAAGAAGAGAAGATGCCTTTGAATCTTTAGCTGACAGTTCTGCAGACAGACTTTGCCGCTCCTGAGGCTTTTCACTGATGTGTAAACTACGTTTGGAGTGAAAGACGACGTGTAATCACTTGTTCTGATGTTATTGTGTATTCTCCACATATGAGGATGTTTGAGCTGCAGCTCAGTTTCTTCAGATCTCACTCATCACATGTACTGCTTATAAAAGAGACGCAGCGTTCTGCTGGAAAGTGGAAACGAGGAAAAACTCCATTTCTAGTTTTCTACGAGTTGCATTTATAACGTTTTAGATGTTCATCATGAGTTGCTTTATTTTGAGGCTTCATTGTTGTCGGTCGAGTTCATCTGTTTTCTTAATAATTTTGTATCATTTTTGCATAAAATGCTGATGTTCGTGGTGTTTCTGTAACCATGTATGATGATGATCACACACCTTGAATGTGTTGTTTATGAAAGAATGAATGGGGCCGTGTATCGTGAGATTTTGAGTGACAACCTCCTTCCATCAGCAAGGGCATTGAAGATGAAACGTGGCTGGGATCTTTCAGCATGACAATGATCCCAAACACACCGCCCGGGCAACAAAGGAGTGGCTTCGTAAGAAGCATTTCAAGGTCCTGGAGTGGCCTAGCCAGTCTCCAGATCTCAACCCCATAGGACATCTTTGGAGGGAGTAGAAAGTCTGTGTTGCCCAGCGACAGCCCCAAAACATCACTGCTCTAGAGGAGGTCTGCATGGAGGAACGGGCCAACGTACCAGCAACAGTGAAAACCTTGTGAAGACTTACAGAAAACGTTTGACCTCTGTCATTGCCAACAAAAGGTAAATAACAAAGTATTGAGATGAACTTTTTTTATTGACCAACTACTTATTTTCCACCATCATTTGCAAATAAATTCTTTAAAAATCAGACAATGTGAATTTCTGGATTTTTTTTCTCATTTTGTCTCTCATAGTTGAGGTATACCTAGGATGACAATTACAGGCCTCTCTCATCTTTTTAAGTGGGAGAACTTGCACAATTGGTGGCTGACTAAATACTTGTTTGCCCCACTGTATGTGTGTATGTATAGTTAGTTTAGTTTATTTATTTTTTTCGAGCGTGTAAAACCAAAGAAAATACAAATGAAACAATAGATGATACAGACATGATACAGTACTACACAAATGAATGCAATAACAAAACGTAATATTTAATTAATAATTGAATAATCTGTCGTATCATTGTCTGATATCAATAAACAACAAAACTTTAGCTAATTACACGTCCGAAAAGGTTTACACTTATTTAATCCGACCCCTTCTCCCTTTTTTTTGTTGTAAAAAAAAATGTACATCTTAATATATGTTAACATACAATATCAATGTATAATTTACCCTTGAATTATTTATATAATTATTCATATAATATATACAGGCAAGTTAGGAGAATGGTCTCTATATATTTATATATATATATATATATATACACATATGTACATACACAAATTCATACAAACACAAATTCATCAATAGAGAAAACCAAAAAACAAGAATATAAACAGTTATGGTTTAGCGATGTCCTCCCTGTACCGTGTGAGAATTGTGTCTTTATACCTCTTTTTGAATAGTTTGATGTTTGGACATCCCTTCAGCTCCTCACTCACATCGTTCCAGATCTTCACCCCACAAACAGAAACACAAACACTTCTCTTTGTTGTGCGCACCCTAACATTAGTGAATATAAATGAACCACGTAAATTATAATTCCCTTGTCTTTCATTGAACAATATCTGAATATTCCCAGGTCATTGAACGTGTTTTGCCTTAAACATGATTTGTGCAATTTGGAATTCAACAAGATCTGACCGTTTTAATCATTTTAGCTCTAAGAATAATGGGTTTGTATATCCCTATCCCTATAACATTTTAAGAAGTCTTATTGCTCTTTTTTGTAGAATAAATAGGGATTGTGTTTTAGTTTTATAATTACTGCCCCAAACCTCTGCACAGTAACTTAAATAAGGTAACACCAATGAACAGTAAAGATGCGAGGGATTTTGATCAGATTGTTTTGCCTTGTTTAATATTGCAATACTTCTTGAGACTTTGGAATGAATATGTTTTATGTGTGGTTTCCAGCTCAGTTTCTCATCAATTGTGATTCCAAGGAATTTATGTTCTTTATCTCTCTCAATGAAAATCCCATCTATCTTAATGGATGCTAGTGTATTGCTATTTCCAAATATGATTAATGTTGTTTTATTCATGTTTAATGATAAGTTATTACTGTTTAGCCATAACTTTAGTTTGCATATTTCAGCTGTGATCTCTTCCAATAGTAGCTGTACCTTGTCCCCAGAACAAAATATATTAGTGTCATCAGCAAACAAAACAACCTTGAGTACTGTCGATACATTGCATATTTCATTAATATACATAAAAAATAGTTTCGGCCCCAATACTGACCCCTGGGGGACACCGCATGTAATGTCCAAATATGAAGAACAACACTCTCCCAGCTTCACAAACGGTTGCCTGTTGGTTAGATAACTCCTTACCCATTCCAAAACTACACCCCTGATTCCATAACCTTCCAGTTTCTTTATTAATATGTCATGATTAATTGTGTCAAATGCTTTTTTTAGGTCAATTTGTTAGGAAATGCACCAGTTTGGAATAATAAGTTACATACACATACATTTCTTATCAAGCTCCACATTTGTGGAATCAGCTTCCAGTTTGTGTTCGGGCGGCAGACACCCTATCCGTTTTTAAGAGTGCGCTTAAGACCTTCCTTTTTGATAAAGCTTATAGTTAGGGCTGATTAGATTCAGCCCCTAGTTTTGCTGATATAGGCTTAGTCTGTCGGGGGACATCTTACTTCTTCCTTCTCTCTGTCTGTCCCTGTGTCCTCTCATGGGGACATCTTACTTCTTCCTTCTCTCTGTCTGTACCTGTGTCCTCTCATGTTCCGATTAACCCAGCTTCCCCAAATGTCTTTCTTTGTGGTGTCTATATACGCTGGGATCCGGAGTCATGGATGATCCTGCGGTCTTGTGTCCTGGATCGCGAGCGCTGGATCTTGAGTCGTGGCTGTGGTCCTGGATCATCGGTCCTGGATGGATATCCTCGTGGATTCATCTTCCTATTATACACACATGCATTTCCAAACATTTGGACTACCTATGTTGCAAATGTATTATCTTTTCAATTTACACACGGCATCTATTGCAGTCTGTCCGTCCTGGAGAGGGATCCCTCCTCTGTTGCTCTCCCTGAGGTTTCTCCCATTTTTCCCTTTAAATCGGGTTTTCTTTGGAAGTTTTTCCTTGTACGATGTGAGGGTCTAAGGACAGAGGGTCTAAGGACAGAGGGTCTGAGGACAGAGGGTCTAAGGACAGAGGGTGTCATATTGTCATACTGATATTCTGTACACACTGTGAAGACCACTGAGACAAATGTAACATTTGTGATATTGGGCTATATAAATAAACATTGATTGATTGATTGATTGATTGATTGATATGTGTGTGAATGGTTTTTGAAATAACATCTATAACCTTTTTTAATACAGTCATGTCAATGTCATCACAATCGGTAGATTTTTTGTTTTTACATTTCGTTACAATATCAACTACTTCCCTCTCATCCACTGCTGTGAGGAACATTGAGAAAGGATTACGTTTTACAGCTTTCTTTCTCTGATGTTCCTCCATCAGGGATTTCGCCTGCTAATTCAGGTCCAACATTTACAAAGAAATCCTTGAAACTGTTGGATACAACATCCATACTTTCCTCTTCCTTATCCTTGTCAATGAAGTATGTTGGATAACCCATTTTTTATAATACTATTCAGTATGCTCCATATTCCTTTAATGTTGTTTTTATTTTATTCTAGTATTTTCCGATAGTATTCACTTTTGCAGGTCCTTATTATAATTGTTATTTTATTTTTATATTTTTTATATCTCTGTCTCTTTTGTTTTATTTCGCATGAAATCTCTATACAATGATTTTTTCTTTTTACAGGCATGTTGTAAACCCCTTGTGATCCTGTTGATCAGTTTAATAACAGCAGTTGTTGATGATAGAAGAGAATAAATTATTGTCTGGGTCTATTTCATAATCCAGATCTTTTGTTTATCGTCAGTGTATTCAAATGTTTTTAGCAACAGTTGGTCTTGTTCCTTGATCATCTGAGACATATTCATATGTTCCCCTATTGAAGATGATTGCCTCCATGCAGTGTGAGTCATGGTTGTGTGTAAGTGCTTGTTACCTCATGTGTGGTCCAGAACATGAAGATGATTGGTATTCATCCAGATCCTCCATGTTTCTGATGACCAGTACTTTGGCCTCCTCAGTTGTTCCGTTTAGCTTTAGAAATATTTTGCAGTTTGTTGTCCAGGTGTTCTGAATGTTCTTCTGTTTTTTCATGAAGCGAGCCTTTCTGGCTATGTCGCCGTTGTACTTGGTCAGATGCTCGTTGATGTAGACATCTGATCCTTTCAGCTTCCTTCCTTGTTTGAGTGGGGCCGTTTTGTGTTTCCTGTTCATAAACCTGATGAGAATAGCCGGTTTGTTGCCAGCGTTCCTCCTTGGCAGGGGGGTGGCATGCCTCGATGTTCTCACAGCCCAGTTCGATCCCCTCGGACTGGAGGAAAGCAGCCACCTGTTGCTCTGTGGAGCTGACATCAAGCTCCCCGGGCTCACCCCTGTTGTTAACGGTCACAGCACGAGCGTATGACCGGGGTTTTATGTTGAGCCCGGTAACGATAACATTGTTCATCCTGGTATATTGCTCAAGGTCCTCCACTCTGCTCTCCAGGTAAGTTATCCTCTTGTCCTTCTCAGCATTCTGGATCCGCAGATCCTTAACCTCTTTTACAAGGTCCAACATATTTTTCTGCTGCAACCTGACAGCAGAAATGTCCTCCACCAGGAAGTCGAGCGACTTTTTAATGTTCTCCACCTCCTCCGCAGCGATGGTTTTCTTTGGACCCATGAAGTACTTTGATAGAATCCAGCGATTAAGATGTTATATTGTATGTTACTCATGCACAACAGTAAGTTGTCAATAGTCGCAAAGACTTCGCTCTGCACGCTGTTGCTGCTGCTCTCCTATAGATATATAGATCGTTAGATAGGTAGATAGATAGATAGATATATAGATATATAGATAGATAGATAGATAGATAGATGGAACATACGTTAAATACAGTTTCATATTTTACTCTTCTTCCAATGTGGATTGTTACTGCAGCCTACATCCTTAATGCAGCACTGCTGCCATCTTCTGGATTCAAGCAGGATGTCAGATCCTCCTCACGATGAAGCTCACCCTGTTTTAAATATGTCGTTTTGATTTCAAATAATTATTTACAGCTGGAAAAGTATTAGAACTTTACTATGAAAATACTGCAGGTAGAAGTCCTGCATTCAAACCCTGACTTTAGTAAAGTGTATCAGGGAAATGCAGTTAAAGTACTCAAAGTAAAATAATAGATTTTTAGAATTTAAAATAATTAGTTTTTTAAAGAACAAGGAAAGCCTCCTCTCTTTGATATACATGTGAAGAGTGTGATTTGAACACACTAAGCTGCAAGTAACATCCTGATAAATGGTGAATACACACATCTTTTACACCACACACATGTTAAAAGTTCCCTCTTCAGAAACATGCCTCTGAGACAGCGGCTGCTCAGTCTTTCTGCAGGACTGTCAATTGAAAGATGGAAAGGCTTTGCTGGCTCGTGTTCATCAAATACAGCTCAGCTTTCCAGTTCATGTCGTGGGGAAATGTTCCTCACTCGCTTGTTGAGCCTGTTCCACAATCACATCTTAAACAAATAGGTTTTAGGACAAAACAGATTCTCTTTGGTCACATGATTTCACAGAAACAGTCTGCTTCTGTGAAATCATGTGACCAAAGAGAGCATCCTGCCCCCCCCCTCCTCACTGGTATTTCAACACGCTCCCTGCTCTCCGCTTCCTCATCTTCAGAGAACAACGACAAAGGTAAGAACACTTTAGAGCAGGAAGCAGGATTTATGACGTTTTTCACTTTTATCTCATTATAACGCAATATAAATCAGAATCAAAGTCCCTTTATTCGTCCCACAGAGGCAGTTGCGGCTCCAGAGTGTGTGTGTTGGGTAATCTCTGGTAGGGCTAACTAACTCGTACAGCGGTGGAGCTCAAGTCAGTATTTGCAATGTGATTACATACACGCTCCCCTTGACAGAGAAACGCCACGCGTGAGGTTTAGATTATTTCCCGTCTCAATCCAAATTGAACTGTATGAAATGTGTCTTGTAGTAAATAAAAAGGGCGACCTGGAGCCAGTCCTGCAATTTCCCCACAGGTGAAAGAGTTGACATGCTGAAAACCCAACCCCTGCAGGGGGTCTGGAGGGATTCTCCCCCAGGAGATTTTTTGAAATACTACTATTACTCTCCATTACTTTTGTGTTACTTAGTTCTGAAAGCTGAACCGGCTGCTCCTCACAGAGAGAAGAGGGAAGAGGCTGTGAGTTACTTCACATGGTGGATAAGGGTGGATAGCCCCCATTGTTCTGAGTGTCAACATGAGAGACAGCCCACACACCTATCATCACACCGTGGGGTCTGATTTCATTACGTGTTGATTTCTATCAACACGTAATGTTGTATCGATGTATATAGAGATGTATAACTACAGCAAAAGTATTCTCCGTCGGGACTTCCTGCAACAACACCACGCCGTTATCTTGATTCTGATTGGCCAGAGGACATTATCAAAGATGTTCTATTGAGAAGACGATCACTACCTGACAAAAGTTTTCAAACCCGTTTCTAGTCTTCGGTATTTCCAGACGAGTGAATCATTCTTACTAACTGCTGTCTGTGCAGTTTACTCCGCGCCATTTGGCGGACTTTATTTTGCTTACTTTAACAACATTTGTCATGGTGGGACTTGTAATATTCTGTTCTATGGACATGTAAGTGTCTACATCAGGGGCGCCCAACCTTTTTTGAACCGAGAGCTACTTTTAAAGTTGCCAGTCTGCCGAGATCTACCAGTCCAAGTAGAGAGGCCATTACAGCCTACTGCCAGGTAAATACACACTACTACTCGTATAAAACTGACCTTTGTACGATTAATACCTCATAAAATACTGCAGATCCTTTATCTTACCTCTTTCTAATCTACACACATACAAGTATTTAACTGAAGTTACACAACAGTGTGTTGATGCAGAGTTGGAGTTTATGCACACGTCACTACAGTGGGTAATGTCTTCAAGAAGCATTGAACAGTGCTGCCTCATGACACAGGGACAAAGAAGAGACTCTGAACCCTCTCTTTGCCATTATATAAAAATAGTGTTGCTATAAAAGTATAAATTAGGCTTACTAATAAGACAACTCAGATCTGAAGCTGCTCAGGAATCTGCTGCCAAAGTGCAATACAAAAGACAACATTAATAGAATCAAACTCTTTTTTTGTTGCATTTTAGTCGAGTATACAAATAAATGCCTTTTAAAATAGGATGCAAGCAGCTCTAGCTTCTTAACCTGAATTGATAATGGACTATAATCAATTTAAACAGAACAGATCTTAATGTTTGCATTCTTATACCATGTTGTACAATAATTATAATGAATAAGTTCAAACAAACTAAAACTCACAGCTCATTAATAACGGTATCTAACTTGAGTTCTTCTTGTATCAAAAACCTGTTGAAATGCTTCTGTTATTTTTACTGTCCCCAAAAGCGCGTCGGCAGCCTCCAGGAAAGCTTCTTTCACAACTTCGCCGTCTTTGAAAGACTTCATGTGTTCCTCAAGAACGTGACTGACACGATGAGATGCTCTGGAGCAGCCTTGCTCTTGTTGTTGGGCCTGGTGGAAATGGACTCTCAGGCCCCTCCCCTTTAGCTGTCCTCTCAGGCCCCTCCCCTTTTGGAGCGTAGGGCAAAATTAGGAGGGAATTCCGTCTCGTAGCGTTTGTGCCGCTCCTAAATGACCCTTCTTCGATAAAGCCACGCTCGCATTGCAGACGAGACAGATGGACTTTGAATTGGAAAAGATACACAAATAATCATCCTCCCACTCGGAGTGAAAATGATATATTTGGGCCTTTTTTGCTTCTGCCATTGCGGTCTTGTTTGTGTGCGGACTGTCACTCCTGTTGACACGGACAACGTCAGCGAACTAGTGCCCACTGCCCACAAGTCACGCCCCGACACATGGGGTCACGCCGGCCAATCGCAAAGCTTTGATGCGTTCAAGTGCATTATTCTGCCACAGGAAGATTATGTTACAGGACATTAACGATAAAACTGAATATTGTTGTTCTATTTTTAGACACATCTCGCCATCGACTGGGAATCTCCCCGCGATCGACGGTCGATCGCGATCGACTGGTTGGGCACCCCTGGTCTACATAAACAGATGAAGCGGACTACTTCTCGCATTCCGAGTGTCCATCTGTATTCAACTGGCGCGTAACATGCACACATGCATTACGTCATCAACGTGATCTCTGTAATCAAAGATCTTGTATTCACCAATATGTTACATCCCCCTTCTTTAGAGAAGAACAGTATAGCTGCCATAACAAATTATAACCATATGCATTTAAAGCATTTAAAATAAATGTACGTAAGTTAAGGCACTATATCTACTAATTGTGATTACTCAATCACTGAGGGAATATTATAAGGCTGGTACATCAACATTTAGTAAACACTTCTGCAGTTTCAATTATCTTTTTGAACAGTTGCCCAGAAATAATTCTAATAGAGCATGCAGTACTGCTTCTGAAACAAAACTGTTAAATCAAACAAAAATCACAGCGCATTGTCAGTGTTGCATTTCTCTTTCTTTCCCACAGGTTTAACATTTCTCTTGGCTTCACTATGCGGCCTGATCTTATTGTAAACTATGTGTGATTGCTCTCTGGGGCCTGTTTGTTTCTCAGTGTCCTCAGGCTCCAATGCTCGTCTGGTGGAGTCTGCTGATCTGTGTCACTCTCACACGTTTGTAGAAGGTGACGCCTGTTGCGCCGAAACATGTGACCTCCGTCCGTGCAGATGTTGTAGGATCTATACCTGCTGGCTCGACTACTGTTGCAGGTTTCCATGTCCCTGTTGGAAGCTGGAAGCGGATCGTGGCTCCCACTGGTCGTGCAGGCAGTGGTCTGGCATTCCTGACATAATATTGTTGTTGTCGTGTTTGGCACTGTTCTCTCCGGCTGTGAACGGTGCTGCGACAGGCAAGCTCTGGTTGTAGATGCTTTTCAGTGGTGGGAAGGATGGAGCGCAGACGCTTGCTCATGAGTAGCTGCGCTGGCGATTTCAAACCATCCACTGGGGTGTTTCTATCCTCCAACCAGCCGAGGTACAGGTCAGTTCTCTGAGCGTGTGCTTTGTCCATGAGAGCTTTGGCAGTCTGTTTGTTCTGCTCGCCCGTTGCTCTGTGGATACAGAGCACTGCTTGTGACATGCTTGAAGTCCCATGCATGAGCAAAAGCTTTAAACTCTTGTGAACTGTAGCAAGGTCCATTATCGCTGACTCGTGTCTGTGGTATTCCAAATGGAGCGAACATGGCCTTCAGCTTTTGGATGACTCCTGAGGAGGTGAGGCTGGTGGTTTGTTCTACCTCAAAGTACCTACTATAATATTCAACTACAACTACATCGTCAGTACTGTTCCATGTGAACAGATCAGTGGCTATGACCTGCCAAGGTTGCTCTGGGATTGGGTCTGACATCATAGGCTCTTTTGGGAGTGAGCTGCGTCGCTCCAGGCAGCTGCTGCAGGTCCCTAGTGTCTCTATCTGCTGACCCATCCTCTGCCAGAACAGCACATCTCTTGCACGTTGTTTGCACTCTTCCATCCCTAAGTGTCCTGTGTGAATGCGTGAAAGCATTTCAGCCCTGAGTGAGTGCGGCACCATGATCTTCTCTTCTTTCAGTAGGATGCCATCTGTCTCTGATATCTCATCCCTATGATTCCAATACTCTGAGACTGCAGGTGGACATTTCGTTTTCCTCGGGCCCTGCTTGGATCACCTGTCTCAGCACTGAGAGCTGCTCATCTTCGGCATAGCGGCTCTGATCTCTGCCATTTTGCGGTCGCTTACCGGAGCGTTGCTGATCAGTGTGTACTTGGTAGTCCATGCCCTCGCTCATGGAGCGGTCGTAACACTCAAGTGGCTTTCTGGACAGAGTGTCTGCGACGGGGATTTGTTTTCCTGGTTTGTGCTCGATAGTGATGTCATATCTCTGTAGCTGCAGTATCATGCGTTGCAGATGTGGTGGTGCAGCTGCTAAGGGCTTACGCATGATTGACTCAAGTGGCTTATGATCTGACTCGACGATCACCTGTCGTCCGTACAGGTATTGGTGAAACCGCCTACATCCAAAGAGCACTGCGTATAGCTCCTTTTCGATCTGAGCATAGTTCTCTTCAGTTGCAGTCAGTGGCTTTGATGCATATGCGACTGGTTTCTCTTCCTGGAGCAGGACAGCTCCTAAGCCGTGTTTGGAAGCATCGACTTGTAACTTCACATCATTTGTGTGATCGACGTAGGTCAGTACGGGGCCAGGCTCCTGTGTTGGGATGTCTTTTACTCGTTGGAAGGCTGCATCATGATTTGAGTCCCACACAAACTCACTGTTTTCCTTTAACAGTTGCCGGAGTGGAGCTGTCGTCTCTGACATTCTCGGCGCGAACCTGGAAAGGTAAGTGACCATGCCCATTATGGTCTCCAACTCTGCCTTGCTTTGTGGGTTAGGCATTTCTTTGATGGCCTTAATCTGGTTCGGGTCAGGGCGGATGCCTTCTCTTGTCAGCTTGTGCCCAAAATAGCTTACCTCAGGCACACAGATTTTGCACTTGTCCTTATTCAGCTTTATGTCTTTTTCTCTGGTTCTCTCCAGCATGGCACGCAGGCTGGCGTCGTGCTCCTCTTTGGTGCGGCCGTAGACTATGAAGTCATCTACGATGGCGTCAATGCCTGAAGCCCCTCATAGGCCTCATCCACTCTCCTCTGGAGCTCATCCTGTGCAGATATGATTCCAAAAGGCAGTCTCTTGAAACGGTACCTGCCGTAGATCGCGTTGAACGTGGTTAGCATAGATGAGTCGTGTGTGAGCTTTATATTCCAGTATCCAGATCTGGCGTCTAGTACACTGAAATACTGTGCTCCAGCCAGTTTTGGTGTGTCGTCATCTAGAGTGGGTAGTGGGGTCTTTGGATAGCTTTATTCAGGGCGCGGGGGTCTAGGCATATTCTACTAGTGCATTAACCCATTCAGTTAGCTCTGGGACTTTTGGGATAACGTCCAGTTTTTCCATGTCGTCCAACTCATCCTTGAGCCGGTCACGCAGAGCATATGAGATGCGTCGAGGTGGACATACCACTGGTGGTACAGAGGGTTTGAGTTGCAAACTGCATTCTCCAGGAAACAGTCCGATGCCTTTAAACACATCAGCAAACTCTTCCATCATGGTTGTGTGCGTTATCGCAGAGGTGGAGCATTTGTATGGACTGTGTCAAAACCTACCATGGCTGTTTTCTCACTGTGTTTACATGTCAGTCTACATGTTCCTTCGTGTAAAACACACGTGATGACGTCACCAACGAATCGACGACTGAATTAGTTGGCTACTAATTTGGTCATCAATTTGAATTAAGACGATTAGTGGTTGCACCCCTAGTCCAGATGACTCTCCAGGACAGAGCTGGCCTTCTAAACCAGTCTGTTCAGTCTCTTCCTGTAACACAACGTATCACTGCTATTATGAGACGGAATCGCCTTTTGGCCTTGGACCTTTATATTGGGCTGTTTCATACTGTTTGACGGGGTTTTCTTTAAATGACTATATATGTGTTTTAGTTTATAATTTTTTATAAGACATCTTTTAGTTCTTAGACTGATTTTCTGCTGTAACTCCGGCAGATTTAACTGTGAAATCTGATGGTTTTTGATAAAAACGTTTAAAATATCACTTTCTCTCAATACGTGTGATTTTGAAGTCTGTGTAGTTTCAAAACACGTTTTCTTCTATGCAGAAAACTCATCAGGTGATCCATCCTCATGCTCCTGTAAACCAGTCACCATGGCAACGTGAGTAATACTAAAATGTTTAAAATTGTATTCTGAAAAAACAATAAAATGCTCCTTTATAAAATGTTCTTTGACATGTTGATTTAATTGACAACTTGCTTTAAAAAAAAATGCCTTAAAGGGGACCTATCATGCAAAATGCACTTTTCTTTTATACATAAATATGTGTCCCCGGTGTGTCCCCGGTGTGTCCCCGGTGTGTCCCCGGTGTGTCAGGGAACTCACAAAGTGTCAGAAAACAAAACCCTCTCTCTTTTCCTCCGTACCCAAATCTCTACAAACGAGGAACAACGGAGCTGATCCAGATGTGCGTCCGATATGACGTAATATCTGAAATGTGGACCCACGGCCCAATCAGAAACGTTGCTATCAGAAACAATGCCCGACTGTTTTGGACGTAATATGGAGCTCCATACTGTTTCAGAAATAATCCTTGATGTGGTTTGGAACATGATATGGCATATAACCCGGCAGCATTTAGCTGAGTATCTCAGTAGAATTCAGAGCAGGCACAAGTTCCCCCATCTCTTTTTTTTTGTTCAAGCTAAGGACCCAGAATCAGCGTTTCTCTAACAGCTCGAATAGAGGGATATGAGGGATTTCTAAAATGCATGATCTGTTTGGTATTTTGAGCAAAACACTTTTTATATATTTTTATATATCTGAGACCCATAATATATGCCTAAAAATAGAATAATAAGAGACCTTTAATACACAGCCTGTTGTTGCGGCTGGGACCGGTATTAATCTCTGACTATTAATCAGACCTACTGATTGACCTATCGGAAGCTATTGAGTCTATGCCAGCTTACCGCCAGGCTCAGATCCACCTCTGAAAGGTCTTACCTCGACTAACTTCTGGAGAACCAGGTTCAATTAACTGCTGTTTTAAAGCAGACAACATAATATATCAGTTTAACCCTTAGATGCACGAGTATCTAAGGGTTAAGGTTAAGTATCTAAGTACAATATTTGATTATATTTACTGCAGATTTCACTCTAAAATGCAAATATTTATATTGTATAACATTACTACATAATAACATTATTACCCTAACTACTTTTTCACATTATTACATTATTACATTATGACATAAATACTTGAACCTATAATATCACAACATTATTACATTAATACATGTTCCAGGTAGAATAGTGTATTAATTAGAGTAATTAATATTCAAATATATAATTCATATAAACATATTCATATATAATAATCATATTTGAGAGTTCTTGGAGGATTAGGGTATACCAGAGGTCGCGTTAACCGAATATTTTCCGTCTGACGGATTTTTTTTAACAATGACGGACAAATCTGAAAGCAGTCCGTCATTTTGACAGATTAGAACAAACTCGGAACAGCGCCAAAGTTTCCCCGCAGCGAGGCACCGGTGTTATGCCGTGTTATGCATGCCCTCCAAAAAGGAAATTATTCCGTTACCAAACCTAACTGTGCCGTACAAATCATTGAAATGTCTGAGTTTTGGCGTTACACTGTGCACGCTCCCGCGAGGTGCAGCAGCCATGTATAACACGCAGCATGTGAACTGCCCCCCCCCCGTTGACAGTTCACGAGCATGCTTCCCCAGAGTTGTGTAAAGGCCGACGGGTAATTCTGGATTTTGACGGAAGTTTTAAAATCCTGTCCGTCAAAAATGACGGGCAGCGAAAAAGTCTAGCGCAACCTCGGAGGTATACAGACACTAAACCGCTTTTTTGTGAGGTGGTATTTTTGTAATTCTATGTGCAGTAGGTTGGAGCTAATATTTGTAATTTTCTACAGGAACATCTCTCACAAACATGATAACACCAACTACAGAGTTGAGATCATTCCAGGATCTCCTTCTGTCCACCGGCTGATACCAGAACAAAAGAACATAGGATCTATAAGAAGACTGACTCTCGGTGAAAGAGATCCAACAAAGATGAACAAAACCATCTTGCTTGTTGGTGAAACAGGCACAGGAAAATCAAATCTGATCAATGCTCTGGTTAACTTCGCCCTGGGAGTGAAGTTTGAGGACGATGTCTGGTATCAGATCGTACAGGAAGAGAAGAGAAGTCAAACAGAAAGTCAGACGTCAGACGTGATCGTGTACGAGGTCTTTGGTCTTGAACACAGAACTCTGCCCTTCTCTCTGACCATCATCGATACTCCTGGATATGGTGACAACGGAGGGAATGAGAGAGATGTCCTCGTCAGCGAAAGATTGTTGGACTTGTTCCGCTCAACAGATGGAGTTCATGAGATCGATGCAGTGTGTCTGGTGCTGAAAGCGAGTGAATGTCGACTGAGTGACCGACTGATGTACGTCTTTGATTCAGTGGTGTCTCTGTTTGGAAAAGACACAGAGAAGAACATCGTTGCTCTCGTCACACACTCAGATTTTATGACACCTGCAAATGTTTTACGAGCTCTGGAAGATGCGAAAATCAGGTGTGCAAAAGACGAGAAGGATCAGCCTGTTCATTTCATGTTTGACAACAAGCAGAAAACAGAGAGAAATAGGAAAAATGAATGTGCTCTAAAGAATGCATGGGAATCAACAAAAGATGAAATCTGTAACTTTGCAGATTTCCTGAAAAAAACCGAACCTAAGAACCTGAAAGAAACTGTTGAAGTGTTGAATTCACGCATCAGCCTGACAGCCTGCATCCACAACCTGCAGGAGAGAGTTCAGTTCATTGACCTGAAACAGAGAGAGATCCAACAGACTCAGGAAGCTCTGAAGAAACATGAACAAGACATGAAGAATAACAAGGACTTTGAAATAGAAGTGGATGAAACCTTCAAGATTAAAGTACCTGTTAGTGAGTGGAGAGTGTGGGCGTTAGGGTTAAACTATGGAGGAGCTGTCTGCTGTGAAGTCTGTAAGGAGAACTGTCACTATCCATGCACACTGGCCTGGTATCCAGAACACTGTGAGGTCATGCAATACAGAGGAAATGAGCTCAACTGCACGGTGTGTACTGGGAAGTGTCATGTATCCAAACACGTGAAAGAAAAACAATGCACTGAATGTGAGGATAAGTGCAGTGATCCAAGTCATCAGAGAACACACTGGAGATATGAGAATAAGACAAGGAAAGTTAAGAAGACCAAACAGCAGATGAGAGAGTTGTATGAGCAGGGTAAACAAGACGGTGAGGAGTCAGTGAGCCTCTTGGAAACTCTCCAGGAGATCATAGAAGACCTCCAGAAAGAAAAAGATCAGTGGCTGGAAGAGTCTTTCCAACATGTCGTCAAACTGGAGGAGATCGCCCTGGAAGTTGTTTCTCTGGCCACTCAGGTCCACCTGGACTTCCTGATCGAGAAGATGAAGGAGAATGGAGACACAGAGAAGGTCATGAAACTGGAGGAGATGAAAATAAAAATGGATAACAATGAGAGAGTCATGTCAGCACTGCGCTACAAAGCAGCAGCATTTGGTAAAGCATTAAAGAACTTCTAAAAAAACACAGAAGTGTAGAAAACAAGCTCTGCACTGTTGATGAAATGTATTTCATTCAACCAAGTGTGATGTTGATATAGTGGCTTCACAATTCATGTTTAATCACCTTTTGAAATGGCATGTTTGTATTTCCTGAAAATAGCACGCTCCATGGTTCGATGTAGGCCCCGAGCCTGTTTTTCAGGTCTCAGGCTCGAAAATGACATTCCCAGAACAAGTGAAGTTTGATCTTTTAAGAGAGATTTAGCAAAAAAAACCTCTTCTGGGGCCATTTGGGTGGATTTTCCTCATCTCTGGCCCCCCTTGTTCGATTTTGACATGTGACATCTCTTTCTGACCGTTAGAGCCAATAGAATCGAAGGGGAATCTCCCCACACACAGACATGGCAAAATGAAAAGGTGGGGGCTTCGCGCACACAGTTTTGCTCCAGAGTGAAGCTGTCTCTAGGTCTGACATCTCAAAACTGAAAAGCAGATTTATTGCTCATGGATTATCAGAACATTTTAAAGGGGACGCAGTCAAATTTGATTAACCTATGGATTAACTACACCATTGTTTTTTATCGTTTTAATGCCATTGAATACCAGTTTAGACCAGACAAAGACGAAGGTAAGCCATGTTAGAGTTGTGGGCTACCTAGCGCCACTTGTTTTGATGTACGTTTTTGTTGATAACGTCGCGAGTTTGTATCTTTCATTGTTGAGGTGGGCACCGTTAGATTCTGTGTCTCCTTGCGATCATAATCGATGTGTTGGATGTGGAGCTAGGAAAAGTAATAAGGGAGCTAGGAGTGATTATCGGTGCAGTAATAGGCTAGCATTTTTCGCTCAGGGGTCATTTAGATGCTTCTTATGAGACTTGTTTTGTTTTGTTAAAAAATGGTTTGTATCATCAGTTAGCTGAGATTATTGTTATTAATCTGGTATAACACATATAGTTTCTTAAATATTAAGATCCCCTGAGAGACAGTGTCGTGAGAAAAAAAAATAAGGGTACCCGCCGGCGGAGACCTTGGGGCTTAACAGGTTAATAATCAATTCTCACTTCACTGTGCACATTAAGGACAATTCATGCTTTGTGCTTCGTGACTCAAGTTCCTTACTCGTAGAGTTTTCAAATGCAGCCCAAAATGTACAACAACTCTACGCTTAGCTAACGTACCAACTGCGTATGCTCCTGTATCTGGTTTCCAAGAAAAAAGACCAAAAGAACACAAAGAAGATGATAACAAACTGCGTAGAACGTTGCACCACGTTTAACTCCTGACAAACCATGTAGTGTATAATGTGGATCGAAGATGGAACATTTGTGGAATGCCAGATTGACGCGGATCCTCAATTGTTGTTCTGGTTTTAAATTGAGTGAGGAACGCCGCCTGCTGTTTAAACGGCACCCTCCCTCTATATACAAAGTATGTAAAGACTTATCTTATGTGACAAAGGAATGCAGATGGAAATTAGCTTTTAGCTCAAATCTGGCATAAATTATCTCTATTTTTTACATGTTTCACGTTTACTGTATTTGAATGCATGGTCCTTGTTTAATAAAGACATGGAGTAAGTATATTGTATGTTGAGCATGGGATTTAAGATTTCATTGATTTCAAAACTAAGCTGTACTGTTGTGCTTAAGACAAATCCTTTAAATGTTGGATTGACCGTTCTGCAGAAAGACAGGGCAGCTGCTGTGGAGAGGCAACTTGTACCTCTCTACAGTTAACTGTGCATTGCTTCATGTATTATAAAGTGCCACATATACAGTAGGTTTCTTTGAAAGTGGAAATGTCTAAAACGACTAAATGTAATCGTGTTGTATTATCTGCTGATGTGTGTGTTCTGAGAAGAAACAGACAAGTCTCCTTTTCTGGTCTTTTTTAAAGAGTGCTTTTATATTCATCATTGATTGCTTTCATTTTGAGACTTAAGTATTGTGTTCTAGTGTTTATACTAAACTGCAGTAGTGTGTTAATTTCTGCTTGTTGTTGCTTTCAATGTAATTCTTTTTGCATAATATGCCGATATGTGTTTATACCATATTTGTGTGTGTATTCATATCTAATACGTTGAGGACAAGCCGGTAGCTTTGTTCTTTGTAATCACAGCACTCATATGTTATCAATACACGTAAGGTCTCTCTCTAGTTTTGAAAGAAAAGATTATACCTTTTTATATATTCATCACTGATTGCTTTGATTTGAAAATAAAAGTACTGGCAGTTTAGTTCAGCTTTATCATTTAATAACCATTATCCTTTCGTATCCTTGGCAAATGTATATCATTTAAATGAATACAAACAAGTAGACTGTTGTGGTCTACTGAAAGACAGCAGCTCCTTCTTGTGTTACTAACCTATTGTATTTTTCTATCAGTTGTAAAAATGTTTAATAAAACTTGTTCAATTGTATTGTTTCAGTGTTATTTTGTTATTCAAAAACGTAATGAAACGGTTTCATGTTATAGATTTTAAAAAAAAAGTGTTTTCACAGTGAACTCCGAAATGGGCGAACGAGCGGAGGGTTAAAACGTTTTTTATTCTTATTTTAAAAAATGTACTCTAAATGTGTTAATTAATATATTTGTTTATTATTTCTTTTTTACAAGCAGTAAAATAATTTATTGTTTGTGACGGACGATGACTGACTCCGCCACTGACAGCCGACACACACAACACACCAAACATTTCGGAGAAAAGACGGAGGCACATCACTTCCGTGTTTTAAATTCCTGCTATGAACCATGCAATTATTTAATTTACGTTTGTTAATTATGGGGAATGATTATATTAAGAGGTGGTTAACCGGATTTTTATGTTGAAATGTGGTTTGGAGTGTAATTGTTGTCACCTGTTGACAGGGGCCCCGCCAGGGATTTTGGGCCCCATGAAAAGATATCCCATTGGGCCCCACCACCAGACACAGGCCACGCAAACCAAGCACAATGCTGTAACCACACCTCCAGAACCCAACCGACTCATTTATGCTTTAAATAACGCTACCTGTACAGGCTTGCATATATCTTGTAATCCAATACTAACTGCACAATATTTACTGACACTGAGCGGTGAACATATAACACTGTGCAGACGTGCAACATTCTGCTGCAGTAGAATTCACTATTTGATATAACACTAACATTCCTGACAATAGACCTCAATAGTCATTTTTGATGGTGCCTTTTTAACAACATTTTGGAACGGAACATTCATAAATCAAAATAAGTATAACTTAAATATACATGACCTCTTAAATTAAAATATAGTGAACATTAACACCAATATTATCATTTATAACATAAGCAGCAGATTTTCTAATTAAATATACAAACCAACTACAAAATAAGCAGGTATTAAAGTGTAAATGGGAAACAAAACGGAAACGGAAATGAAAAGGCCTGATGGTGGTGCTAAATCAGAGCAAAACTCTCTTGTCTTTCTCTCCTTTCTTTTCTTTTTGAAAGCCTGACTTTGTTAGTGGTCGAGACATTATACACATGTAAGTACTCGCATCCCTGCCTCACATGCTCTCACTCTGCTAGAAAATGCGGTGCTGCACAGCGTTTGGAGACAGGACCAAACCATTACATGTAAATAAAGGGGGGTTCGATGCTTTGGATAATTAACTTTTCGAACAAAAAAAGTGAAATGAATCGCAAGTTTAGTGAGTACATCATCAATAATGTTATATTAATGTTAATTATTGATGATTGATGAAAGGTTACTTAAACATTTTTTCTTAATGTTCTACAATTTTTGGGGCCCCTGTCAGTCACAGGCCCTTAGAATCGTCCTAACTTTTCACCCCCTTACGGCGCCCCTGCCTGTTGACGGTAAGCCTGGTGGGAGGGGCTACGGGTTAATAAGGGACGGGGTTGGCCCTGGAAGGAACTCGGGCAGAGAAGGCAACAGCTGGGACGTGTTCGAGAGATCGTTGCAGAGAAGGCAACAGCTGGGACGTGTTCGAGAGATCGTTGCAGAGAAGGCAACAGCTGGGACGTGTTCGAGAGATCGTTGCAGAGAAGGCAACAGCTGGGACGTGTTCGAGAGATCGTTGCAGAGAAGGCAACAGCTGGGACGTGTTCGAGAGATCGTTGCAGAGAAGGCAACAGCTGGAACGTGTTCGAGAGATCGTTGCAGAGAAGGCAACAGCTGGGACGTGTTCGAGAGATCGTTGCAGAGAAGGCAACAGCTGGGACGTGTTCGAGAGATCGTTGCAGAGAAGGCAACAGCTGAACACGTTTACTCTCCGTGAGTGATGGATGGTCTGATTTGAACGTTTCTTTTGTTTGTTTAAGTTGTGCTGGTTCGCTATTTATCTTTTTGCTGCTGAAAATAAAGTTTTGGAGTTTACCCAACCGACTAGGCCAGTGTTTTCGGACGGACAATTAGAACCCCGTCACATTGTTGCAGCAGCATAAAACAAAAACAAGGCATTGCACATAATAACAAATGAAAAGAGTAGGAATAAACAATTAAAAAATATAAACATCTCAAAACAGAAATAGAAACAAACCAGCAGAAAATATACAGATGACGCGAAGATAAAAAATCTTTAAACTGTCTGACAAATAAAAACACTATTGAAGGGCCATTTTCTGTTAACACAATATAAGTTGTTTACATCAAGTGTGCAAGGAATGGAATATCCAATTAAATATAAATATAATTAATTTTTTTGGGACTTCTGGTTCAGCGGAGATGGAAGCATAGAGCAACACGCTCCCGACCTAAAATAACTAAAACACTGTCTGAATAACTCGATCCTATACTCTTTGAGTGTACTTAGTTACTTGGGAAATATCGGACTAACGAAAAATGCCCGAAAAAGCAAAGAAAAAGCATACACAAGGCAAAAATCACGACGAAGAAGAAATCGATCAGCCATCAAGCCAGCAACAGCATGGATGATGACACGCAGCCAGATGACGCAGATCCCAGCAGGGACGCACATTTAAGTTTGATTCTAAAAGAGATGCAAGACTGCAGCCAACAACTCAACGGAATAAAGGAAGACATCAATACAATTAACAAAATAATGGAGGAAGCAGAGGAACGGATTGACGCAGCGGAGACCAGGATCCAGTCATGGGAAGAGGTGGTATCTGGGCTAGTGAAGCTACAGGTACAGACAGAGGCTCAACTGACGGACCTAAAGGGACGAACACGCCGCGATAATGTCAGGATATACGGAGTAGAGGAAGGAGCAGAAGCCATGTCGACAATGGTGATCGCCTTTGTGGAAGAGCTACAAATGAAAGGCCTGGAACTGCATCCCCTCTGCGCTACAGATCGAGAGGGCGCACCGAGATCACTGGTGGTGTGTCACGAATTGACACAGAGGTTGTCAAACCAATTCTGAAGAACTCTTTCTGTAGTTCCAGGTTTTAACTAGTTGGGAGTGTAATAATCAACATGTTTCATCAGTGAGACTATAAAGCAATAAGGACCCTGAATCTAACTAGAGCTCTCGTCCATAGGAAAGAATGCACGCCAGGGAACCTACGTCCCTGAACAGTAAACCACCTCATGGCAGCTTGTGCTCTGTCATAGACTGGCAGCAACAATGCGCCCAAGCTGCTCCTCCTTAGGAAAAAGGAGCCGAAAAAGCCTGGCAGAAAAAGTGGTTTTATTTCAAAGAAAAAAAGGTCAACGTGGACCATGATTACGCCCTCCTGAATTGCAGAGAAGAGGAGGCCAAAGCGGCACTTAAGGGAACAAACATAAGATTCCAAAGCCCATTCCCGGGCAGACTAAAAGTGTGTTATGACGACAACCCAGTAGTCTACAATTCGGCTGAGGAGACAACAGCAGACATGGTGAAGAGAAGGATACCAGTGACGGTCCTGGAAAATCCGAGCTCCCTTCTGGACCAGATTAACCGGCTGACCTGGGAACCCAGCAGAAAGCGGGGAGATCAACAGTTCCAAGGAACGGCTTTGAGGCTTTCGACATCGGGATCAACCCGGTATCACGGCAAGACGTGAACATGTGACGATTTACCACGCTGGGAGACGTGACGATGTCACGATGTCGTCCCTTCAAACGTGACGGTTACACGGTATTGTTAACCAGTGGAGAAATACCCGGTAAATGCCAAGCAAACGCTCCCCGACGGCCGGTTGTTATTGTCAATATTAATATAATAATGATTTATTTTTTAATAGTCACACTCGATTACGCCGATGTTCTTGTTGCCCCAGCTGGCCGACTCCTCTTTGAGCAGAAACAAAGGCTACATTAATGTATTAAATCGATGTTAATCCATGCGTGTGGATGTGGAATTAACCGACGTGACGTTGTGCGATTGCGTTGCCAGGCAACAGCTTCGGTTCATGTTAATTTACAAACTCTTCAATTACAACCGTAGTTATATTTAAAAATATGTTAGAAGGCCTCACGAAATAATGTAAATCAAAATGTGAAGGAATGTGTGTATTAAAAAATACGTGTCCATTTAATTCCAAGGAGACCGGAGCATGGAGTTATCGGACCATGACTCCGGTCTCCATGGAATTAAATCTTGGACTAGAAAAGAAAAGCACAACCTGGAGACTGAACAGTTCTGAACCAAATTAGGCTGCAAATCAGCACCGATATAAAAGACTATCTGAACGATAATGACAATGGAGAATAATCTTGTGGGATGCATTCCTAAGAGGAAAAATAATTGGATACGCCTCAAACATAAATAAGCAAAGAAAAGAGAAAACAAATCGGTTTCAAACAGAACTAAAACATCTAGAACATATAAATAAGAAAACCCTAAATACAAAAACTAAAATGGAAATAGACAAAAAAAAGAATGAACTCCATGAAATCCTCTCAAACTAAATGTTTCACTGATGTGTAAACTATGTTTGGAGTGAAAGACGATGTGTAATCATTTGTTCGGATGTTATTGTGTATTCTCCACATATGAGGATGTTTAACCTGCAGCTCAGTTTCTTCAGATCTCACTCATCACATGTACTGTGTACGGTCACGGGATTACTCCTGCAGGAGGTCACGGTCGGTAACTCTGGCGCAAAGCTGTGGTGTGGCGTCTCCACAGGCCAGCCTCGCCCGTTGGTCCCTGCGGACTGGCGCCGACCTGTTTTTGAGGCGGTTCACAATCTTTCCCACCCCGGTAGGAAGACGTCCGTGAAGTTGTTGTCGCAGAAGTTCGTGTGGCATGGGCTTAAGAAGGAGGTGAGGTCCTGGGTCGACTCGTGCGTGGCCTGTCAACGGGCCAATGTCCACCGCCATACTAGGGCCCATTTTTAACTTTTTGCGGTTCCTGAGAGGAGGGTTGACCATGTACCTTGTAGGTCCGCTTCCCCCCTCTCACGGTTTCACCTACCTGTTTACGATGGTGGACAGGACGACCCGCTGGCCTGAGGCCGTTCCCCTCGCCTCGACGTCGCCCGCGCTTTCATCGGCACGTGAGTGGCGCGCTTTGGGACCCCGTCTGACCTCTCCTCTGACAGCGGTTCTCAGTTCACCTCGGAGCTGTGGAACGCTGTTGCTGTGGGTTTGGGGGTCAAGCTGCACGCACCACCGCATATCACCCCCAGGTTAACGGATTGTGTGAGCGGTTTCACCGGTCCATGAAGGCGTCACTGCGTGCCGGCTTTAAAGACGGGAACTGGGTGGATAAGCTCCCGTGGGTTATGCTCGGCCTCAGGTGTGCCCCCAAAGAAGACCTGCAGTCCTCGTCGGTGGAGCTCGTCTATAGCCAGACGCTACGGGTCCCCGGGGGATTCATTCCCACCGCCACTGTGCCCTGGTCTGCTCTCTTTACCCTGGCTACCAGTCCATTTTAGAATACAATTTAAAATGCACATACAAGGCCCTAAACGGTTTAGCGCCACCGTACCTGGCAGATCTTTTAAAACTATACACACCCACATGGTCACTGAGGTCGGCTGGCAGACTCCTTCTGGTAGTCCCTAAATCGAGGTTAAAGCAGCGAGGAGACAGAGCCTTTTCTGTTGCAGCTCCAAAGTTATGGAACGAATTACCCCTCCAGGTTAGACTCCAACTCTGCCTGTTTTTAAATCTCGTCTAAACCCCACTTCTCTTCCCTTGCATGTTCAGACCAGGAGACACGTGTGCTGTTAAATGTGGGTTTTTATCTGACTCGTGTTTTGTCTTGTTTTTACGTCATGTAGGAGAGTTTCTCAGTCTGTGGCTTCTGATCTGGTTTCATTGTCTCGTGTTTTACATTTGTTTCCCGTCTGTTTTTATGTATTCATGCTATGTTTTTATACAGTTGTTGATGTACAGCACTTTGTTCAACTCTGTTGTTTTTAAATGTGCTATATACACTGAACACAAATATAAACGCAACACTGTTTTTGCTCCCATTTTTCATGAGATGAACTCAAAGATCTAAAACACAAAATAACCATTTCTCTCAAATATTGTTCACAGATCTGAAAGAACGTGTGATAGTGAGCACTTCTCCTTCGCCGTGTTAATCCATCCCACCTCACAGGCGTGGCATATCAAGATGCTGATTAGACAGCATGGTTATTGCACAGGTGTGCCTTAGGCTGGCCACCATAGAAGGCCACTCTGAAACGTGCAGTTTTGCTTTATTGGGGGGGTCTGGGGGGGTCCGGAAACCAGGCAGTATCTGGCGTGACCACCATTTGCCTCACGCAGTGCAACACATCTCCTTGGCATAGAGTTGATCAGGTTGTTGACTGAGAGCAGAGGCAAGAAGACGAGAACTGAACCGCAGCCATATATCAAATCGTAAATCAGGATTAACCGTAAGCCATAGATGAGATAACCGAAGCAGGGAGTCATTTAGTAAAGTTTCATTCACTTCACATTCACATTTGTTAAGGACTACCCCAACACGGCTTAGACGCTAGAATCAGAACCAGAACAGGTAGCTTGATCTAAATTAAAAAGGTGTTCATTAGTGGGTGTTTTTTTAATTGGGGCCATGTGTTAATGTTTTATTAAACTTGAATAATTAGTACAAATTAAGTAAAATTACAACCTAAAAAAGATACAATAAAACCTCTAAATGAAAGGCCAATTGTTGTTTTACGCTGAATTCTTTTAATCAGAATTAACGCATTCATTCGCCAAACTTATAATTGTACTGAATATATAACTATGGTAATATATTGTTTAATGTAAAAAATAAATAAATGGGGGTTTGTGTTGTTTTTTAAATGTATTTTAATAATTCATATCGTAACCCTAACCTTAATAAAATATATATAGAATAAAACATCCAAATAAAAGGCCTATGTGGTCGATAGTGGGTTTTGACGCTTTATTTCCTTCTTTTAATCAGAATTAACACATTAATCTGACAACCTTATAAGTGTACTGAATATATAACCATAGCATAAAACAAATATTAAATAGGACTTTGTGTTGTTTTTTGTTAAATAATTAATATCATAACCCTAACCTTTATAAAATATCTATATATATGTGTTCATTTATTACTTTCATATACATTTATCAAAATTATTGTTGACAACCCTTTAATTTATATAAATGTATGAATTGCCAAATAATATATATCAAATATAATATAATAGGTTTATTATGTGTTGTATATTTATCAAATTGAACATAATTGAGTGTTCTTTCTTACAGGTTACGTTATATATTGGACACTGAATGAACGACAGACATCAGGACGTGTTAAGGTTTTATTTAGCATCACATTAGTAACAGTCAGGAACTAAACATTAACCAATAAATAAGATGTTTCATTAAGTTCAGGTTATTTAGCAGCAGCTGTGAGATCAGCTCTGCTCCAGTCCGTCCTTCCTCTTCAGTCTTTATTACACATACAGAAATAAGAACATGTTTCAGTCAAAGAAAGTTTCATTGAAGCCCATTTCCACCAAGAGATCCTTATCGTGACAAACCCTCTCCGGATCTGAACGTATGGTTTTAATACAAATTCAAGTCAATATTTGGACATTTTAGTGGTTATTTTGAGAAGCCATTTTCTTTTATGCCAAATCGGTGTTTGGAGAACGGGATCTTCTCGAGGTGGAAATGGCCTCCCGCGATTCTGTTTCTGTAAAACCCACTGATATGAGAAACATGAACGCAACTCCACACATTAAATCCCTTTCTGAACACAAGACAAAAAAAACATGAAATAAAACTCAATAAACGCTCCGGCTGTTAGTAAGACAACACAAACAATACATCCCACAGCCTTAAGGTGCGAGTGAATCCGCATTAGAGCCTCTTTAAGACGAGTTTCTACGTGAAATATATTGAATAAAAGCTAAAAGAGGAATTCAAACCCTCTTTATTGTTGGCATACATGTACTCAGTCGCACTCACGCCATGGGACCCTCTGGGCTTAAAGGTCCCCCATCGTCCTGTTCTTCATCAATATCTCACAGCTCTCAGATATATCCAGAGCCTGTCTCTGATTGGCTGAAATACCAAACAGATCATTGCAGCATTACCCATAATCCCCTCTGTTTCAGCCCTGTTTCCAAAGTGCTGATTCTCTGTCTGTTACTTCAGATGAAGACAAGGAGCCCCTCCCCACGCCCCTCTGAGAGACATCTGGTTACAAAGAACTCAATGGAGCTCTAGAGGAGATTCAGGTGATAAGGGGAGGGGGTTACCATGGTTACTGATTGGCTACACATCAGAGTCTCTTTACACAGAGGGGACACATGTTGATGTAGAAGAGACATGAAGAAAAGGATGTTGCATGATAGGAGACCTTTAACTCATCCTAGTACTAGGAGCCACTGATCATTGTGTTGCGGTGGGGAGGCGTTCGTGAACCGGCGACCCTCCGGTTCAAGTCCCAACAGACTGTGTGCTGATCTAATCAGACAGAAGTGGTTGTTACTGACCTGAGGTACTCATATTTTAAATAACATTAACAACAAACAGCTGTGAGGGGTTTCAGTAACTGTATTCAAAAGACAGGATAAAGGAATAGTTTATAGTTAATATGCTTTCATGGAGTCAGGACGTGTTAGCCTAGCTTAGCATAAAGACTGGAAGTAAAGGGAAACAGCTAGCATGTCGCGTTCATGTCATGTATGGTTACTTAGTACATAAACTGGAATGTAACAAGATGGGCCCAGTCTGCTCTGATTGGTCAGCTGGCCGGCTCTGTTGTGATTGGTCAACCGCTTAGACATGTCCCGCCCCTTAACCTCATGTAAAATGTTTTGGAGAGATAGCCAATAGGAGCGTGAGTTACATAGTGATGTCACTGTGTTCAGGAGGTAAACAAAGGAGTCCAATCAGGCAGAGAAACACAGGGATGTTAGCCTCTGCAGACCATTGACATGCACTGAAACCTACAGGACTACAGGAGAGGGAACGCACCGAAGCAGAACAGGGCCTCGTTAAGATCAGAAGTACTTCATTGATCCCAGTTTGGGGATGTCTTTGTGTTGAAAAGTCCGATTCATAAAATATTTCGTGAGGATATTGTCTTCCTTCATTTTCTTCCACAAGCCTCGCAATGCAGACATTTCAAACACCAACTTGACGGTGAATCAGATCAAATAGTGGTTTCCGATCACACTCAACGAAGAGATGCAAGAGGCAAACCTCAAATCAGACATTTATCAAACTGAGATTTTGTGTCTCGTCGACGTCTTCCACTCGATATCGGTCGAAGCAGCCGTGGGAGGTGTGGATCTTCTTTTGACTACATACGTAACGAACAAGTGGCTTTTATATTTATACAGCAAACGGACATCTTATAGGTTAGCTAGGCGTCTGCTAACGGTAGCTTGAAGTTCTCACACAGGCTGACGCTCCGTTTCCACATCTGGAGAATCAGACAAATTGGTCTCGAACAAAGTAACATTTCTCCAAATTCGTCCGCCCGTAAAACGCCATTTAAAGTGATATATATATATATATCCCTCAAATATAAACCGTTGGTTACAGCGAAACCTTCCGATGGAGCTCGGCTGTAACCAAGTCTCTTAGCTCCATGGAACTTGATGGAGGCGCTTCATCAGCCTTTCCTTGTTGCAAACAATGACTCAAACTGAATGGACACCTTAGTGATGGATATCAGACCACAGGAGGAGCAGACGTCTCTTATCAACTCGCCTGTTAACGAGCCGTCTGTTAACGAGCCGTCTGTTAACGAGCCGCCTGTTAACGAGCCGCCTGTTAACGAGCCGCCTGTTAACGAGCCGTCTCGTTAACAGACATCTCGTTAACAACCTGTCTCTTATCAACTCGCCTGTTAACGAGCCGGTGGTCAACGAGCCGTCTGTTAACGAGACGTCCGTTAACGAGACGTCCGTTAACGAGACGTCCGTTAACGAGCCGTCTGTTAACGAGCCGTCTGTTAACGAGCCGTCTGTTAACGAGACGTCTGTTAACGAGCCGTCTCGTTAACAGGCGGCTCGTTAACAACCTGTCTCTTATCAACTCGTCTGTTAACGAGCCGTATGTTAACGAGATGTCCGTTAACGAGCCGTCTGTTAACGAGACGTCTGTTAACGAGCCGTCTGTTAACGAGCCGTCTGTTAACGAGCCGCCTGTTAACGAGCCGCCTGTTAACGAGCCGTCTGTTAACGAGCCGCCTGTTAACGAGCCGTCTGTTAACGAGCCGTCTCGTTAACAGACGGCTCGTTAACAGACATCTCGTTAACAACCTGTCTCTTATCAACTCGTCTGTTAACGAGCCATATGTTAACGAGATGTCCGTTAACGAGCCGTCTGTTAACGAGCCGTCTGTTAACGAGACGTCTGTTAACGAGACGTCTGTTAACGAGACGTTTGTTAACGAGACGTCTGTTAACGAGACGTCTCTTAAATCCGTCGGGCTTCAAGTTTCTGTCATTGCGTCGTCTTTTTTACACTGTTCACCGTTTCTCCTCGTCTTCCTCTCTTCTCATCCTCCTCTTCCTCCTCCTGTCCTTCGCGGCTGAACTTCCGTCTGCTGAGCCTCTCGGGGTCGTGGGACGCCATGTCGCTGAAGTCCCGGAAAATATCCTGAAACGTCTCGTCGTCTCCTGAGAAAACAAACAAACGCAGATTTATGGATATAACGTGTGTGAGTTTGAGTGAGTGAATGAGTGTGTGTGTGTGAGCGTGTGTGTGTTTTTGTGAGTGTGTGTGTGTGTGTGTGTGTGTGTACTGACGTATAGCTCCAAACACTCCCTCTGAGTCTCTCATCTCTTCGTTCATCCGGGCCATCCGAAGTCTGAAACAAGATAGTAACGTCTGAAGGTTAACATTTATAAAGAAAGATGGATTTAATGATTTCCTAAAGTCATAAAATTCACCGAGTGCTCTAGCCGCCTCCCCCTGCTCCCAGTGTCCATGCTAAGCTAGGCTAACCACGCTAACTAACTATTTGTATTGATGTTTTCAGGGCGATGACTCACAGCGTGACGATGTCAGCGTTGGCTGTTTCCACGGCGATGGCCAATGGGTCCTGCCCCCTCTCGTCTACCGCGTACTGATTGGCTCCTCTCTTCAGCAGCAGACACACCTGACTGCAGCAGCCAATCAGAACAGAGGACACTTTATTTAGAGTGTGAGTGTGTGTGTGTGTGTGTGTGTGTGTGTGCAACAATGTCCTGCCTTTGATGTCACATCTCAATTGTTTCTAGTGTGTGTGTGTGTGTGTGTTAGGGCTGCACGATATTGAAAAAAACTGACATTGCGATTTTCTTTCCCTGCGATATATATTGCGATATGAAAACATACAGGAATTGAAGAAAAGACCGTTTTTTTCCCCCCGAAAACCAATCCTTTCTTGAACTTCAGTGATACAATTGGTATTTTTTTAACTATATTTAACCGGATGATGGTTTTTAGTCACGGACGTCTGGATCTTAAGTTGTCAGAGCAACGAGCTGAGCTAGCTCGGTTAGCAGCGCCGAACTGGAGGAACACACGAAACGACTTTATTCAGTGTTTCTACCTTGATCTCCGGGTCCGTTTGCTTTGGAGATTTCATTGTGATGGTGGTTTGCTGTCACTCACTCACCTTCCCCTGACATGAGAGCCGCAAGTTTACCTTTGGTAGCAAGCAGCAAAATAATTGTAACATGACATGTTTTGTTAATTTGCCTTTTTTTTTAAATCGCACGTCCACGCGATATGAATCGCAATTATCGTCACGACACGATATATATCGTGCAGCCCTAGTGTGTGTGTGTGTGTGTGTGTGTGTGTGTGTGTGTGTGTGTGTGTGAGAGTGTGTGTGTACCCGGTGTGTCCTGCGGTGGCAGCAGCGTGCAGCGCTCCTTGTCCTCGGAGGTCTCGATGGTTGACCTTGGCTCCGTTCAGCAGCAGGAACTCACAGGCCAGCAGAGAGCCCTGCACGTGCACACACAAACACACACACACACACACACACATACATACACACACACATTGAGCTGGAATAAACATCTGAATATCATTCTTAAAAACATGTAAAATAACATCTGAAAAACATGTTTGAAACATATTCGATATTTATTTAGGAGATAAGGAAACAAATAAGTAAAAAATACATTTGAAGATGTCTAAGAAACTAAACATTGAATACTGCTTTCTGTTCCTCCATCTTGTGACTGTGTCCTCTCTTGGATATCAGCATGTGAAGGACACTGCTCAGGAACTAGCTGATGCTCTGTATTACATTAGTTGGGTATTGGATGCAGGACTTGTACATTCATATATATTTCCTGCTCACCCCGATAGCGGCTCCTATCAGCGGGGTTCGCCCCCCCCCCTCCTCCTCGCCGATGCTCCCGTTGACCTCAGACCCCTCGGCCATCGCCGCTGCCATGGCAACCAGATCCCCCGCCATGGCCGCCCGGTACAGACGCCGCCCGGCCTCCGCCTTCCCTGCAGCGTGACGAGAGATAATAACTGGATTTAATGTGACTGGAGGATTGTTGAGCCTTTAAAGATCCTCGTTATCACTGACGCCCGTCCAGAACTAACTATAAATCCACTTAGAAATCATAGCGAGTGTTTCGAATATTAAGCCTTTATTTTATTTCTAATACTTTGTTCCACTTAATATATTCTTAAATTTTAACTTATAAAATAAGTATTGAGTATTGAGAATATTTTTGTCTCAAAAGATTCATTTTTTCACACTTTTATTTGTTATAATTTGTTAAAAATTTCGCCATTTTTCTCTAAAAAATGTACCTTTTCTCTCAAAAAATTTATTTTTCTCTCAATTTTTTATTTTTCTCTCAAAAAATTTCTTTTTCTCTCAAATTTTTTTCTTTTTCTCTCAAAATGTTTCTTTTTCTTCTCATTAAAACATATTTTTCTAAAAGTATTGAGAATATTTTTTCATAAAATATTTCTTTTTTTTCCTGAGAAAACCTTTTTGTTATCAGTCCAAACTTTTTTTGGTCTGAAAAAGTAATTTAACAAATGTATATCTGGATTATTTTTCTCAAGAGAAATAATAAAAAAAAATGAATGAGATTTTTTTCTTTCGTTGTTTAGCGATTTTCTTTCCCCCCTGCGATATATATTGCGATATGAAAACATACAGGAATTGAAGAAAAGACAGTTTTTTTCCCCGCAAGCCATCCTTTCTTGAAATTCAATGATACAATTGGTATTTTTTTAACAATGAGGCGGTTCACAATCTTTCCCACCCCGGTAGGAAGACGTCCGTGAAGTTGTTGTCGCAGAAGTTCGTGTGGCATGGGCTTAAGAAGGAGGTGAGGTCCTGGGTCGACTCGTGCGTGGCCTGTCAACGGGCCAAAGTCCACCGCCATACTAGGGCCCATTTTGAACTTTTTGCGGTTCCTGAGAGGAGGGTTGACCATGTACCTTGTAGGTCCGCTTCCCCCCTCTCACGGTTTCACCTACCTGTTTACGATGGTGGACAGGACGACCCGCTGGCCTGAGGCCGTTCCCCTCGCCTCGACGTCGCCCGCGCTTTCATCGGCACGTGAGTGGCGCGCTTTGGGACCCCGTCTGACCTCTCCTCTGACAGCGGTTCTCAGTTCACCTCGGAGCTGTGGAACGCTGTTGCTGTGGGTTTGGGGGTCAAGCTGCACGCACCACCGCATATCACCCCCAGGTTAACGGATTGTGTGAGCGGTTTCACCGGTCCATGAAGGCGTCACTGCGTGCCGGCTTTAAAGACGGGAACTGGGTGGATAAGCTCCCGTGGGTTATGCTCGGCCTCAGGTGTGCCCCCAAAGAAGACCTGCAGTCCTCGTCGGTGGAGCTCGTCTATAGCCAGACGCTACGGGTCTGGCTATAGACCCACCGCCACTGTGCCCTGGTCTGCTCTCTTTACCCTGGCTACCAGTCCATTTTAGAATACAATTTAAAATGCACATACAAGGCCCTAAACGGTTTAGCGCCACCGTACCTGGCAGATCTTTTAAAACTATACACACCCACATGGTCACTGAGGTCGGCTGACAGACTCCTTCTGGTAGTCCCTAAATCGAGGTTAAAGCAGCGAGGAGACAGAGCCTTTGCTGTTGCAGCTCCAAAGTTATGGAACGAATTACCCCTCCAGGTTAGACTGCAACTCTGCCTGTTTTTAAATCTCGTCTAAACCCCACTTCTCTTCCCTTGCATGTTCAGACCAGGAGACACGTGTGCTGTTAAATGTGGGTTTTTATCTGACTCGTGTTTTGTCTTGTTTTTACGTCATGTAGGAGAGTTTCTCAGTCTGTGGCTTCTGATCTGGTTTCATTGTCTCGTGTTTTACATTTGTTTCCCGTCTGTTTTTATGTATTCATGCTATGTTTTTATACAGTTGTTGATGTACAGCACTTTGTTCAACTCTGTTGTTTTTAAATGTGCTATATACACTGAACACAAATATAAACGCAACACTGTTTTTGCTCCCATTTTTCATGAGATGAACTCAAAGATCTAAAACACAAAATAACCATTTCTCTCAAATATTGTTCACAAATCTGAAAGAACGTGTGATGGTGAGCACTTCTCCTTCGCCGAGATAATCCATCCCACCTCACAGGCGTGGCATATTAAGATGCTGAGTAGACAGCATGGTTATTGCACAGGTGTGCCTTAGGCTGGCCACCATAGAAGGCCACTCTGAAACGTGCAGTTTTGCTTTATTGGGGGGGGGTCCGGAAACCAGGCAGTATCTGGCGTGACCACCATTTGCCTCACGCAGTGCAACACATCTCCTTGGCATAGAGTTGATCAGGTTGTTGACTGAGAGCAGAGGCAAGAAGACGAGAACTGAACCGCAGCCATATATCAAATCGTAAATCAGGATTAACCGTAAGCCATAGATGAGATAACCGAAGCAGGGAGTCATTTAGTAAAGTTTCATTCACTTCACATTTGTTAAGGACTACCCCAACACGGCTTAGACGCTAGAATCAGAACCAGAACAGGTAGCTTGATCTAAATTAAAAAGGTGTTCATTAGTGGGTGTTTTTGTAATTGGGGCCATGTGTTAATGTTTTATTAAACTTGAATAATTAGTCAAAATTAAGTAAAATTACAACCTAAAAAAGATACAATAAAACCTCTAAATGAAAGGCCAATTGTTGTTTTACGCTGAATTCTTTTAATCAGAATTAACGCATTCATTCGCCAAACTTATAATTGTACTGAATATATAACTATAGTAATATATCGTTTAATGTAAAAAATAAGTAAATGGGGGTTTGTGTTGTTTTTTAAATGTATTTTAATAATTCATATCGTAACCCTAACCTTAATAAAATATATATAGAATAAAACATCCAAATAAAAGGCCTATGTGGTCGATAGTGGGTTTTGACGCTTTATTTCCTTCTTTTAATCAGAATTAACACATTAATCTGACAACCTTATAAGTGTACTGAATATATAACCATAGCATAAAACAAATATTAAATAGGACTTTGTGTTGTTTTTTGTTAAATAATTAATATCATAACCCTAACCTTTATAAAATATCTATATATATGTGTTCATTTATTACTTTCATATACATTTATCAAAATTATTGTTGACAACCCTTTAATTTATATAAATGTATGAATTGCCAAATAATATATATCAAATATAATATAATAGGTTTATTATGTGTTGTATATTTATCAAATTGAACATAATTGAGTGTTCTTTCTTACAGGTTACGTTATATATTGGACACTGAATGAACGACAGACATCAGGACGTGTTAAGGTTTTATTTAGCATCACATTAGTAACAGTCAGGAACTAAACATTAACCAATAAATAAGATGTTTCATTAAGTTCAGGTTATTTAGCAGCAGCTGTGAGATCAGCTCTGCTCCAGTCCGTCCTTCCTCTTCAGTCTTTATTACACATACAGAAATAAGAACATGTTTCAGTCAAAGAAAGTTTCATTGAAGCCCATTTCCACCAAGAGATCCTTATCGTGACAAACCCTCTCCGGATCTGAACGTATGGTTTTAATACAAATTCAAGTCAATATTTGGACATTTTAGTGGTTATTTTGAGAAGCCATTTTCTTTTATGCCAAATCGGTGTTTGGAGAACGGGATCTTCTCGAGGTGGAAATGGCCTCCCGCGATTCTGTTTCTGTAAAACCCACTGATATGAGAAACATGAACGCAACTCCACACATTAAATCCCTTTCTGAACACAAGACAAAAAAAACATGAAATAAAACTCAATAAACGCTCCGGCTGTTAGTAAGACAACACAAACAATACATCCCACAGCCTTAAGGTGCGAGTGAATCCGCATTAGAGCCTCTTTAAGACGAGTTTCTACGTGAAATATATTGAATAAAAGCTAAAAGAGGAATTCAAACCCTCTTTATTGTTGGCATACATGTACTCAGTCGCACTCACGCCATGGGACCCTCTGGGCTTAAAGGTCCCCCATCGTCCTGTTCTTCATCAATATCTCACAGCTCTCAGATATATCCAGAGCCTGTCTCTGATTGGCTGAAATACCAAACAGATCATTGCAGCATTACCCACAATCCCCTCTGTTTCAGCCCTGTTTCCAAAGTGCTGATTCTCTGTCTGTGACTTTAGATGAAGACAAGGAGCCCCTCCCCACGCCCCTCTGAGAGACATCTGGTTACAAAGAACTCAATGGAGCTCTAGAGGAGATTCAGGTGATAAGGGGGGGGGGTTACCATGGTTACTGATTGGCTACGCATCAGAGTCTCTTTACACAGAGGGGACACATGTTGATGTAGAAGAGACATGAAGAAAAGGATGTTGCATGATAGGAGACCTTTAACTCATCCTAGTACTAGGAGCCACTGATCATTGTGTTGCAGTAGGGGAGGCGTTCGTGAACCGGCAACCCTCCGGTTCAAGTCCCAACAGACTGTGTGCTGATCTAATCAGACAGAAGTGGTTGTTACTGACCTGAGGTACTCATATTTTAAATAACATTAACAACAAACAGCTGTGAGGGGTTTCAGTAACTGTATTCAAAAGACAGGATAAAGGAATAGTTTATAGTTAATATGCTTTCATGGAGTCAGGACGTGTTAGCCTAGCTTAGCATAAAGACTGGAAGTAAAGGGAAACAGCTAGCATGTCGCGTTCATGTCATGTATGGTTACTTAGTACATAAACTGGAATGTAACAAGATGGGCCCAGTCTGCTCTGATTGGTCAGCTGGCCGGCTCTGTTGTGATTGGTCAACCGCTTAGACATGTCCCGCCCCTTAACCTCATGTAAAATGTTTTGGAGAGATAGCCAATAGGAGCGTGAGTTACATAGTGATGTCACTGTGTTCAGGAGGTAAACAAAGGAGTCCAATCAGGCAGGAGAAACACAGGGATGTTAGCCTCTGCAGACCATTGACATGCACTGAAACCTACAGGACTACAGGAGAGGGAACGCACCGAAGCAGAACAGGGCCTCGTTAAGATCAGAAGTACTTCATTGATCCCAGTTTGGGGATGTCTTTGTGTTGAAAAGTCCGATTCATAAAATATTTCGTGAGGATATTGTCTTCCTTCATTTTCTTCCACAAGCCTCGCAATGCAGACATTTCAAACACCAACTTGACGGTGAATCAGATCAAATAGTGGTTTCCGATCACACTCAACGAAGAGATGCAAGAGGCAAACCTCAAATCAGACATTTATCAAACTGAGATTTTGTGTCTCGTCGACGTCTTCCACTCGATATCGGTCGAAGCAGCCGTGGGAGGTGTGGATCTTCTTTTGACTACATACGTAACGAACAAGTGGCTTTTTTATTTATACAGCAAACGGACATCTTATAGGTTAGCTAGGCGTCTGCTAACGGTAGCTTGAAGTTCTCACACAGGCTGACGCTCCGTTTCCACATCTGGAAAATCAGACAAATTGGTCTCGAACAAAGTAACATTTCTCCAAAGTCGTCTGCCCGTAAAACGCCATTTAAAGTGATATATATATATATATATCCCTCAAATATAAACCGTTGGTTACAGCGAAACCTTCCGATGGAGCTCGGCTGTAACCAAGTCTCTTAGCTCCATGGAACTTGATGGAGGCGCTTCATCAGCCTTTCCTTGTTGCAAACAATGACTCAAACTGAATGGACACCTTAGTGATGGATATCAGACCACAGGAGGAGCAGACGTCTCTTATCAACTCGCCTGTTAACGAGCTGTCGGGTAACGAGCCGTCTGTTAACGAGCCGCCTGTTAACGAGCCGTCTGTTAACGAGCCGTCTGTTAACGAGGCGTCTGTTAACGAGATGTCTGTTAACGAGACGTCTGTTAACGAGCCGTCTCGTTAAAAGGCGGCTCGTTAACAACCTGTCTCTTATCAACTCGTCTGTTAACGAGCCGTATGTTAACGAGATGTCCGTTAACGAGCCGTCTGTTAACGAGACGTCTGTTAACGAGCCGTCTGTTAACGAGCCGTCTGTTAACGAGCCGCCTGTTAACGAGCCGTCTGTTAACGAGCCGTCTGTTAACGAGCCGCCTGTTAACGAGCCGTCTGTTAACGAGCCGTCTCGTTAACAGACGGCTCGTTAACAGACATCTCGTTAACAACCTGTCTCTTATCAACTCGTCTGTTAACGAGCCATATGTTAACGAGATGTCCGTTAACGAGCCGTCTGTTAACGAGACGTCTGTTAACGAGACGTCTGTTAACGAGACGTTTGTTAACGAGACGTCTGTTAACGAGACGTCTCTTAAATCCGTCGGGCTTCAAGTTTCTGTCATTGCGTCGTCTTTTTTACACTGTTCACCGTTTCTCCTCGTCTTCCTCTCTTCTCATCCTCCTCTTCCTCCTCCTGTCCTTCGCGGCTGAACTTCCGTCTGCTGAGCCTCTCGGGGTCGTGGGACGCCATGTCGCTGAAGTCCCGGAAAATATCCTGAAACGTCTCGTCGTCTCCTGAGAAAACAAACAAACGCAGATTTATGGATATAACGTGTGTGAGTTTGAGTGAGTGAATGAGTGTGTGTGTGTGAGCGTGTGTGTGTTTTTGTGAGTGTGTGTGTGTGTGTGTGTGTGTGTACTGACGTATAGCTCCAAACACTCCCTCTGAGTCTCTCATCTCTTCGTTCATCCGGGCCATCCGAAGTCTGAAACAAGATAGTAACGTCTGAAGGTTAACATTTATAAAGAAAGATGGATTTAATGATTTCCTAAAGTCATAAAATTCACCGAGTGCTCTAGCCGCCTCCCCCTGCTCCCAGTGTCCATGCTAAGCTAGGCTAACCACGCTAACTAACTATTTGTATTGATGCTTTCAGGGCGATGACTCACAGCGTGACGATGTCAGCGTTGGCTGTTTCCACGGCGATGGCCAATGGGTCCTGCCCCCTCTCGTCTACCGCGTACTGATTGGCTCCTCTCTTCAGCAGCAGACACACCTGACTGCAGCAGCCAATCAGAACAGAGGACACTTTATTTAGAGTGTGAGTGTGTGTGTGTGTGTGTGTGTGTGTACAACAATGTCCTGCCTTTGATGTCACATCTCAATTGTTTCTAGTGTGTGTGTGTGTGTGTGTGTTAGGGCTGCACGATATTGAAAAAAACTGACATTGCGATTTTCTTTCCCTGCGATATATATTGCGATATGAAAACATACAGGAATTGAAGAAAAGACCGTTTTTTTCCCCCCGAAAACCAATCCTTTCTTGAACTTCAGTGATACAATTGGTATTTTTTTAACTATATTTAACCGGATGATGGTTTTTAGTCACGGACGTTTGGATCTTAAGTTGTCAGAGCAACGAGCTGAGCTAGCTCGGTTAGCAGCGCCGAACTGGAGGAACACATGAAACGACTTTATTCAGTGTTTCTACCTTTGATCTCCGGGTCCGTTTGCTCTGAGATGTGATGGTGGTTTGCTGTCACTCACTCACCTTCCCCTGACATGAGAGCCGCAAGTTTACCTTTGGTAGCAAGCAGCAAAATAATTGTAACATGACGTGTTTTGTTAATTTGCCTTTTTTTTTAAATCACACGTCCACGCGATATGAATCGCAATTATCGTCACGACACGATATATGTCGTGCAGCCCTTGTGTGTGTGTGTGTGTGTGTGTGTGTGTGTACCCGGTGTGTCCTGCGGTGGCAGCAGCGTGCAGCGCTCCTTGTCCTCGGAGGTCTCGATGGTTGACCTTGGCTCCGTTCAGCAGCAGGAACTCACAGGCCAGCAGAGAGCCCTGCACGTGCACACACAAACACACACACACACATACATACACACACACATTGAGCTGGAATAAACATCTGAATATCATTCTTAAAAACATGTAAAATAACATCTGAAAAACATGTTTGAAACATATTCGATATTTATTTAGGAGATAAGGAAACAAATAAGTCAAAAATACATTTGAAGATGTCTAAGAAACTAAACATTGAATACTGCTTTCTGTTCCTCCATCTTGTGACTG
>CM070493.1:2475470-2482970 GCA_036324585.1 Champsocephalus esox
TCAATTTACACACGGCATCTATTGCACGTCTGTCCGTCCTGAAGAGGGATCCCTCCTCTGCTGCTCTCCTGAGGGTTCTCCATGTTCCCTTTAAACTGGGTTTTCTTTGGAAGTTTTTCCTTGTACGATGTGAGGGTCTAAGGACAGAGGGTCTAAGGACAGAGGGTCTAAGGACAGAGGGTCTGAGGACAGAGAGTCTGAGGACAGAGGGTCTAAGGACAGAGGGTCTGAGGACAGAGGGTCTGAGGACAGAGGGTCTAAGGACAGAGGGTCTGAGGACAGAGGGGTCTGAGGACAGAGGGTCTAAGGACAGAGGGTCTGAGGACAGAGGGGTCTGAGGACAGAGGGTCTAAGGACAGAGGCTCTAAGGACAGAGGGTCTAAGGACAGAGGCTCTAAGGACAGAGGGTCTGAGGACAGAGGGGTCTGAGGACAGAGGGTCTAAGGACAGAGGCTCTAAGGACAGAGGGTCTGAGGACAGAGGGTCTGAGGACAGAGGGTCTGAGGACAGAGGGTGTCGTATTGTCATACTGATATTCCGTACACACTGTGAAGACCACTGAGACAAATGTAACATTTGTGATATTGGGCTATAAATAAACATTGATTGATTGAAGTCAAGTCCCGAGTGTTTTGTGATTTTGTCAAGTCGAGTCCAAAGTCATCAAATTGGTGACTCGAGTCTGACCCGAGTCCAAGTCATGTGACTCGAGTCCACACCTCTGGTAAACACTACATAACATCAAGTGTACTGACCGGTGAATGCCGGAGCACTGGATGCAGACGGTGACCCCCAGGTTGATGGAGGCCCAGCGAGGCTCCTCCTCTCCACAGTCACAGCACAGCATGTTCCCGGGGGCCCTGAACGCCTCGCCCAGCACAGACTGCCTCTGAGGGGGGGGGCCAGGGGAGGAGTCGCCCCCACTCTGAGGGGGAGGAGCCTCTTTAGGCTGGGGAGGAACACATGGGAGGGACGTTTCATTACTTTAGGAACTTGTTTTTATGGGATTTGCCCTCTCCTGTAGTGAGTTATAGGTTCAGTGCATGTTAACGGTCTGTCTGTTTTCTGTCTGTACCCGAGTGTCTGTACTCTGTCTGTACCCGAGTGTCTGTACTCTCTCTGTCTGTACCTGAGTGTCTGTACCTGTCTGTACCCGAGTGTCTGTACCCGAGTGTCTGTACTCTCTCTGTCTGTACCTGAGTGTCTGTACCTGTCTGTACCCGAGTGTCTGTACTCTGTCTGTCTGTACCTGAGTGTCTGTACCCGAGTGTCTGTACCTGAGTGTCTGTACCTGAGTGTCTGTACCTGAGTGTCTGTACCTGAGTGTCTGTACCTGTCTGTACCCGAGTGTCTGTACTCTGTCTGTCTGTACCTGAGTGTCTGTACTCTGTCTGTACCTGAGTGTCTGTACCTGAGTGTCTGTACCTGAGTGTCTGTACCCGAGTGTCTGTACTCTGTCTGTCTGTACCTGAGTGTCTGTACTCTGTCTGTACCTGAGTGTCTGTACCTGAGTGTCTGTACCTGTGTGTACCCGAGTGTCTGTACTCTGTCTGTCTGTACCTGAGTGTCTGTACTCTGTCTGTACCTGAGTGTCTGTACCTGAGTGTCTGTACCTGAGTGTCTGTACCTGAGTGTCTGTACCTGAGTGTCTGTACCTGTGTGTACCTGAGTGTCTGTACCCATCTGTCTGTACCTGTCTGTAGGCGAGGTCGATGCTCCCCTGCAGAGCTTCGAGCCACGACTGCTTCACCTCCTCAGAATCCGCCTGCAGAGCACAGCTCCTGAGAATACACAATATAACCGCATTATTTGTATACATTAAAAATACAACAAATGCACAATAAAACAACAACAACAACAATAGAAATAATGTTGAATACAAATAAATGTGTATATATTATGCATTAATTCTAACATGAAAATTAAAAGAGTGTACAATAAATAAAAACCATTATAATTAAAAATAAATAATAATAAATATCTTCCTAACTTTAATGAAATCAATAAACAGCTGTGATAATACTATTGATACGCTCCGAGGTCAATTAGTATTAATTATTATTTAATTTGTTGTATTTTTTTACTTGTGTTTCTAGATTTTTCTTTGCTTGCTTTGATTTAGATTTGTCCGTAGCGTTTATGTTTATTTAGGATCCCCAGTAGCTTTTGCTCTTGACAAAAGCTACTCTTCCTGGGGTCCGACACTTAAAACAATACAACAACATTCAAGACATCATTAACAACATTAACAACGTCACCAATATCATCAACAATCTCATCCACTTTCAATATCAATCTCAGCCAAGGATGAGTGCGCACGACCCCCACCAGCACAAAGCATGAGATCACATTCAATTAGGGTTCACAGCAAGGGGTACGTGGTCATTATCAGATGGCCCTTCAATCTCTTCTTGAAAGAGGCTCTGGACTCTATAGGCGCGTTCACACCGCGGTACTCTTCCCACAAAGGTTCATGAGAACTCTTTAGTTCAGATCGCGTTCACACCGGAAAAAGTCCCTGGGGGAGGATGAGGCAAATGAAGCCGCTGACGTCACTTCTTCTTCTTCTTCTGCTTTGGGTTTACTGGCAGGCCGCAACCCACTTCACGGCGTATACTGCCGCCCGGAGTCCCCGGCCGGAAGTCTCCCGGAGTTGGGGAAGGCTTCAGTAGCAGCTGCTGGGAGTCCCAGCAGCTGCTACTGAAGCCTTCCGGGTAAATCGCCAGAACGCCGACACCTCCTCATCTCCACCGCTCCACCGCTCCCATGTTTTATTTTGTGTTGCCATAAGTTAGTCTCTCTGCGTTTCTGCGCTGGGCTAATGCTAATGCTAATATAATGCTAATGCGAGGATAATAAAATGGCGGCTTCACAAAACTGTTTGGGAGTGTTACGGGGCGTGGTTTGCAATCCGCCCAGCCAATCAGACATATAGCTCTTTAGCGGGGACTTTGGAGCGGGTAAAAAGGTTCGCATGAACTACTTTTAGTACCGGCTCTTTTTGGTGTGAACGCGATCATGAACTAAGTTCTGATGAACCTTTGTGGGGAAAGTACCGCAGTGTGAACGGCAGCGAGGTGGTTTGGCAATGAGTTCCTTCATAGCTCTATAAGTCACAGAAGATGTGTCCTGGGTTTAGGTGCCCGTAGATGGCCTGATGCAGCGTGTCTAGTCTTATGGTCGCGCTCGTCTCTTGTGTAAACTTTGATCATAAAAATACGATGCTTTTTTGCTAAATTGGAATTGTTTTAGAAAAGTGATAACACGAGATTGCAGACGTTTCTCAACCGGAAGCCGGGATAGGCTTCTATGCATAACTCCAATATGAGTGTGCTTCGAAGAGTGGAGAGCGAGTCTGGCAGCCTTGTTTTGAGCTATTTGTAATTTCTGTAAATGTGTTTTTGCTGCTGATGACCATGTGACCGGACAGTACTCAGGATGTGACGGAACCAGAGACTGAATGCCTTGCTTCAAAGTGGTTGGTGTTACAGCCTGTGTACATGTTCTCGCCACAGCTATGCTCCTTCCCATTTTAGTTACGATACTGTCGATTTGCTTCGTCCACCGTAAACCAGAATCAAGAACAATGCCAAGCAGCTTGGTCTCGTGTACCTGTTCCTCTGGCTGACCAGCCGGCGTCAGGCTTAGTGAGGATCGCTGCTTCACATCTGTCTGGATCCGAACACCATTGCTTTTGTTTTTGCAATGTTGAGTACCAGTTTGTTATGGCTCTAATCTCTATTTTAAGTAGACAGTTTAACTCACTGCATGTTGATGCTGTACATTGTGGAATCATCAGCTTACATTATTACACTGGACTTATTTAATACGTAAGGAAGGTCTTTTGTGAATATAGAATACAACAAAGGCCCAAGCGGACTCCCCTGTGGGACCCCGCACTGCAACACCTTCCTCTCAGAGAAGCTCCCATTGAAAAAGACTTGCTGCCTTCTCCTAGTCAGGGAGCTCTCCATCCAGCACATAGCAACAGAACCAAAGCCATAGCAACAGAACCAAAGTCATAGCAACAGAACCAAAGCCATAGCAACAGAACTAGAGATGTCCCGATCCGATCACGTGATCGGGGATCGAAGATCACGTGATTTTCAAAAAATCGGGGATCGGGAGAAAAAAAATCGGGGATCGGGATTTTATTATTTAATGTTACAAAACAAAAATGACCATGTTCACGTCTTAAAGTCATCCTGAGGACTTAGCTTTGGTTTAAAATTACACAGCATCATGTATGTGTTGCTTCCTTTGGGCTTGTCTTCAGACCTGGTTATTCCTCTCAGAGCAGCAGAGTGGGCGCAGCGTCTGATAGCAGCAGCGAGCTAACGAGAGGCTACGTCCAGCTGGAGACTCGGGAGGCGGGACAGAGAACATGTCAGGAGTTTGGAAGTATTATGAAATTGAAAGCGAAGGCAGTGTAACAGCCAGATGCAATGTTTGCAAGGCAACAACAACACGGCGAGTACACAGCGGCCACTCGGGGAACGGCACTGAAGCAACCGACACTTTCAGAGGCGTTCAAAAGGAAAGAGAAACGGCCCCAGAACAGAGACGAGGCCAACACAATAACAGCCAGAGAGCTGAACTCATCGCGTTGGATGACCAGCCGTTATCCGTTACCTTTGTTTTCTCTCAATGCATTGCATGAAGATCGGATCGGGAAAAATCGGTATCGGCAGATTGTCAAAATCAAATGATCGGAACCGGATCGGGAGCAACAAAAGGTGATCGGGACATCCCTAAACAGAACCAAAGTCATAGCAACAGAAACAAAGTCATAGCAACAGAACCAAAGTCATAGCAACAGAACCAAAGCCATAGCAACAGAAACAAAGTCATAGCAACAGAACCAAAGTCATAGCAACAGAACCAAAGTCATAGCAACAGAAACAAAGTCATAGCAACAGAAACAAAGTCATAGCAACAGAACCAAAGCCATAGCAACAGAATCAAAGCCATAGCAACAGAACCAAAGTCATAGCAACAGAACCAAAGTCATAGCAACAGAACCAAAGCCATAGCAACAGAAACAAAGCCATAGCAACAGAACCAAAGCCATAGCAACAGAACAAAAGCCATAGCGACAGAACCAAAGCCATAGCATTTGAGTTTGTTCAGCAGCAGACTATGATCTATTACATCGAAAGCTGCGCTAAAGTGTAACATCACAGCTCCTACAAGCCTCCTATCATCCATGCTCTTGAACCAGTCGTCGGTCATTTGTGCAAGTGCTGTACTTGCAGAGTGACCATCTCTATGGGCATGTTGTTGGTAGTTCGTTGGCAGATTGTTACTTGGAAAGTAGTTTTGAATTTGGGTGTATACTATTTTGTCTATGAATCGACTCAACACTGGGAGGAGACTGATAGGTCGACTATGGAACCAGCAAAGGATTTTCTTTTATCCTTGGGTAATGGGATGACCTTGGCTTCCTTCCAGATCTCGGGGCACTCGCCTTGCTCTAAGCTGACTCAATGGCTTGGATATGTATTTGGCCGTCATTTTGAGCAGTTTACCATCCAAGTGCGTTGCCGTGCACCAGAGCAGATTCCTTGCATGTAAAACCTTACGGTACCACTTTACAATAAGACCACCCTTATAAAGGATTCATAAAGGGTTTCTAATTAGGTTATCAATTAGGTTGTAAACACTTTATTAATCATTAGGAACCATTGATAAACCAGTTCTAACATACATCAACACAGGCTTATATTGGCTACTTAGCGAGAATCAACTCAGTGAGCAACAGATACCAAGGCTGCTGGCCGATGAAGGAGACGAAGTAATCTAGGTAGCCAATATAAGGCTTAGCAGTACAGATACATGTGGGCTCACTATTTGGCAAGCAGCCGGTCACAGTCGCCCTGTGTATCTCATGTCTTATAAAAGCTTAGTAAGGATTTATAAAGTGTTCACGACCTGATTAATAAATGAATTGCAAACTATTCGTGAACCCTTGGTACGGGTGGTCTTCTTGTAAAGTGGTACCAACTTCTCTACTAATAATAATATGTTATTTTTAAAGCGGGTTGATCATCAGGACTCACTTCTGCACAGAGAGCAGATCGAAGCAGAAGCGCCGGTCGATGTTCTCCAGAGATTTGACGGCGCACAGTCGCAGATCCTCGAACAAAACCACCGACGCCTCCTGCAGAACAGACCACAGGAGCTCAAAGGTTTCATCAGCATGTGCTCAGCAGCTTCAGGGTAGACATGACAAGGACATTCTTCTGACCTGAGCTCCTCCAACATATATAATACAACACAAAAGAATAGTAGTGCAAGAAGTCTATATACATGTAAATAGAATATGAAATTAATAATGTACATTAAGACAGAATTAAATGATTGCTGTGATAACTATAATATAAATACGTACAAACAGAGACTAGGGTTCATACACTTTTTCACCAATGCCTTTACCTAATGTTCCAGGACCAAAACAATGACTCTTTCTCGGCGTTCCACTGAAAATGGTTTATTTGAACATGGAACAGGAAAATACGGTCTGAAACATGTTGCGTCTAAATCCAATAGTAGGCTAACGAGCTTCTACTCGCTAAAGCAACTCAAATCTCTCACCAGCAAAACACCTCGACAGTCAAATGCCATTTTATGTTTCGTTACTAAACGATACAGTATTTATTATCATTATAGTATTACTATTTCGGCGATTAGATCAAATATAAATTATATTATATATATATTATATGCATGCTTTAGTTCAAATTCCATGACTTTTCCAGGTTTGTAATGACCGTAACGGCCCGTCCGCACCGCGGCTTCGTCAGCTTCAAAAACGGTTTCCAACGCGTCTGCCCGTTCACTTTTCGCCGAACTGCATTGTGGGAAGCAGAGCGGAGCTTTCCTGGCGGCTGCAAAAGTTGAGCAATGTTCAACTTTTGAAGCTTCTGAAGCTTTCGGTGGAAGCTCTAGCCAATCAAACAGCTGCTTGTGGGTCAGGGGCGGGACATTCATGCGATTGGTTGTTGGTCGAGCGTCAGACACGCCCAGCTCCAAGCTTTTTTTGAAGCTGTAGTGTGGACGGGCCGTTAGAACCCTGAGAGACACGGCATGGAGAGATGAGGATATCACACAGTAGAATTCATGTGCTAATAAGCCCAATGTTTCAAATCAATTCAGTCAATTCAAGCTTACATTTTTTTCTATCCGATCTAAGTTGATAAGAGAAAAGCCCAATCGGGAGAAGCTGCTGGTTCCCTCGACTAAAAACGCAACAGGATTTCTCCAGGATTTTGGAAAATAGCTGGAAATAAGGTCTGTGTTTGATAACCTGTTTGATAAATGCACGTTTATTTGGGCTTTTGGGGGGGGGGACAGGAGACCGGCTGAGGGGGATCTGAGGGGCTTTGGGGGGTTGGTGGGGGGTGAGAAAGTCAGTGAGATATTGGGGGACCAAGGGTGTTTCTCAATGTCAAGGAAGGATGCTCCAGAGCCTCTATTTCAAGGATGCTACGTCATCGAGTC
>CM070493.1:2487970-2492970 GCA_036324585.1 Champsocephalus esox
AGTGAGTGAGTGAGTGAGTGAGTGTGTGTGAGTGTGTGAGTGAGTGAGTGAGTGAGTGAGTGAGTGAGTGTGTGAGTGAGTGAGTGAGTGTGTGTGTGAGAGTATGTGTGAGTGAGTGTGTGAGTGAAGTGAGTGAGTGAGTGTGAGTGAGTGAGTGTGTGAGAGTATGTGTGTATGTGTGAGTGAGTGTGAGTGAGTGTGAGTGAGTGAGTGAGTGAGTGTGAGAGAGTATGTGTGAGTGAGTGAGTGTGAGTGAGTGAGTGAGTGAGTGAGTGAGTGAGTGAGTGAGTGAGTGAGTGTGAGTGAGTGAGTGTGAGTGTGTGTGTGTGCGCTCACAGTGTGGAAGCTGATCATTTCCTGCAGGCCCTGGTTGAACTGATTCAAACAGTTCTGAGGGAAAGGAAACAGGAAGTCAGAGAGCAAACAGGAAACTAAGCTAAGCCTTTTCCTCCCGGAGAACTTCCCTACCTGATACGATAATAATAACAATTATATTAACAAGAAGTACACATATATAAAACAATAATAACCCCTGTGACTGTTATATAATGAATTATATCATTTTACATTACTTTAAACGAGTAATAATGTTGTCCCTACGTTGATGACGCTGTCCTTCTGGTGGAACATGGAGAGCTCAGCCAGGCCGGAGAGGAACAGCTGATTGGCTGCATTGTACACTTGTCCCGCCTCCACCATCTTGCTGCACAGCTTCATCACCTGATTGGTCAGAGACAACAGTCGACCAATCAGATCCCTTCAAAGGTCAGCCACATGAAGTAAGTTGGACAGAATGACAAGTATTCATAGCAGTATTACTGTTGTAAATGTAAAAATTACTCAGATATTGTACTCGAGTAAAAGTAGAAGTACTCAGACCTTGTACTTGAGTAAAAGTAGAAGTACTCAGGTCTTGTTCTTGAGTAAAAGTAGAAGTACTCAGATCTTGTACTTGAGTAAAAGTAGAAGTACTCAGATCTTGTACTTGAGTAAAAGTAGAAGTACTCAGATCTTGTTCTTGAGTAAAAGTAGAAGTACTCAGATCTTGTACTTGAGTAAAAGTAGAAGTACTCAGATCTTGTACTTGAGTAAAAGTAGAAGTACTCAGATCTTGTACTTGAGTAAAAGTAGAAGTACTCAGATCTTGTGCTTGAGAAAAAGTAGAAGTACTCAGATCTTGTACTTGAGTAAAAGTAGAAGTACTCAGATCTTGTACTTGAGTAAAAGTAGAAGTACTCAGATCTTGTTCTTGAGTAAAAGTAGAAGTACTCAGATCTTGTACTTGAGTAAAAGTAGAAGTACTCAGATATTGTACTTGAGTAAAAGTAGAAGTACTCAGATATTGTACTTGAGTAAAAGTAGAAGTACTCAGATCTTGTACTTGAGTAAAAGTAGAAGTACTCAGATCTTGTTCTTGAGTAAAAGTAGAAGTACTCAGATCTTGTACTTGAGTAAAAGTAGAAGTACTCAGATCTTGTACTTGAGTAAAAGTAGAAGTACTCAGATCTTGTACTTGAGTAAAAGTAGAAGTACTCAGATATTGTACTTGAGTAAAAGTAGAAGTACTCAGTCTTGTTCTTGAGTAAAAGTAGAAGTACTCAGATCTTGTTCTTGAGTAAAAGTAGAAGTACTCAGATCTTGTACTTGAGTAAAAGTAGAAGTACTCAGATCTTGTACTTGAGTAAAAGTAGAAGTACTCAGATCTTGTTCTTGAGTAAAAGTAGAAGTACTCAGATATTGTACTTGAGTAAAAGTAGAAGTACTCAGATCTTGTACTTGAGTAAAAGTAGAAGTACTCAGATCTTGTCTTGAGTAAAAGTAGAAGTACTCAGATCTTGTACTTGAGTAAAATTTAGAAGTACTCAGATCTTGTACTTGAGTAAAAGTAGAAGGACTCAGATCTTGTACTTGAGTAAAAGTAGAAGTACTCAGATATTGTACTTGAGTAAAAGTAGAAGTACTCAGGTCTTGTTCTTGAGTAAAAGTAGAAGTACTCAGATCTTGTTCTTGAGTAAAAGTAGAAGTACTCAGATCTTGTACTTGAGTAAAAGTAGAAGTACTCAGATCTTGTTCTTGAGTAAAAGTAGAAGGACTCAGATCTGTTCTTGAGTAAAAGTAGAAGTACTCAAATCTTGTACTTGAGTAAAAGTAGAAGTACTCAGATCTTGTACTTGAGTAAAAGTAGAAGTACTCAGATCTTGTTCTTGAGTAAAAGTAGAAGTACTCAGGTCGTGTTCTTGAGTAAAAGTAGAAGTACTCAGGTCTTGTACTTGAGTAAAAGTAGAAGTACCAGAGTGTAGGAATACTTCAACATGTAAAAACGCTGGGACTGTATAGTGTAGGGATATTAGCAGTATTAGCATCAGCATGTGTACCTTGTCCAGGTGTGTCTCGAGCACATTAACATCCGCCTCAAACAGCTCGAGCTTCAATCTGCAACAGAATACATAAAACATCATCATGACTTCTGCGCATGCGCGGGTTGGAGATGCTAGGTGTGTTCTTGACCTGCGAGTCTCTCTCCCTCTCTTACCTGAACTCAGGTGAATCTTTCACACACTCCTCAAAGTCCAGTAGCGAGTCCATGATGTCCTCTGTTGATGTCACCGAGTCAAAGTGGTTTTAAAGTTCATTAAACCCTCTCCATGTTGTTAGCCTGTTAGCTCACAGTTAGCTCCATTCAGAACCTCTCACTTGTACTCCACAATCCGTACAGAAACACCGATACACTTCTCCCAGGATCCGAGCAACCACCTTCACAAACAGCCGATTAATGAAGGCTCCTGTCCGCGTGTGTGTGTGCGCGTGCCTCGGATGAAAGTGTGAATAAAAGCGTGTGTGTTGTGTTGTCAGTGTAACAGCTGTCTGTGCTGCAGCCCGCTAGCTGCCCTGCTGTGACGACCAGCGCGTGGATATTAATGAGATGACCTCACGCCACGCGACGTTTCTCAAAGCACTTTTAAATGTCTTTATATTTTGTGGCCTTTTATTTTATGAATGCTTGTATTGTAGAACATTCTCGTGCACTTCAGGGATGATGGTATGGATGCAGATTTAGTCTTTTTTGTGCAGTTCGTTGTATTTGTAGGAACATGTAATATCCATAAAAACAAATGGGCTGACTCCAAACCACATTTTGTGCATTTCTATCAAGGCTTTAAACAATATATTAGCACTATAACAGACATGAGGAATGAGAAGGCAATCAAAACTCATTCGATATTCAAAAACATATTTAATCAACATCTATCTTTCTTTATTGACTGTATGTAATGTCTTGTTGCTCTCTCTCTCTCTCTCTCTCTCTCTCTCTCTCTCTCCTCTCTCTCTCTCTCTCTCTCTCTCTCTCTCTCACCTGTGTCCTCTCTCTCTCTCACCTGTCTGTTCTCTCTCTCTCTCACTCTCTCTCTCTCACCTGTCTGTCCTCTCTCTCTCTCTCTCTCTCACCTGTCCTCTCCTCTCTCTCTCACCTGTCTCTCTCACCTGTCTGTTCTCTCTCTCTCTCTCTCTCTCTCACTGTCTGTCTCCTCTCTCTCTCTCCTCTCACCTGTCTGTCCTCTCTCTCTCTCACCTGTCTGTTCTCTCTCTCTCTCTCTCTCACCTCTCTCTCTCTCTCTCTCTCACCTGTCTGTCCTCTCTCTCTCTCTCTCTCACCTGTCTGTCCTCTCTCTCTCTCACCTGTCTGTTCTCTCTCTCTCTCTCTCTCTCTCTCTCACCTGTCTGTCCTCTCTCTCTCTCACCTGTCTCTCCTCTCTCTCTCTCTCTCTCTCTCTCTCTCTCTCTCTCTCTCTCTCTCTCTCAATAGCACTCCACTCCTGATCACATGACACATAATATATACATGGATTCATTATTTTAAGTTGTTGATATAAAATCCTACTTTGTTCCAAACGGACCAAAGCAAATAATGATGTATGGTGGCCCATAAGGTCATAGAGACGTAAATGAAGCCGGTCCGTAGTTTAAAGAGTTACACGTCGCTGCCCGGTGAACGCACCATTAGTGAACAAAGTGATCAATGAACTAAAGGATCAAGAGAGAGTCTTTTATTCAACAATATTTAGAAACATTGGAGGAGAAAGATCACAGTTTGACATTTAGAACATTCCAGTATGATTCCAGATATCACCAGAAGAAGAAAAGAAGGCGATTGGTTTCAGACCATTATAAACACAAGACGCCATTTTGTGAATCCAAACAGAAATGTTACATGTGTCTTTAAGAGAAGAGACCCTGGGCTGCAGCGGATAGTTTAAAGATCAGCTCCTAAGTTCTAACCCTATCTCCTATTCCTCTCCTCTGAGTGAAAGGTCACGGGGTTAAGGGATAGTGGATAGGAGAATTCAAAAGGACTTAGGAGAAGGGACTGCGGTACTTTAGAGAATCGACTGCACTTCACTATCCCACGTGTTTATGATGCGCCAGCGGACGTCATTGTGTGCGTCTGCTGCTGTGGGGTAACCATGGAAACCACAGTTTTCTATACAGCGGACTACAACATGGATGTTCAATAAGAACGAGGGACTACTGTGAACTCATCAGAGACTCTGCTCCCGTGCTCTGATGCTGCTGCTCTGCTTTGTGAACGAGACAACAGAGAAACAGATTCTTCAGGACCAAAGCTGGAACTGAGATAATAAAGGAAAGTGAAACTTATGCTCGTCACCCTCTCCCTCCGGTCCACATCAATACAATGATCCCAACACGTATGATTGATGAACTAAAGATCTTAAATCTATACAGATGTATTTATTATAAACGTCAGTCCTTAACATCTGTCTCTGTGTATATCACCATTCAGACATCTTTAGAAGCTGAACAAACCCCACACAGCTCAGAGAAGACTGAGAGACTTTATTTGATCATTTCAGTGAAAACTAACGTTCATATTTCTCTTTTTGATTATTATACTGATGAACGTTCAGAACAAAGCACTTTGTAACTCACCACCTACGTTTTAAAATGCTTAATAAGCACCGTCACTTTCATGATATCATTAT
>CM070493.1:2497970-2552970 GCA_036324585.1 Champsocephalus esox
TTCTTCTTGATGTACTGGACTGTTTCCTCTTCAGTCTCTGAGTCACTTCCTGTCTGCGTCAGCAGGCCTCGTAGGAGTTCCTGATTGGTCTGCAGTGAAATACCCAGGAGGAAGCGCAGGAACAAGTCCAGGTGTCCGTTTGGACTCCGTAAGGCCTGGTCCACAGCCCTCTGGTAGAGATGTGTTAGTTTAGGTTTGTCTTTAGTCTTCTGGGAGGTTGCTGGTTCTTCTGACAGCAGGTTGACTCCAGAGTTGATGAAGGTCAGATGGACATGAAGAGCAGCCAGAAACTCCTGAACGCTCAGATGGACGAAGCAGAACACCTTGTCCTGGTACAGTCTGCACTCAATCAATCAATCAATCAATCAATGTTTATTTATATAGCCCAATATCACAAATGTTACATTTGTCTCAGTGGTCTTCACAGTGTGTACAGAATATCAGTATGACAATACGACACCCTCTGTCCTTAGACCCTCACATCGTACAAGGAAAAACTTCCAAAGAAAACCCAGTTTAAAGGGAAAAATGGGAGAAACCTCAGGGAGAGCAACAGAGGAGGGATCCCTCTCCCAGGACGGACAGACGTGCAATAGATGCCGTGTGTAAATTGAAAAGATAATACATTTGCAACATAGGTAGTCCAAATGTTTGGAAATGCATGTGTGTATAATAGGAAGATGAATCCACGAGGATATCCATCCAGGACCGATGATCCAGGACCACAGCCACGACTCAAGATCCAGCGCTCGCGATCCAGGACACAAGACCGCAGGATCATCCATGACTCCGGATCCCAGCGTATATAGACACCCAAAAAGAAAGACATTTGGGGAAGCTGGGTTAATCGGAACATGAGAGGACACAGGTATAGACAGAGAGAAGGAAGAAGTAAGATGTCCCCCGACAAACTAAGCCTATATCAGCAAAACTAGGGGCTGAATCTAATCAGCCCTAACTATAAGCTTTATCAAAAAGGAAGGTCTTAAGCGCACTCTTAAAAACGGATAGGGTGTCTGCCGCCCGAACACAAACTGGAAGCTGATTCCACAAATGTGGAGCTTGATAAGAAAAGGCTCTGGCTCCCATTGTACTTTTAGAGACTCTAGGAACAACCAACAACCCTGCATTCTTGGAACGCAATGCCCTAGTAGGACAGTAGGGTATAATGAGTTCTTTAAGGTAAGATGGCGCCTGCCCATTAAGGGCTTTGTAGGCGAGAAGAAGAATTTTAAATTCTATCCTGTGTTCTATAGGGAGCCAGTGTAAGGCAGCCAGAACAGGAGTAATGTGGTCCCTTCTCCTAACTCTGGTTAGTACACGAGCCGCAGCATTTTGAATCAGCTGAAGCGACTTGATTGACTTATTGGTACTCCCTGATAGTAAGGAGTTACAATAATCCAGCCTAGAAGTAACAAATGCATGGACTAGTTTCTCTGCATCGCTTTTGAGGCAAGATATGCCTGATTTTTGCAATGTTACGTAGATGGAAGTAGGCGGTCCTTGAAATTGATTTTATGTGGGCGTTAAAGGATAAATCCTGATCAAATATAACACCAAGATTCCTTACAGTCTCACTGGAGGCCAAATGAATGCCATCCATAGTTAGTATATCTTTAGATAATTTGTTTCGTAGATTCTTCGGGCCAAGTACAATAACTTCAGTTTTGGTCGTGTTTAACATCAAAAAGTTTAAGGTCATCCACGTTTTTAAGTCCTTAAGGCAGTCTTGAATTTTATTTAGATGATTAATTTCATCAGGCTTGATTGATAAATATAGTTGAGTATCATCCGCATAACAATGAAAGTTTACAGAATGATTCCTTATAATATTGCCTAACGGAAGCATATATAATGTGAACAAAATAGGTCCGAGCACTGAGCCCTGTGGCACTCCATGGCTAACTTTGGTTTGCGTGGAAGATTCATCATTAACACGTACAAACTGAGAGCGTTCAGATAGATAGGACCTAAACCAGCCTAAAGCAGTTCCCTGTATGCCAACTAAGTGCTCTAGTCTTTGCAATAGGATATCATGGTCGATAGTATCAAATGCAGCACTGAGATCGAGCAAAACAAGAATAGAGACAAGTCCCTTGTCTGAGGCTATTAGAATATCATTTGTGACTTTAACCAGAGCTGTCTCTGTGCTATGATGTGTTCTAAAGCCAGACTGAAAATCTTCAAATAAATCATTGTTTTTTAAGTAATCACACAACTGTTTTGCGACCGCTTTCTCAAGAATCTTTGAGAGGAACGGAAGATTAGAAATAGGTCTATAGTTGGCTAAAACCTCTGGATCGAGGTTGTGCTTTTTAAGAAGCGGTTTTATCACTGCTACTTTGAATGATTGTGGAACATAGCCTGATAATAAAGACATATTCATAATATTTAATAAAGAAGTGCTAATTAATGGAAAAACTTCCTTCAACAGCTTAGTTGGAATTGGGTCTAACATGCACGTTGATGGTTTAGAAGAGAGAATCATTGAATGTAATTGTTCAGGTTAATGGCTGAAAAGCATTCTAGTTTACTATCTAGTGTAATATTAGAACTTACGATTCCAGGAGCTGTTGATAACATTATACTGGTCGAAGGCAAGAGGTCATTAATTTTGTTTCTAAGAGTAACAATGTTATCGTTAAAAAAGCACATAAAATCATTACTACTGAGTGCTGTGGGAATAGAAGGCTCAATGGAGCTGTGGCTCTCTGTCAGCCTGGCTACAGTGCTGAAAAGAAATCTTGCATTATTCTTATTCTCATCTATTAATGAAGAGTAGTATGCTGCTCTCGCTTTACGCAGTGCTTTCTTATATTCATTGAGAGTAATATGCCAAATTAAACGAGATTCTTCAAGTTTAGTGGAACGCCATATCCTTTCAAGTTGTCTAGACTTTTGCTTTATTTTGCGGGTTTCGGCATTATGCCATGGAGCTAATCTATGTTGTTTTATTTTCTTCTTTTTCAAAGGAGCAACAGAGTCTAATTTTATTCGCAGCGCATCTATAGCACTATCAACAACATGATCAATTTGGGGTGGTGTACATTTTGTATAAGTTTCCTCCCTACATGCAGACATGCTATCGAGTTAAGTATTGGTGGAATCTCTTCCTTAAATGTGGCTATAGCACTAACAGATAGGTTTCTGCTGCAAGAGCTTTTGACTAATGCTTTGTAGTCTAGTAACAGTACTTCAAAAGTTACTAAGAAATGGTCGGATAAAGCAGGATTATGCGGTTCGACTAATAGTTGCTCAATTTCAATACCATAAGTCAGAACAAGGTCGAGAGTGTGATTATAGCAGTGGGTTGGTTTATTTACACTGACAGAAACCAACAGAATCTAATATAGAGTTAAATGCAACAGTAAGGCTATTTTTATCATCGTCAACATGAATATTAAAGTCACCTACGATAATTACTTTGTCTGTTTTAAGAACCAAAGTTGATAAAAACTCAGAGAATTCTGATAAGAATTCTGAATAAGGACCTGGTGCACGATACACTGTAACAAATAAGATTGGCTGCAAAGTTTTCCAGGTCGGATGCGTAAGACTAAAAACGAGGCTTTCAAAAGAGGTATAATTAATTTTGGTTTAGTATTGATAAGTAAACTTGAGTCAAAGATTGCTGCAACTCCACCTCCTCGGCCCGTGCCTCGAGCAATATGAGTGTTGACATGGCTGGGTGGAGTGGCCTCATTTATGCTGACATATTCTTCATGTCTCAACCAAGTTTCAGTGAGACAGCATATATCAATATTATAATCTGATATTAAATCATTTACCAATATTGCTTTAGATGCTAGAGATCTTATGTTTAAGAGACCACATTTAATCTTCCTGTTTTGTTGCACTGTAGTAGTTGTTACATTTACTTTTATTAGGTTATTATGTATGACACCTCTATTAGGTTTTACCTTCAAATTGTCCTTGGGCAGACACACACACCGCTAATATTGGGTATTTTATTGGGTTCGGGATTCCTATGGGTGACTGCCTAGGAGAGAGCGCAGAGAAGCGTGTAAGACTGCGACTCTGCCTCCTGGTCTCAACTCCAGTTTGTCATGGATTACGTCCACAAAGCCCTGAAATGTTTGCCGAAATGAGATCTGCACCTTTCAAAGTAGGGTGAATGCCGTCTCTCTTAATCAGACCAGGTATTCCCCAGAAGGCTGTCCAATTATTTACGAAAGCCCACATTGTTTGCTGGGCACCACCTAGACAACCAGCGCTGAAATGATGACATGCGGCTATACATGTCATCATTGATCAGATTGGGGAGGGGACCAGAGAAGATTACGGTGTCCGACATTGTTTTAGCATAACTACACACCGACTCCACATTAAGTTTGGTGCATTCTGATTGGCGTAAACGAACATCATTACCACCGACGTGAATAACAATCCTACCGTATTTGTGTTTATTTTTAGCCAGCAGTTTAAGATGCGCCTCAACGTCGCCCGCTCTGGCCCCCGGAATGCATGTGACTGTGGAGGCTTCGGTCTCTAAATTCACGTGTCTCATAATAGAGCTACCAATAACCAGAGTTGGCTTCTCAGCGGGTGTCTCGCTGAGTGGGGAATATCTGTTAGATACGTGAACGGGTTGGTGGGGACCTGCGGGTTTCGCTTTATGCCCCTTCTGAACAGTCATCCAGCCTCCCTGCTGCTCGGGAGTTGCCGGGGGACGGCTAAGAGGAGCTACCTTTGGCCGGTCCGCACTGGCTAACATGGGCTTTACTGTAGCTGAGTTACTTTCTAAGATGCGGAGCCGGGCTTCTATGGCTATGATTCCCGCCTCCAACCTAACAACTATACTACATTTAACACATGTATCCTTACCAGTAAGGGAGGCCGGGAAGTAACCAAACATGAGACAGGAAGAGCAGGAAATAACACCAGAGGGTGGGGAAAGAGCCATGGCTAGCTATCAAGCTAAAGTAGCTACCGTTAGCAAACCCGAAAAGAGTGTAGGCAACTGTGGAGTTACAGTCGCTAAGAGAAGGAGAGTTGTGAGTGCTTAAGCTGTAGTAACGTGTGATTACAACGTCAGGCAGTTGCCGTGATCAAGAGTTTTAAAACGATCGATTAAGTTAAGATAATAAGCTATCAGCAACAGAACAGTCACACAGGATACCCGGAGATGACAACAACAACAACAACAACAACAACAACAACAACAACCGTAAGTTACAACATGCTTACCGCAATAGGTTCCTCTCCTCTCTAAAGACCTGTGTGAACACTCCTGAGTACACTGAGGCTGCTCTGATATCGATGCCACACTCTGTCAGGTCGGACTCGTAGAAGATCAGGTTGCCTTTCTGCAGCTGCTCAAAAGACAGTTTCCCCAGAGCCTCCATCATCTTCCTGCTCTCTGGACTCCAGTGTTGATCTGTCTCAGCTCCTCCATCATACTTGACGTTCTTCACTTTGGACTGAACCACCAGGAAGTGGATGTACATCTCAGTCAGGGTCTTGGGCAGCTGTCCTCCCTCTCTGGTTTTCAACACCTCCTCCAGAACTGAAGCAGAGATCCAGCAGAAGACTGGGATGTGGCACATGATGTGGAGGCTTCGTGAGGTCTTGATGTGGGAGATGATGGTGCCGGCCTGCTTCTGATCTCTGAACCTCTTCCTGAAGTACTCCTCCTTCTGTGGGTCGGTGAACCCTCGGACCTCTGTCACCATGTCCACACACTCAGGAGGGATCTGATTGGCTGCTGCAGGTCGTGTGGTTATCCAGAGGCGAGCAGAGGGAAGCAGCTTCCCCCTGATGAGGTTTGTCAGCAGCCGATCCACTGAGGTGGACTCTGTGACATCAGTCAGGACCTCAGTGTGGAGGAAGTCCAGAGGAAGTCGACACTCATCCAGACCGTCAAAGATGAACACGACCGGGAACCGATCGAACCTGCAGATTCCTGCGTCTCTGGTTTCAGGGAAGAAGAGATGAACGAGTTCCACCAAGCTGTACTTGTTCTCTCTCACCACGTTCAGCTCTCTGAAGGTGAATGGAAATATGAACTGGATGTCCTGGTGGGCTTTGCCTTCAGCCCAGTCCAGAGTGAACTTCTGTGTTAAGACTGTTTTCCCGATGCCAGCCACGCCCTTTGTCAGCACTGCTCTGATTGGTGCATCTCTTCCAGGTGAGGCTTTGAAGAGGTCTTCTTGTCTGATGGTTGTTTCTGGTCTGTCTGGTTTCCTGGATGCTGATTCAATCTGTCTGACCTCATGTTCATCATTGACCTCTGCAGACCCCCCCTCTGTGATGTAGAGCTCGGTGTAGATGTCATGCAGGGGTTTCACATTTCCTTTTTTTGTGATTTTCCCAGAAATGAATTCAAACGTTTTCTTCAGGCTTGATTTGAGTTTATCATGGCACATGGAAATAATCTCTGAATGAAGCAAAAAGGAAAATTGACAATTAGAGGAGATACTACAAATAACTTGTGTCTAAATGAAGGCGTTATTAACGCGTTAACGGAAAAAAAATGTAACGCCACTAATTAATTTAACGCGATTAACGCATGTGCATTTTTTGTCCTCGGCCACCCTGTAGTTTCAGAGCGCATCGAGTTTAAAATACCGTCTACAAGCTGATGCTGCCGCCCGCTTGCTGGAGACCACACTTCCACGCTCACCGGCAGGCACCGACTGGCCATCGGGAGGACCGGGAGAGACCTTACATGTATTGTTGTTGTTAGCATCTGGTGCTAGCTAGCTGCGCTAACGGATATAAGGAGTTGTTTAAATGAAAACAGAGGAGCGACATTTCGTCGACAACTGCGCCGAGCACTTGACTTGATGCAGGAAGCAGACAGTGGGACATTGTACGAACAGTCAGCACACTCAGCACGGATAGTGCAGCGTCCAGGCAGCGCCCGTTCGAGCATATGCCTTGAGTTGCACAAAGCTCCAACGATCCATCACACAAAAAAAAACACACACACACACACGCACAGACACACACACACACACTTTGTATTGTATTATTATATGAGAGAGGTTCCAGGTTGAATTGAGGCGAAAGTTTGTAATGTTCAGAGGTTGTTGTGTTTAATACTCATGAGAATATTTGTCATTGTTCAAATGACAATGAAACATTAGCATAAAGCATATTTGTCCACTCATATGTTGACAAGAGTATTAAAAACTAGAAAAATATTCCTCTAAGGTACATTTAGAACAGATCAAAAATGCGCGATTCATTTGCGATTAATCGCGATTAACTATTTTAATCGACTGACAGCCCTAGTCTAAATACGTTCTCCTAATTCGACACAATAGTAGATTATTTTTCAACGATCAAGACCCTGTATGTTGTTGCATAATCATATGTAGCAAGCCAAACATATTGTCCTTGACAACAATTAATATCCAACGCTGAGAGAGTATTCTGATTAACAGTCGAGAACCATGGACCTCAACCTAACTGACTCTTATTCTGCTGCTTGGAGCTGAGGTATAACCCTGGTAGAGCCCAACCCCTACTGAGGATATATAAACAAAGCTTTGATTCCAGTTATTAAAGTATTGGATGGCTTTACTACAGCATAGTAACATAGTAGCCTAATATCCACAGAGTAAAAAGCCTTCCCTTCCTTCCAGAAGACAGGTGGTTGGGAAAACTCCAATGACACCTCCTTGCAAATGTAACCACTGGGCCCTTGTTAAAGACTTGAATGGAATCTACAATGGTCCGTCTGAATGTATGAACACTTCTGCATCAGAAAACTCTGATATTTAGAGCGTACCAATAACCTACAGTCTTCCAGATTGTCTATGTTGCCCCAGCTGGTGCCCTGACCCAGAGAGCCCACCCAAAGACTTCAAGAGGTCAAGACACTGTTGAGGTTTCCATATTGAGTTAAATAATTTAAACGAAAGTTAATATAATCAAATGTCATTTCGTATAACCCACAATGAAAAATCCATTATTTTTCACGTTGTTCAGTACTCACAGTATACAAAATGTAAACGGTTTGGAAAATTGATAGAGGGAGTAAGGTCTGTTATAGTTTATGTTAGGAAAATATCCCTCGTCATCGGCTTGGTCTTCAATATCAGGATACATGTCTTTATTATCCTTGCAAGAATGAAAGTATTCATCACACACAGAGCTGCATGGGACAACTAGTTCCCAGAACAGTGTCCTTCACATGCCTTGAACACAAGAGAGGGCGTTACAGTGACAAGATGCAGAAATACCGGTTCAAAGCAGTATTCAATGTTTAGTTCAGATTAGCTCCACGTCAGAAATGAGCATGCTTGATGTCTCTCTCCATAATGAGCATGCTTGATGTCTCTCTCCATAGAGGCTGAGTCATCATGTTAATCACATAGCTATCATCTGCCTCAAGCAGTCCTGATGCTCTTCAGGGTCATCTCACATCCTGTCATGTTCACAGCTACAGTTGGGATACCTTTGAAGCATGCTACTCTCACGTTGGAAGAGGACTTTCAGTATTTTCCTATATAGCTGAAAGAGGAAAAGCGGCAGAGGGGATTTTTCCTTGGCAAGTCAATGTGCGAAAAAGCACACGTCCGATCGTCCGGGACGTGTGCTTTACAATATCGGGCAAGTACATCTTTCCATTGACTTGTCCGATGGACAAGTGGCGTTTTTCGCCCATATTTATTGACAAATTATTGATAAATTCAACCTAACAAAAGGCAGAACTGTCCCCGCTGACCGCAGCGCTCGTCTCTCTCTCTCTCTCTCTCTCTCTCTCTCTCTCTCTCTCTCTCTCTCTCTCTCTCTCTCTCTCTCTCTCTCTCTCTCTCTCTCTCTCTCTCTCTCTCTCTCTCTCTCTCCTCTCTCTCTCTCTCTCTCTCTCTCTCTCTCTCTCTCTCTCTCTCTCTCTCTCGTTGTTAATATTGACCGCCATTTCCTTTTTGAAGTGAACCAGCCTCCCTGTCTGTGTCCTCCTCGCGCTGTCCCCAGACTCGGAGGAGCACAAACAAGTCCTGTTTCTCGCTTGAGGCCAGGAAAAGGCTCTGTGACCTTTGACCTGTGCTGGACTATGGTGATTTGTTGTATCTGAATGCACCTGCCAATTACCTGAGCAAATTGGATGCTGCGTATCACAGTGCTCTGAGATGTGTCACTAACTGTAAAGCACTTACTCATCACTGTACACTGTATACCAAGGCAGGTTTACCATCACTCTCTGTACGGAGGCTCAGTCTCTGGTACACGTTTATCTATAAAGCTATATTGGGTAAACTCCCGTATTATATCTGCTCTCTGATCACACAGAGAGTTGCAAGCAGCTATTGTCTGAGGTCACATGATGTGGTCTTGTTAGATGTGCCAAGAGCAAGGACTGTCTGAGGTAAGACAGCTTTTATGTGCGCAGCTCCACTTGCTGGAACAATCTTCAGCAGGAAGTGAAACTGAGCGATCTCATTCCTCTGCATGTTTTTAAAGCTAGGGTAAATGAAATGCTTGCTGATACAATGGGCACTTGTAAATGTCTATAACTATGTATCCTGTAAATATAATGTATAATGTCCTTTATTGTTTTATGTTTCATGTGGAACCTATATGCTGCAGGTCTCCCTTGAAAACGAGATCTATGATCTCAATGGGACCAATCTGGATAAATAAAGGTTTGAAATGAAATTAAATGAAAAACGTTATCCTGACTTTATTTTTTTTTGAGAAAGTTACCGATGCACCAAGGAGGAAGTGGAACACGAGACAACCATGTCATTGCAGACTGTTATGTTTACGTGGGGAAATGACAGTGCATACATTATTTGAGATATATATCGTACTTAGACTTCACTTTAAGGACATTTCGGCCAGGGGGACGTGTAACTCAGCGGGACGTGTAACTCAGAGAAGAGCAGCACCAGCGCTCAAAGAGCTTTTACGCACCGCCTACACTGTGTTTACCTTCATTGAACAGCTATGGGCGGACTGGGACTACAAATCAGCCCGGGACTCGCACCCAGCCCAGCCCACGTAAACTGTCAACGGGCGGCCCACTTCGGTACCGGCCCAATGGGAATCGTCCCGAACGTCCCGATGGCCAGTCTGCCACTGGCTCTGTGTGTGTGTGTGTGTGTGTGTGTGTGTGTGTGTGTGTGTGTGACAGCTGCGGGCAGCAGGTACTCTGAGAGTCACGGACATTAATTCATAGATCAAAGCAGACTGGTTTACAGACTCTCCTGTTTTTTGCCAATCCGGTGCTTAAACCAGTAGCTCTACACCCCTGGCCGAAATGTCCATACAATTAAGTCTGACTTCAAAATATATCTCAAATAATGTATGCACTGTCATTTCCCCACGTAAACATAACAGTCTGCAATGACATGGTTGTCTCGTGTTCCACTTCCTCCTTGGTGCATCGGTAACTTTCTCAAAAAAAATAAAGTCAGGATAACGGATTCGTTTCTCGTGCGCACGAGAAACGAATCCGTTATCCTGACTTTATTTTTCTCCCTCTGTTCCATGTCCCTTTAGGGGCTCCGTACCAAACTCACTTTGTACTCTCTAAAAACAATTTTTTTACACTGTAAGTACTCTCAAATTGGTTTTGTATTGCAACTGAAGAGGGTGATTTTGTTCCCGGTGACAAAACAATGAACTCTTGGTCTTTGCATCGGCAGAGACTAAAGTGACGGTTTTCATCTCAATGAACCTCAAAGGTGACCTGGGCAAGGACAGGAAAGAAGAGAGAGTCAAATCTCTATCCAATGGTTTCTTCCAAGAGCTGTTGTAGAGCTGAGCCCAAATGTGTGGTTTGTCTAGCCTGAAGTGAGCCATGTTCCTCTCCTTCACCAAGACCCAACTGGCATTGATGGACCCTTAGATGACACAGTGGTGCGTAGACCCCGGTGCATGGTTAAAGGATGACGCCCCGGTGTCCTTAATACAGGGGTGGTAGCTTTCTTCCTGACTGGCTCTCCTTTAAAGGTTTTACTACCCCTCACCTGGAACAAATAGCCCTGGGTGACTGTCAGAAACTGTTGACCCTGAACACACAGCTTTCAGGGCCCTGGGGGTACCTAAACCACGACACCATGTAAAGATGGTAATTGTCTGAGGGGTCTATCAGGACGGGGCACATTCTGTTATCATTCTGATCTACCTGACCACAGTCAAAAGACATGATGCAGGGTTATAAAAAATACAAGTCCCATCTTTGTAACATCTTTTTAATGACCTACCTGCAGGTTCTGAAGGGTGTTTTGATAATTTCTTCTTTAGATCATTCTCTTGTATCTCCCCCAAAACCATTATGGTGACTTTGAACGTATTGATGCAGTAGTTCAGAAACATCTGATCCACTGTGTCCATCCGGTCTGCATCCTCCAGACGACTCTTTGGGATTCCTTCGAATCCTAGGTACTTCTGCTGCAGGTACCACTTGAACTTTTTAAATTCCTCTTTCCCCAAATCTTCCAAAGTTCTTAAGAGGATCTTTTTAGGAGTCTCCATCTTTCCTGCACAGATTCAAAAGGAGAACATGTTATGTAGATATATTTATAAATATAGGAGAGGGATCATTGAAACAACAAGATTAGGACCCTAGCTATCGATTAGTTTCAGTAATCGGGGGGTGGGGGCTGCTCATATGGACCTCTGAACTTAAATAAATAACGTTGCAATCTGAGATATAACTTGTGTTATGACAGTCAAACGTACATTTTAAAATGTTGAAATAGTATTAGTGAGGAATGTAGTATGTTATTTAGACCAGTGAGACAATATAAGAATGCCTTTCAAAGCGTTTTTACATTTATAATTATTATAATTCCTTGCTTTCATTCTAACCATATGTGTATTTCCAACCCAGTCTCATAAAAAAACGTGTAATAACTACGTTGGTCCACAACGTAGGACGTAGTATTTCTACAAAAACGCCTCTGAAATTGTAAGATCCCTACGTTTTTTTTCACCATTCATTCCAATGGCTGGCATCTGTGTCACGTGATCTTCACATATCTCCCTGCAGAAAAAAAACCATGGCCGACATTCGTTTATTCTCGGTGGAAAATGCCTATTTTAAGGTTAGTTTGGCGATTAAAATGCGTTTTGATGTCATTTGATGCGAGAAATATGAGTTGTTATTTCAGATTATGTGTGCAGTGGATGCACATGGTCTTTAGTTTGCTAGTTATTATGAAGATTACTTCAGGAAATTGTGTCTATACAACGTTTTCATTGTTACCAATTGTTACCATTGTTACCTGTTGCTAGGGACGCTGCTATCGATATTGTTTCTGTTATGTTGTGTAAAATGGTTTTATCTTTATTGCTACCCCCTTCCCCGTCAGTGTATAGTGTTGGTCCACAGCGCAAACGTATTAGTTTAACAAAATCCGCATCTAAAATTGTGGCATAGTGTGGTGCCGAGAGATGGGAGTCGGAGGCGGGGTATCAAAGGTACAAGCTAGACTTTTATTTAGCATCTCAAAACACATGTAAACAGCTCCATGCCCGGGAAGCGAAGACCGGCGGAGACAGGAAGTCCGGCTCACCAACATGTCCGTGCAGAACAATACCCTAACCCATAGATCCGTGGGTGAATAATTTCAATCACCACAATAGATACGTTATTTTCCCCTGTGCAATTCTCCATGTACTCAACAATAACACATAATTATCCTTGTGTTTATTTAATTGTTTGATTAATAAACACAAGTTGGAGTCCGTCAGGACCGAGGGTCGGAGCAGCTCATTTGCTTTACAGAATATTACACCCGGAAGTAAGTATTCTCTCCGCTTCGCTTGACAAACCCCGTGATAGTCCTCAAGCTCTGTGATTGGAGAGTGTGCTCCGAGGGTTAAGCCGATCCTCGAACAGCACTTGAAATGGGATGGAACCACGGCAGACTGTCCAAAACTGGATTTGAACGGGTCCACCGCGTCCCCCCTCCCCCACCCCGTCCCCAGAACTACACATGCTGGCTATTGTGTTCCGCAACATGTTCTTTATGGCACGTCTCTACTGGGAGTTGTAGTTTTAAAAGACGTTTTCATATTTCCCATAATAAGAAGTTGCCAGTATTAAACTGTGTACATCCCTGGAGGTTTAGGGGACAGGAAACACTCACATTTAAAACATATAATTAATAAATGGGTGAAAATTGCTTGTGCCCATTATGGGCAGTATTAATATATATACCCACATGCCAGCTAAGGTCAGAAGAGCTTTATTTAACAGCTGGTCTTATGTCTGTGACCCCTCCTGTTGTTCATTGATGAGCCTGAAACATGCACTTGTCAAGGTTCAGAGACACATTGTGCAAATATGGCAGTAGCCATCGATCCTCTTAAGATAAGATATACTTTATTGATCCCAAGTTGGAAACATTTGCGTTACATCAGCATGTGTATAGTTGTAAATATGCAGTGGTGTTTATTTGTAAATCATTTAGTATAATCACACAAATTCTGTGTTTTATATTTAATAATGATGTGTTCTTTATTTATTGATTGTTCAATACCTGACAAGGCCGGAGATGAACAACTTGGGTCACAGGTTCCTCAACAGTGCATCACAAGACATCTTTCAATATGTGTGTACCTCCACCATTAAACTGTCATATTCTGCACATTTCTTATACTATCTACATACATCTTATAAGAGTATAATACATATGTATAATATCAGTTAAAATAAGTGCTTCAACATAGTTAACATTGCTGGAGGTATACACAAAGTTTTACATTCATTGCATAACTACACCTTTTGTGAATATGACATGTCAATAAACCTTAGACAATCTTGAAATCTTGAAAGGGATGTGCAAAATAGTCATTACATACAGTCTTTAATTAACTATTAGTAGAGAATAACGAGTAATGAACATACTTTATAGGGATTCTATTAATATCTATTAATAAAAATAATGAAATTCAATAACATGCTTTAACCACTAGGTGTCCCTTTATATCAGCTGTGCTCATCCAACCGTAGCTTCATCCTCCAGACCAGCAGTGGCCAGTGCAGTAGGCTCAGAAGACTGAAGAACGGGGTACCGCAGGGGTCTGTTCTCTCGCCGATGCTGTTCAATGTTTACATCCACGACCTACCTGATACAGCATCCAGTAAGCATGCTGAGCCGACCAACGTGGAAGGCGATGGAAGAGGGTCTTAACGAAGACATGGGCACACTAGTAGCATACCTCCGAAGGTGGCGCCTACAGCTCAGCGTCGGGAAAACAGTCGCAGCGGCATACCACCTTAGCACCAGAGAAGCCAGGAGGGAACTTGAGGTGCGCGTCATCAACAAATGTCTGGAGGTCCAGCAAGCCCCGAAGTATCTTGGAGTGCGTCTGGATCGGACATTATCCTTTAAAAAACACCTGGAAGAAGTCAAGGCCAAGGTGACATCCAGGGTCGCGCTGATCTGCCGCCTCGCTGGAACAACCTGGGGAGCCTCCGCTAAGACGCTGCGAATATCCACTCAAGCCCTGGTCTTCTCTGAAGCGGAATACTGCGCCCCAGTCTGGAGCAGAAGCCCTCATGCGAGAAAGGTCGACGTGGCTATCAATACCTCCCTCAGAATAATAACTGGATGCTTAAAGCCTACCCCTGTGTCCCTCTTGCCAGTCCTCGCGGGAATAGCACCGGCCGGCCTCCGACGGGAGGCTGCCACCCTCGCCCTGGCCAGGAAGGCACAACAGTATGACTGGCACATCCTGCACAACACCACAATAACTCCAGCACCTCCAAACAGGCTCAAGTCCCGCCACCCCTACAACATAGCAGCTCAAGAGATGCTCAACTCCACCTCTGAGGACATCTCCAGAGATGCATGGTTGGCAGCAGCTTGGAAGCAGGAGTGGGAGTCAGCCAGGCCCTCCCGAATCCACCGTTACATCTGGGACCCAGGAGATTGGAGGAGACGACCTACCGCGCCGGCAGTGGACCACTCTGAACCGTCTACAAACTGGGGTCGGTCGCTTTAAAACCTCGATGAAGATGTGGGGCTTGGCGGACAGTGTGGCATGTGAGTGCGGTGACCCTGAGCAGACCGCTGTCCATATAATCACCATCTGCCCCTTATATAGACCGCCCTCGGAAGCCAGCCTCTTCGACCTAGGACCAGAGATGCAGGCATGGCTACACGACACCGAGTTGGACATCTAACGTTATACGAAAGAAGAAGAAGAAGATATCAGCTGTGCAGCTTTATGGTGTAAATACAGCCTATATACCAATTGGATCAAATATAAAAGTCAGCCGAATTAGTGTTGATACTGCAAGGAGACGTATTGTGTGAAACGAAATGGAAGATGTTGTTTAATGGCTGATATATTTATGATCCACGTCACGTTTCCAGTGTTGGCGGCAGTTCCTCATGTTTGTCTAGAAGTCTTCTCATCAGGGCTATAAATACAGAACTACGGCAGATATGTAATATTTAATGCAGCCGAACTGTGTATTACAACGCCGTTATGTGATGACTCTCAAAGAGAAAAGCAAGAACACTCGGAATAAAGTGTTTTCGGTCTGTTTCCGGTATTTGTTAATGACGATGTGCTGTGAGATGTGAGACTGGAATTGCACAGGGGGAAAATAACGTATCTATGCCACAATTTTAGATGCGGATTTTGTTACTAATGGGACACTAATACTACATAGTTTGCGCTGTGGACCAACACTATACTTTGACGGGGAAGGGGGTAGCAAAAAAGATAACACAATTAAACAGTTACACAACATAACAGAAATAATATCGATAGCAGCGTCCCTAGCAACCACCTTGGTAACAATGAAAACGTTGTATAGACACAATTTCCTGAAGTAATCTTCGTAATAACTAGCAAACTAAAGATCATGTGCATCCACTGCACAGATAATCTGAAATAACAACTCATATTTCTCGCATCAAATGACATCAAAACGCATTTTAATGGCCAAACTAACTTTGAAATAGGCATTTCAACCCAGAATAAAACGAAGTTCGGCCATGTTTTTTTTTCTGCAGGGTGAAATGTGAAGATCACGTGACATAGACGCCAGCCATTGGAATGAATGGTGAAAAAAAACGTAGGGATCCTACAATTTCAGAGGCCTTTTTGTAGAAATACTACATCCTACGTTGTGGACCAACGTAGTTGTTACACGTTTTTTTGTGAGACTGGGTTGGTATTTCACAAGTTGCTGCAAACTTATAATAAACCTCAATTTGATTTTTTTAAATGTGCATAAATACTTTTACATACAGCTCGCCTCCTGAACTTTGGATGGAATTAATATATCTACACGAGTAACTGTGTATTTTATATTCGATTAAGGGTGTGTGACGACCCCTCCACACCATTAGGCGTTCCGTTGTCTCTCTCCTTCTGTTTGTAGGTTCGCCAGTCTTGCAGGTGATTGTTAACTGATGAGCTGCACCTGGGCCTGGGGTAGCTGCTAAATGACAGCCCATCGAGTTTCGGGAGTCAGCTCTTATTCCTCTCGCACACTCCCCGTGTGAGCCTCGCGCCGCGGCTGTCTGTTTTTGTATCAACTACTATTAAATGATTACCAGAGTGATCAAATCTCTGCTTGTGGATCGTCTTTTTACACACACGGAATTTTGAGACATACTTTCCGCCGGTCTCGGCTCAAATCTACTCGTGTCACTCGGTTATATTCAGAAACCACGTGATGGCCTGCTGATGACGACATTTCCGCATGATTTCAAAGTAAGAGCTTGATGGTGTGTGTAAAGGGCTGAGAGGCAGGGTAGTGGGAGGCACCTACATTCCCAACAGGTGGCTCCAACCTCTTCCAATTAGCAGTATTGGGAGCAGGTGTGGAGACCTCACACCTGGTGCTAATCACTCCCTGAAGGGAGACAAACAGTGGCGGCGCCAGGGTATGGCTGGGGTAGGCTACAGCCATACCAAGAAATGGCTTAGCCCTACCTTAGCCCGACCATGAAAAAGTATGTTAAAGTAAGCATGTTAAGAACACGGATTGCGAAAATCTAGCGGTCGTGTCCACAACACACAAACTGATCCTGCTCAGCTGTAACAACAAGTGCACGTTACTGACGCAATATGGTTGAGACCATTCGGGCTTATGCTAGAGGGGTGCAAGGAATAGTCTAAGTAGTGGGGGAGTTTTATACATTAAATGTGTGGAAATTCTCTCGCGTTATAATATCAGCGCACCGCGGTCAGATCAAAATGTCTCCGAATGCAATTTGAACAGACCTACAGCCAATCAGAGCAACGACACGTTGGGTCTGCTGCGTTGTGCATTACTGATACGTCGATACGTCACGTTCAGTGAAAAGTCCCCAAACTTGCGCCGAGTAAATTGCAGCAGACAGCAAAACTTCTAGGATTAATTGTATATTTCGGATGGATAGATTTGTTCTTAAACGCCCTCGCATTGAGGTACAAGTCGAACAGGTGCCAGAGTCACACGACCCACCTGAAGAGTGAATAGTGAGTTTTGAATATATTTTGTAATAATGGGTCATTTGAAAAAGTGTTTTGTATGACGATAGAGACACAGGCCACCTGTTGTGTGTTGTGTCTGTGTGTCTCACTCTCTGTCTCTCTCTCTCACTCTCTCCCTCTCCCTCTCTCTCTCCCTCTCTCTCTCTCTCTCTCCCTCTCCGTGTGAATTCTATATGCCAACTTTTCTTGTTTCTGCCGCTGCGTAGCATGTTGTAACAACGTGGAATTAGCAGAATAGGCTATTGTACCATGTGGAGGTCAAAAATGCCTAACAGCAGCCTCCCCTATCCAGAGGGGAGCAACAGTGCAGCCTAACCCAGGTCGATTCATCCCCAAAATGACAGAGAGTGATGAGATAGAGGCCTACTTAACAGCCTTTGAGCGCACTGCTGAAAGAGAGGGCTGGCCAAGGGACTCCTGGGCTCATCTGGTTGGACCATTCCTCCTGGGCCCGGCACAGCAAGCTTACTTCGACCTCCCTCCTGACCAAGCAAAGGATTACGTCGTCTTGAAGAGGGAAATCCTGGCGAGGTATGGCTACAGCTTAGCAGCTAGAGCCCAGCGAGTCAATGACTGGAAATACAAGCCAGAGTTGTCAGCCAGGGCCCAGATGTATGACCTAGCCCGGGTAACCAGAGCCTGGCTGATATGCAACCCCTAAAAGTTAAGTGTTTTAGAGAGGATAATGATGGACAAATACATTCGGTCTCTGCCCTATGAGGTCAAGAAAATGACAAGCCAGCAGAATCCAGCCAATCTGGATGAGTTGGTTAACCTAGTGGAGAGCCACGTGGTCACAGCGGACCTGCTTAAGTCCACACGAACAGACACAGAGTGGGGCCGGAAAGTCAGTGGGGAAGCATCACGGACTAGACGGGGACGAGAACCGCCACGGGAACCAGAAGAGGTAAGGCGACGACAGTCCTACCTGCCAGAGGGCCAACCGCGTTGCTACCAGTGTGGGGAGACAGGCCACTTTTCCTGGGACTTCCCAGGGAAGGATGAGCTAATTCCGACCACCCACTCATCTGGTGCAAGGCCCTGCCACCTTCTTTACTCTTGCTGGGTACAGGAAAGCTCTCTGGCTCAAATGATTCCAATCAAAGTAAATGGAAAAGATGCAGAGGCGCTAGTTGACTCAGGAAGTGTGGTGTCCCTCATTCAATCCCTTCTCCTTGACCAATTTTCCATCTGAAGAGACTGTGCCCGTCTCCTGTGTCCATGGGGACACTAAGTTATACCCCACATGCTTCATCCACCTTACCACAGTTAAAGGCAGTTTTGAGCTAAAAGTGGGGGTAGTTCCTTCCCTACCAGTCCCAGTCTTGGTGGGGCGAGACTGCCCACTATACAAGCGCTTGCGGCACCAGAAGGAGGTGAGTCCCAAAAAGCCCAAGCGTGCCAAAGGAAAACGAGGGAAAGGACAAATTGCCACCCAGGGTACTTCTCCTCAGCAGTCCCCCAAAGTTGTGTGTGCTGTGCCGGAGGAGCAGAGAGCCAACTAATCTTCCAGTGCAGATGAGGCAAATGATAACCCTTTTGTTGCTTTCCCTGGAGACCTAAGCACAGGGGAGGAGGAGGGTGAAGTCGCATTGATTCCAAGTTTAAAGGGCCAGTTCGGGACCGCCCAGATGGAAGACCCCAATCTGTTGCATGCACACAGCAATGTTACGGAAATAGAGGGAAAACCAGTTCCAGGAGTAGGTGAGCTTACATATCCTCATTTCCTAATAAAAAATAATCTGTTATACTATGCCAAGGAGGTTGAAGGTCAGCGAAGAGACTTGTTGGTTGTCCCAAAACAATATGTATCCACAGTGTTGCATCTGGCTCACAGCCATGTCCTAGGGGCCCACCTAGGGGTTGAGAAGACCAGGCAGCGGATTGGGAGCCGGTTCCACTGGCCAGGGGTGGTAAGAGCTATAGAGGATTATTGTCGCTCCTTTGTTGAATGTCAAAAGATGTCCCCTAATACCTCAACCAATAATCGATGTACCGCTTTCTTGCATTGCCATGGACTTAGTGGGACCGCTGGTGAAGTCTGCCCGGGGACATCAGTATATTCTTGTGATCCTTGACTATGCAACCAGGTACCCGGAGGCCATTCCGTTGAGGAACATGACAATGAAAGTGATTGCACGGGAGCTGCTTCACCTATTCCGCCGAGTTGGGATTCCTAAAGAGATGCTAACAGACCAAGGCACTCCCTTCATGTCCAAGATAATGAAGGATCTCTGCAGGCTCTTCAAGGTAAAACAGCTTCGTACCTCCGTCTACCATCCTCAGACAGACGGGTTGGTAGAACGCTTTAACAAGACATTGAAATCCATGTTAAAGAAGGTTGTTGACAAGGATGGTCGTAACTGGGACCAGCTTCTGCCCTATGTCCTGTTTTCAATGAGGGAAGTTCCACAGGCTTCAATCGGGTTCTCCCCCTTCGAGCTGCTGTACGGCCGACAGCACAGAGGACTTCTCGACACCGCGAAGGAAGCCTGGGAGGAGCAGCCAAGCCCCCATCGGAGCCTGATTGAGCATGTAGAGACGATGCAGGCGCATTTGAAAGATGTTTGGCCCATGATGAGAGAGCACATGGCTCAAGCCCAAGAAGCCCAGAGGAAAGTGTATAACAGAGGTGCCCAACCGCGTGAGTTCCTGCCCGGGGATAAAGTGCTTCTACTGGTCCCCACCACAGAACACAAATTCCTGGCGTCGTGGCAAGGTCCCTATGAAGTCGCAGAGAAGGTGGGACCAGTCAATTACAAGGTACGCCAACCTGGCCGTCGCAAACCATCCCAAATATACCATGGTAACCTGTTAACGAAATGGTACGCCCGTGAGGCACTGCTGTGTTGTTCTTCCCCGGTTGTGTCCCCCTCTTCTCCAGACAACGAAGGGGCCGAAGTTGAAATGGTCCAGGGCTATCCAAAGCTCAGTTACAGCAAACGAAGGAACTGGTTCAGCAGAGTTTGGATGTGTTCTCACTACGACCTGGATGCACAACGATGGTGGAACACCAAATCCACACAGAGCCGGGCCAAAAGGTAAAGATGCGGCCCTACCGAGTGCCCGAGGCAAGACGGGCGGCCATTGAGCAAGAACTGCAGAAAATGCTGGCTGTGGGGGTAATTGAAGAATCTCACAGTGAGTGGACCAGCCCTGTCATTCTGGTTCCTGAGCCAGACCAAACTAACAGGTTCTGTAATGATTTCAGAAAATTGAATGAAATCTCCAATTACGGTTGCTGTTTGTCTGGTCATTAGTCTGCCTGTGAGTGTTTTCAGCTGTGTGTGTGTTTATGTAAATGAGCTGTGTGGTTGCCCCAACATCATTGGCTGCCCATCTCCTGGTCCGCCTCTGAAGATGGGGATTGGATTGATGTCCAATCGCAGCGCACAGCCGGCGCACACCTGCTGGGGAGGAGTACAAAGGCTGAGGACTATCACCACTCTGGAGGCTCTGCTGTGTGAGCGGAGGCCTCTCGCTTGTTGCTCTCGTTTGTGTGCAACTGTGTAACCAGTGGTTAACTAGTGTGATCGTGTGTGTTAGTAGTGCCTAGAGTAGCTTAGTTAGAGGTTAGAGTAGTTTAATAGGGTGTTTAGAGTAGCTTAGGTTTTTGTGACTGTTGCCTTTAGTTTACCTGTGTGTTTTGGATAAATTCCCTGTGTTAGTCTGTACCACTTGTAAAGTGAGGTTTTGTTTAGTTCTTATTTAGTGTGAGTGTTATTTCTTTGTATGTACACAGGCTCATTTTTAAGAGTCCTCCCTTTGTTTGGTTATCTGTCAACCTGTGCCCTTTTGGCCCTTTTTGTTTGTTCAGGCTGCACGCCTGCCATTTTGTTTACCGCTGCTATTATAAATAAATCACTTATAATTAATACCAATACCACTCTGGTCGTGTCGCTTCCCTTTGGTTCCCCTAGCCCAATAGGGAACGTAACACATGGGGGCTCGTCCGGGATATATAACACGTGGTGGCTCGTCCGGGATATATAACACGTGGGGGCTCGTCCGGGATATATAACACATGGGGGCTCGTCCGGGATATATAACACGTGGTGGCTCGTCCGGGATATATAACACGTGGGGGCTCGTCCGGGATATATAACACGTGGGGACTCGTCCGGGATATATAACACGTGGGGGCTCGTCCGGGATATATAACACGTGGGGGCTCGTCCGGGATATATAACACGTGGGGGCTCGTCCGGGATATATAACACGTGGGGGCTCGTCCGGGATATATAACACATGGGGGCTCGTCCGGGATATATAACACGTGGGGGCTCGTCCGGGATATATAACACGTGGGGGCTCGTCCGGGATATATAACACGTGGGGGCTCGTCCGGGATATATAACACGTGGGGACTCGTCCGGGATATATAACACGTGGTGGCTCGTCCGGGATATATAACACGTGGGGGCTCGTCCGGGATATATAACACGTGGGGGCTCGTCCGGGATATATAACACGTGGGGACTCCTCGGGATATATAACACGTGGGGGCTCGTCCGGGACATATAACACGTGGGGACTCGTCCGGGATATATAACACGTGGGGGGTCGTCCGGGATATATAACTTAATTCCTGGGGTTATAACTGTTTTTTTATTGCTGAAAAAAATGTTAGTAAGGTTGTGTGCAGTTTAGCTGAGTATGGCAACTTTTGATTTGGAGTGGTTTTTGGTCTGTCCTTCTCATGAGCAGGTAGTTCAGTGTCGTAGAGACGACTTATATGAGCGCAACATTTCAGCTCGCGGTGAATAAACAATTATTAAAAAAGGAACTGAGGGCCTTAGTAGTGGATGAGTTGATGAGGAAAGGGTTACTAGTACTGGCTGCACCTGCTGAGCTCACTGTGTCTGAGGTCCTAACTGAAGATAACGTTAAGGCAGAGGCATGAGGCAGAGTTTACGTTTGACAAGGGAGAAGGTGGTGACAGTGAGTTATAATATTCATCGTGTCCTTTCTACTGTATATGCATATATTCCTGTATATTTTATTTAATGTTTATAGGAATTGTTTCAACACATTTCACAATTTGGGATGAATGAAGTGTCTGTCTGCCTGTTGGTCTGTAGCCTCATCCCAATACCCCTCCTCGACTCCTCTCTTCCCCTTCCCCGGGACTTGGAAATCGATCAAGACACGCCATTTTGAAGGATGTCCCAATAGCTGAAATGCACACGGAAGAGTCGAGGAGGGGTGCGGGAGGAGACCATGGAGGAGACGAAAAGGGAGGATACACGAGAGACTACGCGGAAGTGTTTTCACTAAAGCCCCGCCCCCACCTTCACAGCTGGTCGGTATCAACAGAGGAAAACCGACAACTGGAAGATGAGTGGAAAAGCGTCACATATGTATAAGTGCTCACAGCTCTATGTGCAATTCATTTCTAAAAGGCTTTCACATTACCATAATTATATTTTTATTTAAATGGGCTACATTTTACACCAAAACGGAACACAAAAGCAGGACCAACCATCATACATTGAATTCCTTGACTAACAAGAGAAAGATTCATTTAAATAAATATTTAACCACAAATGGGCCGGTTCTAAAGGTTCTTCAGTTCAGCCCGATGAGAGGGGATACAGCTGTGCACATGTCATCATTAACAGACGTCGTTTAAGAGTGACGTTTGAGTGAACGAGGACATCCCAATTAATACCTGAGGACTCCTCTGTCCTCGCGTCACCTCCTCGTGTCTCTCGCTCGCATCTTACGGAGGCGGAGCTAAGATGCAAGGAAGGGACGCGAGTGAGGGAAAGGAGGAGTCGAGGAGGGGTATTGGGATGTGTGTAAAAAGACTATCCACAAGCAGAGATTTCAGATCCACAAACGCATTTTTGGTCGACAAATACAAAATGGATTCACAAATGCCTGATCGAAAGTTGTAAATGTTAGAGATATTCAAAGATCCTTTTTTTATTTGTATAAATATTTTGTGTATTTGCAGATCCGTTTACATTTGCAAATGTATTTGTGAGTTTGTAAATCTTTTTAATGCATTTGTGGATGGTGTTTTACTTTTACAAATCACGTATTTACACACAAATTATTTTTATGTTCACACAAATGATATGCCCATCTATGTGCTGAAGGCTCTTCAGTGAAAACAGGTCAGTGTCAGTGTAGGAGGATGGCTGTATCTCAGCCCTTCTCACTTCATCCATGCACTTTAGTTCAGAGTATTAAGAGTTAAATAATAAATACTTCTCAGTCACATGATCAGAGTTGGCAGACCGGTTCTGACACACTGATTTTTCACTGATGATGTGTGTTCTGTATGTTAGTGATCTAAGATAACAATCAGACTGCTGCTCATTCTTAATATATCTACACGAGTAACTTTCTAAAAGAAACATTTGATTAAGGATGTCACATTACCAGAAAGTTAGTAGATACTTATACTTGTGAAATTCCTCAATATCCGATTAATTACCACTTTAAAAGATGGCGTCTGCTTTCAAATCTATTTCTTAAAGCCGACTAGCCAAATACTTTTGTCTTTAAAGGCCTTTTTACAAAATCTCTCCCTGTTCATGCAACATAACTATTATATTTATCCCCAAGTCTTTCATTCCAAACATTAAAAAAGCGTCTGAAACAAATTCGTTTTCCTTCGGTTAGAACATGTGTTAATGCACCCACATGTTTCTGTGTTTAACTCTTTCTACATTCTGTAGAACGGATGCATTTTGGCGGATTTATGGGTGCAGATAGAAAATCATCATCTGAATCTTTACAACTTTTTTAATATTTACATATTTAAATGATGGCAAAAGGTTTAAGAAAAAGAGAAAGGATAGTTGACATGTTGTCTTCCTTTGGGGACCCCTGAAGTCTGAGAGGGCCCCAAAGGAGTGTAAAAACACCTCAGAGTCACGTGAGAACCGGTGTAACAGATATAAGGAACCCAGTCAGTGAGAGGTGATGTAGTTCTACTAGGTGACCACTAGATGGTGCTAACTGACCCTCTAATGAAATGAAGATTAGCTCTGATATATGATGTGATATGTGATGCATGTCTGCCTGATCACACACATTGGGAGATATGTAATTTGTTGTTGAATGGACTATGCACTACAAGTAAACTGCTTTCTCAATACAGTTTCAACAAAAGTCAGACTTATGTTTAGATAACAGAACATATTGTTGATCAAAAAATATGGTTAAGTTATTTAAATAATTCCGGTACAGACTATTATTCAAACGATGTTCTCCCTACACGGTATTTTCTGGACTGATGTCAGAGTAGGAGGATGGCTGTATCTGAGCCCTTCTCACTTCCTCCATGCACTTTAGTTCAGAGTCTTAAGAGTTGAATAATAAATACTCAGTCACATGACCTGAGTTCTTAGACCGGTTCTGACACACCCTGCATTTCCACTGATGATGTGTGTTCTCCATGTTAGTGATCTACGATAACAATCAGACGGCTGCTCATTCTACCTGAAAAACACTGACAACAGAACATGGACATCTGTCTAAATTAATTCTGCTTTAACTCAGAGAGAAACACAATATTTCAAACCAACCTGATCTCACCAGAATGCGTGACTCCACCACGACTCCTTAACACTGCATTGCGTGGTGGAGTCACGAACTTTGTTACATTTACGTGTCTGCACCACGCAAACAACCCCAATGTAAAGTGAATGAGGCTCCTTTGTCGTGGTGCACACACGCATTTCTGCAACGTCCCGCAGTGAGCTTTTATTCTATAAAACGTTTTTTAAAATCTACTTTATAGCTTGTAGTAACTCGCGGGAGGCTTCTTTTATTTTATTTGTACTCATAATAATTTTTATTTTTCGTCAGAATGTATTATGGTGCATTAGTTACGAATTTTTGTTCTCAAAAAACAGTGCATTGTGGGTAATGCAACTGTGATTTTTAGTTTTTAGTTTTTAAGGAAGGCCAGAGCTTCAGCTGTGTCAAATAGATTGTTCCCTTTAGTTAACGTTTTTTAAAAGAACATTATATTCCGATTTGATCATGTCCCCTTTATTGTATTACGGAGAGCAATGTGAGCGTCCATTCCCATTGGATAACGCAGAATTTTACACCCGGAAAGTAAGTATTCTGAAGCTCTGGCCTCCAAAAACTAATAATTTAATAAAAATCACAGTTGCATTACCCACAATGCACTGTTTGTTTTGAGTACACAAATTCGTAACTAATGCACCATAATACATTCTAACGAAAAATAAAAATTATGATGAATACAAATAAAATAAAAGAAGCCTCCCGCGAGTTACTACAAGCTATAAAGAAGATTTAAAAAACGTTTTATAGAATAAAAGCTCACTGCTGGACGTTGTAGAAATGCGTGTGTGCGCCACGACAAACGAGCCTCATTCACTTTACATTGGGGTTGTTTGCGTGGTGCCGACACGTGAATGTAACAAAGTTCGTGAGTCCACCACGCAATGCGGTGTTAAGGAGTCGTGGTGGAGTCACGCATTCTGGTGAGATCAGGTTGTTTCAAACAGATATTTAGAATCAGCATGAAGACACGCGTCCAGGTAAACAGAGACACAGCGCAATGTGATCAGAGTGACTGATGATGAGACGGGTTCCTCTGGAGGATTCTCACCTGCTGAACTCTCTCCAGGTCCACTCAGACTCTCTTCGTGTGCGGAGGAAACTCAGCTCTTCCTCGTCTGTCCTGTGTCTGCATGCATCTGATCTGAGGCCGCCGTCACACCCTCACAACACACCTCGGAGTCACGTGAGAACCGGTGTAACAGGGACGAGCCGTCAGAGGAGGAAGAGCAACACCTGAGCTCAAATATATTTGCATACAACATACACAGCCTGTAACATTTGACGTTTGATTCCCATCACTTTATAAAATCAAAACCATCAAACTGGCCTCTCTCTCTCCAGACCCGGCGGCAGACATACGTCTCTGGGCGGGACTTTGATGCACCAGGCGGGCCCACCCCGAAACTTACATTTCCCGGGAAAACTGAATTGTGAAAGAGCTGACATGCTGAAAACCCAACGCCTGCAGGGGGTCTGGGGGGATTCTCCCCCAGGAGATGTTTTAAAATACTAACATAAAATACACATTCTGGTCTCTCTTGAGAAGAATATAAATAAATCTATTACTACACAACATATTTAAAAAAAAATGAATGCCATTTAAGTTTTCTGTTACTTAGTTCTGAAAGCTGAACCGGCTGCTCCTCACAGAGAGAAGAGGGAAGAGGCTGTGAGTTACTTCACATTGTGGATAAGGGTGGATAGCCCCCATTGTTCTGAGTGTCAACATGACAGACAGCCCACACATCAATCATCATCACACCATGGGGTCTGATTTCATTACGTGTTGATTTCTATCAACACGTAATGTTGTATCGATGTATATAGAGATGTACTGTAACTACAGCAAACAGTATTCTCCGTCGGGACTTCCTGCAACAACACCACGCCGTTATCTTGATTCTGATTGGCCAGAGGACATTATCAAAGATGTTCTATTGAGAAGACGATCACTACGTGACAAAAGTTTTCAAACCGTTTCTAGTCTTCGATATTTCCAGACGAGTGAATCAAGTGAATCATTCTTACTAACTGCTGTCTGTGCAATTTACTCCGCGCGAGTTGGCGGACTTTATTTAGCTTACTTTAAAATCATTTTTCATGGTGGGGCTAAGCCATTTCTTGGTATGGCTGTAACCTACCCCAGTATACCCTGGCGCTGCCACTGAACATAATGATAAAACAATTAAAATGTTGTATTCAGCCCTGATTAAAACAGCGGGCCCAAATCCAGGATGGGCGGGGCCCCAGGGGCCCCCCATGACGCCGGGTCTCTCTCTCTCTCTCTCTCTCTCTCTCTCTCTCTCTCTCTCTCTCTCTCTCTCCTCTCTCTCTCTCTCTCTCTCTCTCTCTCTCTCTCTCTCTCTCTCTCTCGCGGCGTGGCTGATCTATATTTGGACTTGCTACTCACCTTCACCTGTTCTTTCCGCCTGTTTGTTTCCCTGCCCTGAGGCCTGCACTACGCAGCAGGATTTGTGGTTAACCTGTTCAGCCCTGAGCCTGTTCTTCAGGTCTCAGGCTCCATAATGACATTCCCAGAACAAATGACCATATCTTCTAAAAGGGTTAAGTAAATACTCTTTTTCTCAAAGTAATGATGAACCTGTGAGCTGGATGTAGAAAAGTCAGAATCAATATAGATGTTTTTATTTTAAAGAAAATTCAGATTGAACATAGTAAAAACATTTAAATGATAGTTTCCTAAGTCCACATCTTAACTAAGTAGGCCTTAGTTAAGACAGGAAGCTGACCAGTCAGAGGAAGCCAGTGTGAAGACTTCAGAACTGGACTGATCCACTTTCTTAGTGTTAGAGAGGAACCAGTGTAAAGACTTCAGAACTGGACTGATCCACTTTCTTAGTGTTAGTGAGGAACCAGTGTAAAGACTTCAGAACTGGACTGATCCACTTTCTTAGTGTTAGTGAGGAACCAGTGTAAAGACTTCAGAACTGGACTGATCCACTTTCTTAGTGTTAGTGAGGAACCAGTGTAAAGACTTCAGAACTGGACTGATCCACTTTCTTAGTGTTAGTGAGGAACCAGTGTAGAGACTTCAGAACTGGACTGATCCACTTTCTTAGTGTTAGAGAGGAACCAGTGTAGAGACCTCAGAACTGGACTGATCCACTTTCTTAGTGTTAGAGAGGAACCAGTGTAAAGACTCAGAACTGGACTGATCCACTTTCTTAGTGTTAGTGAGGAACCAGTGTAGAGACCTCAGAACTGGACTGATCCACTTTCTTAGTGTTAGAGAGGAACCAGTGTAGAGACCTCAGAACTGGACTGATCCACTCTCTTAGTGTTAGTGAGGAACCAGTGTAAAGACTTCAGAACTGGACTGATCCACTTTCTTAGTGTTAGTGAGGAACCAGTGTAGAGACCTCAGAACTGGACTGATCCACTTTCTTAGTGTTAGAGAGGAACCAGTGTAGAGACCTCAGAACTGGACTGATCCACTTTCTTAGTGTTAGAGAGGAACCAGTGTAGAGACCTCAGAACTGGACTGATCCACTTTCTTAGTGTTATAGAGGAACCAGTGTAAAGACTTCAGAACTGGACTGATTCACTTTCTTAGTGTTAGAGAGGAACCAGTGTAGAGACCTCAGAACTGGACTGATCCACTTTCTTAGTGTTAGAGAGGAACCAGTGTAAAGACTTCAGAACTGGACTGATCCACTTTCTTAGTGTTAGTGAGGAACCAGTGTAGAGACTTCAGAACTGGACTGATCCACTTTCTTAGTGTTAGAGAGGAACCAGTGTAAAGACCTCAGAACTGGACTGATTCACTTTCTTAGTGTTAGTGAGGAACCAGTTTAGAGACTTCAGAACTGGACTGATCCACTTTCTTAGTGTTAGAGAGGAACCAGTGTAGAGACCTCAGAACTGGACTGATCCACTTTCTTAGTGTTAGAGAGGAACCAGTGTAGAGACTTCAGAACTAGACTGATCCACTTTCTTAGTGTTAGAGAGGAACCAGTGTAAATACTTCAGAACAGGAGTTCTGGTGAAAGGAGCGCCATCTATTGTCCAATGCATGCATACACACTCATATGCTGTTTGGGTACTCATTTAGACTGGCAAGCGACGGTATAAAGTCGAGTCGGTCTCTCCTCCTCAATATAGTGCCCACGAGTGTGTTATCCCAATGGGAAGAATGTCCATGCCGGCAATAGAAGGCTTACCAGTCGTGGGTAGGGTTAATGTACTAATGTGAGACATATTATGTTCTGCCATTATGATTTGCAGGAAGGGCAAAGGTAGTCATCCTCTGTAGGGGAGGCCAGTCCCACGCATCCCAAGTGATACCACATTTGGCAGGCGGTGCACTCAATCTGACAGGGAAAAAGAGAAATAATTTAGAATACTGTCAAACATTTTGTCAGGTTCACATCAATCATCCTGATTAGGATGTCAAATTAAGCTGTTTTAACTTCCTTAGACATTATTTCTTTACATAGTATGGCAATGGGTGTCAGATATAGGGTTAACATCTTAGCTGTGGTCCTTTCTGTTTGGACTCTGTGTTGGTATGTCCCTTCAGCTGCTCCAGTGCCCACCGAAAGTGCAAAGACATGCAAGTTAGGTGAATTCAACTATACCTTTGCAATAGCTGTGTGATAGTGAGTGTTCACCCAGTGATGTTGAGGTAACCTATCCAAGGGGCACGCCACGGTTTCCCCAGACAATATCTGCTCTGCATGCTAACAAGTGTCTGATAAGTATCATTGTGAGCACTTTTTAATAATGACAAATAGCAACAGATATAATCAAACGTTTACCGTGCACACAAACACCCCGCACGACGACGAGTCCTGTTGTTGTGGGTGAGCAACGGTTGTGCATGCCCATCTCCCTATTCCCGGACACTTCTTGCGGACCAATGCTCTACACACAAAACACACATTTATTACAGTTTGCCAATTTCAACATATGCCCAATTAAAATAATTTCATTCAAGATCAGCTGAATCCTGTTGAAGGACCTTTGTGTTGCTCCCAAAAGATGATCCATGTATGAACACATGTATTTGTCTAATGCGCACATCAAAGCTGACATTTCACTCACCCTGTTACATCCTTGCATCTATCGATCTGTGGCGGGCCCCACCGCGAAATTTACATTTCCCGGGAAAACTGAATTGTGAAAGAGCTGACATGCTGAAAACCCAACGCCTGCAGGGGGTCTGGGGGGATTCTCCCCCAGGAGATGTTTTAAAATACTAACATAAAATACACATTCTGGTCCTCTCTGGAGAAGAAAAATAAATACATCTATTACTACACAACATATTTAAAAAAAAATTGAATGCCATTTCAGTTTTGTGTTACTTAGTTCTGAAAGCTGAACCGGCTGCTCCTCACAGAGAGAAGAGGGAAGAGGCTGTGAGTTACTTCACATGGTGGATAAGGGTGGATAGCCCCCATTGTTCTGAGTGTCAACATGAGAGACAGCCCACACACCTATCATCACACCGTGGGGTCTGATTTCATTACGTGTTAATTTCTATCAACACGTAATGTTGTATCGATGTATATAGAGATGTATAACTACAGCAAAAATATTCTCCGTCGGGACTTCCTGTAACAACACCACGCCGTTATCTTGATTCTGATTGGCCAGAGGACATTATCAAAGATGTTCTATTGAGAAGACGATCACTACGTGACAATAGTTTTCAAACCGTTTCTAGTCTTCGGTATTTCCAGACGAGTGAATCAAGTGAATCATTCTTACTAACTGCTGTCTGTGCAATTTACTCCGCGCGAGTTGGCGGACTTTATTTTGCTTACTTTAACAACATTTGTCATGGTGGGGCTAAGCCATTTCTTGGTATGGCTGTAACCTACCCCAATATACCCTGGCGCTGCCACTGAACATAATGATAAAACAATTAAAATGTTGTATTCAGCCCTGATTAAAACAGCGGGCCCAAATCCAGGATGGGCGGGGGCCCACCCATGACGCCGGGTCTCTCTCTCTCTCTCTCTCTCTCTCTCTCTCTCTCTCTCTCTCTCTCTCTCTCTCTCTCTCTCTCTCTCTCTCTCTCTCTCTCTCTCTCGCTGGGCGTGGCTGATCTATATTTGGACTTGCTACTCACCTTCACCTGTTTTTTCCGCCTGTTTGTTTCCCTGCCCTGAGGCCTGCACTACGCAGCAGGATTTGTGGTTAACCTGTTCAGCCCTGAGCCTGTTCTTCAGGTCTCAGGCTCCATAATGACATTCCCAGAACAAATGACCATATCTTCTAAAAGGGTTAAGTTAATACTCTTTTTCTCAAAGTAATGATGAACCTGTGAGCTGGATGTAGAAAAGTCAGAATCAATATAGATGTTTTTATTTTAAAGAAAATTCAGATTGAACATAGTAAAAACATTTAAATGATAGTTTCCTAAGTCCACATCTTAACTAAGTAGGCCTTAGTTAAGATGTGCATCCCGAATAAGGGTCTGGAGACTTAGTTAAGATGTGCATCACGAATAAGGGTCTGGAGACTTAGTTAAGATGTGCATCACGAATAAGGGTCTGGAGCCTTAGTTAAGATGTGCATCACGAATAAGGGTCTGGAGACTTAGTTAAGATGTGCATCACGAATAAGGGTCTGGAGACTTAGTTAAGATGTGTATCACGAATAAGGGTCTGGAGACTTAGTTAAGATGTGCATCACGAATAAGGGTCTGGAGCCTTAGTTAAGATGTGCATCACGAATAAGGGTCTGGAGACTTAGTTAAGATGTGCATCACGAATAAGGGTCTGGAGACTTAGTTAAGATGTGCATCACGAATAAGGGTCTGGAGCCTTAGTTAAGATGTGCATCACGAATAAGGGTCTGGAGACTTAGTTAAGATGTGCATCACGAATAAGGGTCTGGAGACTTAGTTAAGATGTGTATCACGAATAAGGGTCTGGAGACTTAGTTAAGATGTGCATCACGAATAAGGGTCTGGAGCCTTAGTTAAGATGTGCATCACGAATAAGGGTCTGGAGACTTAGTTAAGATGTGCATCACGAATAAGGGTCTGGAGCCTTAGTTAAGATGTGCATCCCGAATAAGGGTCTGGAGCCTTAGTTAAGATGTGCATCACGGATAAGGGTCTGGAGCCTTAGTTAAGATGTGCATCACGGATAAGGGTCTGGAGCCTTAGTTAAGATGTGCATCACGAATAAGGGTCTGGAGACTTAGTTAAGATGTGCATCACGAATAAGGGTCTGGAGCCTTAGTTAAGATGTGCATCACGAATAAGGGTCTGGAGCCTTAGTTAAGATGTGCATCACGAATAAGGGTCTGGAGACTTAGTTAAGATGTGCATCACGAATAAGGGTCTGGAGCCTTAGTTAAGATGTGCATCACGGATAAGGGTCTGGAGCCTTAGTTAAGATGTGCATCACGGATAAGGGTCTGGAGACTTAGTTAAGATGTGCATCCCGAATAAGGGTCTGGAGACTTAGTTAAGATGTGCATCACGAATAAGGGTCTGGAGCCTTAGTTAAGATGTGCATCACGAATAAGGGTCTGGAGCCTTAGTTAAGATGTGCATCACGAATAAGGGTCTGGAGACTTAGTTAAGATGTGCATCACGAATAAGGGTCTGGAGCCTTAGTTAAGATGTGCATCACGAATAAGGGTCTGGAGACTTAGTTAAGATGTGCATCACGAATAAGGGTCTGCGAATACACAGGGGGAGATTTAGAGGAAACATCTATAAAGTTTTACATTAACGAGAAATAACTAAATAAAAGATTAACCTTATATCCTCGGGGGAAATTCAGTTTCTACACACACACACACACACACACACACACGCACGCACGCACGCACACACACACACACACACACACATACACACACGCACGCACACACACACACACACACACCCCTGTGATTCTCATGTGACTCAAATACTGGACATAAAAAACACTTTTCCTACATATATATAGATATATATATATTGATATATATATGTTCATTTGTATTCATTTCTTATTTTAAAGTTATTTAACTGTATATCATTTTATTTATATTCTTGAATTTTATCTTAAATTGTATTAATTTCTAATCTGTTTTTCATTCTTACCCTGTTGCTGTTAAACTACTGAACTTCCCTGCGGGGATTAAGGAAGGTCCATCTTATCTTTTCTTGTCTTGTCTTGTCTTATCTGGACCGCCTGGCTGGCATTGGGATCACTGGTGTTGCACTCTCCTGGTTCTCATCATACCTCACTGACAGACAACAGTTTGTACAACTCGGTAATCACAAGTCACAAGAAAGTGCTATTTCACTGGGTGTCCCCCAGGGGTCAGTACTGGGTCCACTCCTATTCATCATATATCTCCTCCCCCTGGGCAAAATCCTCCGTCACCATGAGGTTAATTTTCACTGCTACGCCGATGACACACAGGTCTACATGTCCTCTACTTCTGACTGGCCTTCCCATCAAGCTCCTCAATAGACTGCAAATAATCCAAAACTCTGCTGCCCGCACCAACTCATCCGACCACATCACCCCCATTCTCACTCAGCTACACTGGCTTCCTGTACGCTACCGTATTGACTACAAACACATTCTACTCATATACAAAGCTCTCCATAACCTTGCCCCCATCTACATCTCTGACCTCCTTCAGGAGTACACCCCCTCCCGCACCCCCCGCTCTTCGTCCGTAGGACTTCTCACCGTCCCAAGCTATCGCCTCAAAACCATGGGTGCTCGAGCTTTCAGCTGCTCGGCTCCCAGACTCTGGAACACCCTGCCACGACACATCCGACAGTCTGATTCCTTAACAACATTCAAAACTCAACTCAAAACCCACCTGTTCAAACTGGCATTTTCTCTATAATCTGTACCCTGTGTCCTTTTGTGTCCTTTTGTGTCCTTTTGTGTCCTTTTGTGTCCTTTTGTAGTCAATTTCCTGTTGTTTGTCTTGTCTTACCTCGGCTGATACTTCACTAAATCCACTGTTTTAATTTGTAAGGTAAAATTGTAAATGTAAATTGTAAATCTGTAACCCTGTAAGGTGTCCTTGGGTGTTATGAAAGGCCCCCCCCCAAAATAAATGTATTATTATTATTATTATTATTATTATTATTATTATTATTATTATTATTATTATTATTATTATTATTATTATTATTATTATTATTATTATCTTGTCTTGTCTCATCTTATCTTGTCTTGTCTTATCTTGTCTTGTCTTGTCTTGTCTAAAGCAGCCTCCCTCTCCTCTGTCATCATCCTTCTGGACCTGTCTGCTGCATTCGACACGGTGAACCATCAGATCCTCCTTCGCACTCTCCAAGAACATGGAGTTTCAGGCTCTGCACTTTCCCTCCTCACCTCCTACCTCAAAGACCGTACAGGGTAACTTGGAGAGGGTCCGAGTACGATCCTAAAAGACAAACCTGCTGTTTTTATCAATTATTATTGGATTTTAACGACAAATAGTTGATGTTTTACAGCTATAAAAGTACTAATACCTCACTGTGAAAATACAACATACAGGGAAAAGTCCTGCATTTAAAACTTTCATGTAAAAGTATTAATTGAGTAGTAAAATGTAGTTGAAGTAAAAGTTACCAACACATCTGGAAATACATGGTTTTCAGTGGACAGAAAATATAAATATTACTGGAACTAAATATATAGTATCAGAAAACAGAAATACTGAAGTAAATCACTAATACCTTGAATTTGTAGTTAAGTATTTGAGTAAAAGGTCACAACAGAGGAGGTAAAAGTCCTGCATTGAAACCTTAAAGTTTCAGCAAAATGTACTTAAAGTAAAAGTATTGATTACGCAGTAAAATATAGTTGGAGTAATCCACACATCTGGAGAAACATGGCTGCTCCATTTGAAGTCTCCTCCAAACGCGTTCAACCAAAGCGACCTTCATCTCCCGGAGTCAGACGACACAGCTGATGGATCCTTCAACGTATCCCAGAATTCATTGCGCGCCGGTGTCCAGTGAGTTTCCAATAAGGACCTGGGGACATACGTTTTTAATAACATAATCAATATGTGAACGAGCTAGCTGGAGATGCAGCACTATTTTGTCAGTAGACTAGTGCAGTTTGTTTTGCTCCTATAGTTTGTTTAGCTGTTTATTAACCTAAGGGGGCATCGATCAATTATTTTACTTTAACTTCTTTAACTGCATTTCACTGTTTATTTATTTATTTTATTTATATAGCCCAATATCACAACTGTTACATTTGTCTCAGTGGTCTTCACAGTGTGTACAGAATATCAGTATGACAATACAACAACACCCTCTGTCCTTAGACCCTCTGTCCTTAGACCCTCTGTCCTCAGACCCTCTGTCCTTCGACCCTCTGTCCTTAGACCCTCTGTCCTTAGACCCTCTGTCCTTAGACCCTCTGTCCTTAGACCCTCTGTCCTCAGACCCTCTGTCCTCAGACCCTCTGTCCTTAGACCCTCTGTCCTCAGACCCTCTGTCCTTAGACCCTCACATCGTACAAGGAAACACTTCCAGAGAAAACCCAGTTTAAAGGGAAAAATGGGAGAAACCTCAGGGGGAGCAACAGAGGAGGGATCACTCTCCCAGGACGGACAGACGTGCAATAGATGCCGTGTGTAAATTGAAAAGATAATACATTTGCAACATAGGTAGTCCAGATGTTTGGAAATGCATGTGTGTATCATAGGAAGATGAATCCACGAGGATATCCATCAGGACCGATGATCCAGGACCACAGCCACGACTCAAGGTCCAGCGCTCAGGACCGCAGGATCATCCATGACTCCGGATCCCGGCGTATATAGACACCAAAAAGGAAGACATGTGGGGAAGCTGGGTTAATGGAACATGAGAGGACACAGGGACAGACAGAGAGAAGGAAGAAGTGAGATGTCCCCATGAGAGGACACAGGTATAGACAGAGAGAAGGAAGAAGTGAGATGTCCCCCGACAAACTAAGCCTATATCAGCAAAACTAGGGGCTGAATCTAATCAGCCCTAACTATGAGCTTCACTGATACACTTTACGAGAGTCAGGTTTTGAATGCAGGACTTTTACCTGCAGTATTTTCATCGTAAAGTTTTAGTAATTTTCCAGCTGTAAATAATTATTTGAATTCAAAAGAATATATTTGAAACAGGGAGAGCTTCATCGTGAGGAAGATCTGACATTGTGATTGAATCCAGAAGAGGGCAGCAGTGCTGCATTGAGGATGTAGGCTGCAGTAACAACCCTCATTGGGAGAAGAGTAAAATATAAAACTTGTGTTTACTTTCCAGGAATGTACCGATCAGCTGGAGGAAAATACTTTAAATGTAAGTATTGTTTTTAATTTACTCAAATATTTGACAACACCTACGCCAAACCCAAGAGGCCTTACAGCGTACACCTTCAATAAACATATATATAAAAATGACTTTCTAAACTATTTAATAAATATATAAACGTTTTCATATAAATTCTTTACATACAAATCATCTTTATTAGCAGATCATGATCGCCTCCATCATGTTTACCTTTTACTCCACAAACTAGCCACACACACACACACACACACACACACACACACACACACACGTAAACATAGTACTCAACACTTGACAAGTGCTTTAATAAAACTGGACCTGGGATTGGAACCCAGCAATAGCATTAACTGTATGTTCTACAAATACCATTCTTACTAACAATGATATATTCTGATGTAACTCTTTTGTAGCCCTCTATAACCGATGTAATAACTTATATTTAGTTATTTAATTACAGCACTACATGGAGCTAGTTACTCTACATGTTTCATATTGTTTCAAATAAAGAACCAAACGTGTGCTCTTATATTAAATATTCATAAACTTGCACATGTCTAATCTAGAATGAAACTTCAGGAGACGTAATGAAATGTCTATCCTATAGCATATTTTAAAAACCTTTATTTGCATGTTTTTGAAACATATCTTCAGGAGAAACAAAATCACCTACTTTGCACATTTACTACTTTTGGACCAAATGTAAAACATGAGGAAAACTTTTCAATCATGTTTTTGTTTTTTAACTAAATATCTGCTGAGAGGATTTCTAATGAGGGACAACACCTGATTTGCATCTCTCTGATAGCTTTGAAAGATTTGAGGTCTTCGACCTAACACGTATTTATAATGTAACGATCTCAATGTATCTCAGCGCTGATTTGACTCTTGGATTTTCCTCCATTTGACTTTTCATCTTTTCCAGTTTCATGGCCTTCTCTGTGTCTCCCTTCTCCTTCATCTTCTTGATCAGGAAGTCCAGGTGGACCTGAGTGGAGAGTGAAACACCCTTCAGGGCGATCTCCTCCAGTTTGACAACATGTCGGAAAGACTCTTCCAGAAACTGATCTTTGTCTTTCTGGAGCTTTTTCATTTTCTTCTGGAGAGTTTCCAAGAGACTCGCTGACTCCACCATGCCTTTTTTACCCTGCTCATACATCTCTTTCATCTGCTTGTTGGTCTTCTTAACTTTCCTGGTCTTGCTCACATATCTCCAGTCTGCTTTCACATGATTGGATTCATGACAATGACCAGTACACACCGTGCAGTACTGCTTATCAATTACATCACATTGATTTGGACCCGAGGCCACTTCGCATGGATAGTGACAGTTCTCCTTACAGACTTCACAGCAGACAGCTCCCGATTTGTTTAACCCTAACATCCACCATATCATCTTATCTTCTATAGGTTCTTTACATGTATAGGTTTCATACACTTCTATTTCAAAGTTCTTGTTATTCTTCATGTCTTGTTCGTGTTTTTTCAGAACTTCCCGAGTCTGTTGGATCTCTCTCTGTTTCTTTTCAATGGACTGAACTTTCTCCTGCAGGTTGTGGATGCTGGCTTTCAGTCTCATGCGTGAATTCAACACTTCAACGGTTCCTTTCAGGTTCTTAGGTTTGGTATCTTTCAGGAAATCTGTGAATTGACTGATTTGATCTTCTGTCGATTCCCATGCATACTTTAGAGCACGCTCATTTCCACCTCTTCCTTTTTTTCTCTCTGTTTTCTGGGTGTTGTTAAACATGAAATGAACAGGCCGATCCTGCTCATCTTTCGCAAGGCAAATGCTCTCATCTTTCAGAGCTCTCAGAACATTTTCAGGTGTCATAAAATCTGAGTGTGTGACGAGGGCAACGATGTTCTTCTCTATGTCTTTTCCAAACAGACACACCACTGAATCAAAGACGTACATCAGTCGGTCACTCAGTCGATTGTCACTGGCTTTCAGCACCAGACACACTGCATCGATCTCATGAACTCCATCTGTTGAGCGGAACAAGTCCAACAATCTTTCGCTGACGAGGGCATCTCTCTCATTCCATCTGGTGTCACCATATCCAGGAGTATCGATGATGGTCAGAGAGAAGGGCAGAGTTCTGTCTTCAAGACCAAAGACCTCGTACACGATCACGTCTGACGTCTGACTTTCTGTTTGACTTCTCTTCTCTTCCTGTACGATCTGATGCCAGACATCGTCCTCAAACTTCACTCCCAGGGCGAAGCTAACCAGAGCGTTGATCAGAGTGGATTTTCCTGAGCCCGTTTCACCAACAAGCAAGATGGTTTTGTTCATCTTTGTTGGATCTCTTTCACCTAGAGTCAGTCTTCTTATAGAGCCAATGTTCTTTTGTTCTGGTATCAGCCGGTAGACAGAAGGAGATCCTGGAATGATCTCACGTTTGTATTTTAAGTTTCCATATTTTGATGAGATGTACCTGTAAAAAAGTAAAGACATTATCTCAAAAGCTACTGAATATAGAATTAAATAAAACAGTTTAGTGTTTGTAAAATCCACCAATAATGCTCTATTATTTTGGAGGTGTGCATTATTAGGACGCAACTTTTTATTATTCAAAATGTATACAAAGGCTATTTCACCTGCCTACGTTTTTCAAAATGTGGTTATTCAGTTACGTAACTGACTAAAGTAATAATGTCATAATGTAGTAAATTAATTATTTCATAATGTAATATTAAGTAAATGTGTAAATGGAAGAATTTCATATTAAAGTAATTCAGTTTTGTTATATTGTATTAATTACACATTTTGGATTCATGTAATTTAATAATGTACCAACGTAGTTTGTTAAGATGGAGAGTATTAATAACCTCTGAAATGTCCGAATTGACTAATCAGGTTTGTGTATTCAACTAAGCAGCAAACTATTTATTCACATCGCTGTTAAGAACTATAATGACCTAAGGAGGATCCTGAGAGAGAAAGCGGTTAAAATACGGCGCTGGACGTCAGATAAATCACCATAAGCAGACAGACAGGAAGTGAACACTAACAGGAACATGGTATGGACTACAGACAGGAAGTGAACACTAACAGGAACATGGTATGGACGACAGACAGGAAGTGAACACTAACAGGAACATGGTATGGACTACAGACAGGAAGTGAACACTAACAGGAACATGGTATGGACTACAGACAGGAAGTGAACACTAACAGGAACATGGTATGGACTACAGACAGGAAGTGAACACTAACAGGAACATGGTATGGACTACAGACAGGAAGTAAACACAAGCCGTTGGTGCGCCCTGGAGCGAAGTTTAGTTTATTAGTGGAATAGATACGATAATTTTCAAGGTAATAAAATAATTTTTCATCAACATTGTGAGTCGAGGCATTGGTTTATTCAGCATGTGACTGAGTAATAAGCGGTATAATGTACAACTAGGCGGTCATTGAGGAAAAAAGAACACCGACAGGGTGATCACGGATTCCAAGGCGAAGAAAAGCCCTTTCTGGTTAAAGCTAAAGAAGTGACTTTCGCTTTATTACTTCTCTAATAATTATAATTGTACAGGTATAGTGTGTAGAACATCTCACTTCTCAAGGGTTATCTAGCCATTAAATGAACAGACCCAGGAAACTTATTGTACATGTCTATACAACTTTTACTAGCATCTATACCAAGATGTGGCTGGTAACAGTATTCACACCGCAGCATGCTCTAATTTAGCAATACAATAATTTAGCAATACAATACGTTATTATTACAATAATAATAACGTAGGAATTGTATTATATTGTAATGTCGTAATATAATTACGACATTATTTAGTAATGTAATTATGTATGAATCAGGGTTTCCGTTAGCCGGTAATTACCGGTTTTTAGCTGGTAAATTTTATTAAAAACCGGTAAATTCAAAACCTGACGGTCAACATGTCTGGTAATAATTAGGGAGGCTCCGATCGATCGGCCGCCGGTCATTATCGGCCGATATTCACTCTTAATAGTTTGATCGGTGCTCTCTATAAAGGACATAAACGCGAGTGCAGTATAACCGGACGCGAGAGAGAGATCAGATCAGCTGCTGAGTCAGACGGAGACACGCAGCTCTGCATGAGCACCTGAAGCCCCGCCCTCTGTTTAGCGAGCTGCAGGAGCTGCATGAGAAACTGACGGACTGTCAGGAGAGAGAGGGAGAGGGGGAGAGAGGGAGGGAGAGGGGAAAAGAGAGGATCCGTTTCTCCCGTGTTATTATTCAAATGTAATGTACACTTTTGAATAATGTACATTATCTACTACAAGTAGTTTGTTTGAATGTAATAATTATGTTGTTTGTTGTTTGTGGAATCATTTATTGAAAAATGAATCTGAATTTTTCGATCTGTTACGATTATAAACTGAAGCAATATAAAAATGAGCCTGTGAACTGAGTTTTAAACTGAAGCTTATCTGCTCAGAGTCCGGTAATTACCTGCTAACGGAAACTCTGCTACACAACTCTTATTATTATTGAAATATGACCGGTAAGTTTCAAATTAGTCCGGTAAAATAAATTCTGCCCGGACATTTGACCGGCGAGAAAAAATCCTAGCGGAAACCCTGGTATGAATGTAGTAATGTCATAGTAACATAATAACATTAATGTAATAATGTAGTAACGCAAGAAATGTTATTTTAGAAAGTAATAGTATACTATTGTCAAAGGCTCAAGTGATAAAGTCATAATATATATCATTAGTATTACTCACGTTTCCATGGTGACTGGTTTACAGTTGAGGATGGAGCACCCGTTGAATGTTCTAGATAAAAGAAAATCAAGTTGAATTAACAGAGATTTCTAAACACACTATTGATACCAAGTGAAAGTTTAGTTTTCACAGTTAAAAACAGTTAAATCTACAGTAATGACATCTGTGTGGATGGAAGAAAATGCATCTGAAATAGTATTTTTTTTATTTGTCAGTTATAGTAGTAATATTATTTTTATATCGAGTATTCTTCAAATACAGCACATATTTACTGTGTACTTGTTTACTCCTGTACAACGCAACATCTGTCTGTCTGTGTTTGTCTCTGTCTGAAAGAAGTACAACACCAAACGGCAGAACAAAGAATGCACAACATTCAACTAAGCTACTGAAACTGGTTAAAATAACACAGCTACTGTATCAGAACACAGAATTCTGAATTTAAGTCATTATAAGAATTATGTTCTTAACATTGAGCACTTTCCTAATCCGAAACGCTTTATGTCTGGTCGCTCACTTTGTCCAGGTGGTGTTGTAGCGAACATTTTATTGTTGTGAAATATGAATATTAAATAATAATCTTGTCAGCTGGTTGAACTGTGTTCAGGTGCATGGTGGTCCTGACATACTAACGTTATAAAATATACAATGTGCAGTAATGCTAGTATTGATGTTTTGACCCTAATCTAAATATTCTCAGTCTTCGTCACTTAAAAAAAACACTCCCAGGTCCTATTCTAAATGTTTCCACGACATTGATAATACAATACACTTATTTATGTATATCAGAATTCTGACTATATTTCGAAGCAAAGAGTTCTTACCCGTGTTGTTGGTCTCTGAAGATGAGGTGGCAGAGGGCAGGGAGCGTTTTTAAATACCAGCTGGGGGAGGTGCCATCTTGGGTCACATGATTTCCCAGAAACAGTCTCAGAGACAAACTGCTGAGTCACTCCATGAACTGCTTTGTATTGAATACATATCGTTTAAAATGGGATTATAGCAGAAACTATAAATCCACCTAAAGTGATGAGGACTAAATGTAATGGTAAAGACTGGAAGACAGAATACAAGCTTTGTGATGAGCAGAGTCTGCTGAATATGCCAATCATCAATCAGGGCCTTCATCGAGGACTGTCACCACGAGTCAGTGCCAGGAAGCCGGTGGATCCTGCAAGGGAACTGACTGCCTGGTTAAGGATGAGGTTGTTACTAGGTACATCAAGGTCACTGTGACTGAAGAAGGGAAAAGTCATTTAGCTTTAGCCTCTTAAAATGACACCTCTCATTTGTTTAATGTAATGAGGGCAGCGCTATGTCTCTGCCTGAAGAAATAAAGGTGGGAAAGTACCTGGATGGGTTTCTCTCATCTATAATAATATAATAATAATCAATTAATGTATAAGCGCACTTTTCATTTGAGTAAACAAAACTCAAAGTGCTAGTATCTATGATTTAATACTGCTTAAAAAGATAATTCACTTTTTTTCTTGCCATCACCGTTTCATTTTTTAATTGAATGTATTAATTATTGTTTCTTTGTTTATTCAACAGGGACAATGCACATTAATACAACATGTTGTAAATGCGCGAGAGACGTTAACCATTAATATGTCTTTATCGTCTGTAGTCCCTGGACAGATTTTTCAGTCAAAAAATAATTGTAATATTCAAATAAAGTTATCATTTGAAACCAGTGGTGTAATGTAATTAAGTATATTTTAAGAACTATTTCCCTTTCATGCCACTTCAGACTTCTACTCCTCTACCTTTTGAAGCAAACATTGTACTTTTCTACTCACTACATTTATTTGTCAAATCAATAGAAAACGAAATCAACTTATACATTATGATTTACTATTATAAAACTATTACAATGATAAAAAGATGAATGGAGCAATAATTATAACCATATGATAAAATATCTATATATTATTCCAAAAAGGGTCACTTCTGAAAAGTATGTACTTTGAGATGCTACTTTATATTTGTACTTCTTTCAGAGGCAGATATTGTACTTTTTACTCCACAACATTTATTTAACACTCATAGTTACTTTGTTCATATATAAATACTGTACATGATATGCTGATATTGTATAATGCAGTACTGTATGAATACACTACACAGTATTTCAAGTATCTACATTTGGTCCACACTGACAAACTACAAAACTAAAATACTTACATATCTAGGATGAAAACAGGGTTATAATAACCTTAATAATAATGCTTTGTAAAGTGCAATTATGTTTAACAAGTACTTTTGATGCTTGAAGTACATTTAACTGATAATACTTCTGTACTTTATATTATTCTGAAATGAGTCACCCAGGAATATTTGTGTAATCTGTTTTAAAGACAAAGAAGCTTGTCTTAGTAACTAACTTACATTTTAGTTTTCATTGTTTGAGATGAACAGGGACATACACCAGGTCAATGATTAGACATGATAACATTTCCACACTGAGTAAACCTGAAAGTGACAGAAAGATTGCTGCTTTTATCACATTTATAACCGCCCTAAAACTCAAAGTTCTTTCACTCAATATGTTTTATCAAGATGACCTGACAGTTTTACACCAATATAGAACAATGTATTTATCTTTGTTGCTACGCAAGACACGTTTATCTATTCAGCCCATTTCAAGGAAATTCAAAGTGCTTTATAAAAAATACATTGAAAGCATTTAGACATCGTGCAACAGAAACAAAACATAGAATGACATTTAAGTTTAAAACGGTCATTAAAAAGCTAAGAGAATACAAATAAAACAATCTAAAATAGGATAAGACAGGTTTAAAATACATTCATATAAGTTACAGTGCCGTGTAAGATGTGAATGGCTCTTTAAAAAAGGTTTCTGAAAATAGAATAGTGGCCTAGATTTAAAAGTAGTAAGAGTTGCAGCGGACCTGCAGGTTTCTGGGAGTTTGTTCCAGATATTTGGAGCATAATAACTGAACGCTGCTTCTCCATGTTTAGTTCTGACTCAGGGGACAGAAAGCTGACCAGTCCCTGAAGACCTGAGAGATCTGGATGGTTCATCATTTAGCAGGAGGTCAGTAATGTATTTTGGGCCTAAACCATTCAGTGCTTTATAAACCAGCAGCAGTATTTTGAAATCTATTCTTTGACATACAGGAAGCCAGTGTAAAGACTTCAGAACAGGAGTGATGTGATCCACTTTCTTAGTGTTAGGGAGGAATCAGTTTAAAGACCTCAGAACTGGACTGATCCACTTTCTAAGTGTTAGTGAGGAACCAGTGTAAAGACTTTAGAACAGGAGTGATGTGATCCACTTTCTTAGTGTTAGTGAGGAACCATTGTAAAGACTTAAGAACTGGACTGATCCACTTTCCTAGTGTTAGTGAGGAACCAGTTTAAAGACCTCAGAACTGGACTGATTCACTTTCTTAGTGTTAGTGAGGAACCAGTGTAAAGACCTCAGAACTGGACTGATCTACTTTTTTAGTGTTAGTGAGGAACCAGTGTAAAGACTTCAGAACAGGAGTGATGTGATCCACTTTCTTAGTGTTAGTGAGGAACCAGTGTAAAGACTTAAGAACTGGACTGATCCACTTTCCTAGTGTTAGTGAGGAACCAGTTTACAGACCTCAGCACTGGACTGATCCACTTTCTTAGTGTTAGTGAGGAACCAGTGTAAAGACCTCAGAACTGGACTGATCCACTTTCTTAGTGTTAGTGAGGAACCAGTGTAAAGACTTCAGAACAGGAGTGATGTGATCCACTTTCTTTGTGTTAGTGAGGAACCAGTGTAAAGACTTAAGAACTGGACTGATCCACTTTCCTAGTGTTAGTGAGGAACCAGTTTAAAGACCTCAGAACTGGACTGATCCACTTTCTTAGTGTTAGTGAGGAACCAGTGTAAAGACCTCAGAACTGGACTGATCCACTTTCTTAGTGTTAGTGAGGAACCAATGCTAGCAGTACTGCTCCGCCGCCCGGAGCCCGCCGACAGCCTACTAAGCTGCCAGGGTATGCGTAGGTCGCAAACGGCGGCTTGCTCCGCCCCCTCCGACGTCTGTAAAATAGCCGGACCCCCGGGGGGTCTCGATGGGGTCCCCGCGCCTCCGACCGCTCTCGGGCGAAGGTTAACCCGATAGGCGGCTCCCGGACGCCGTCCCGTCTCCGGCCACCGGGCGGCGACGGCGTCCGGGAGCCCGCTTTCCACGTGTTACACAGTAACGCCGGTATTCGCTCGCTGCGTACTTGTACTTATGGGGGGGTGTCCGTAAACCCAATACGGGGTCCCACTTTCCGCATATTACACAGTAACATGAGTATTCACTTGCTGTGTACTTATACTTAGGGGGGGTGTCCATCAATCCAATATGGGGTCCCACTTACTTATTTGTCATGTCGGGGGGGTGTCCCACATCTCAATATGGAAGCCCACTTGTAGATCCCACATCTCAATATGGAAACCCACTTCTCAATATTATTAATAATTCCAAAAATAATAATAATAGTTATATTGACTGTCCCACAAGTCAATATGAGAGCCCACTTCAGGGCTCCCACATCTCAATATGGAAGCCCACTTGTAGATCCCACATCTCAATGTGGAAGCCCACTTGCAGATATACCTTCTAACTCCCACTCCAAGGAGCGAGTCTCATTCCATTGCCCATTCTTATTGAACAAAAGTATTATATATAGACTCCACTATAAAGTAAAAAGACATTTCTCTATCGTTTTGGCAAATGAAATTGACAAAAAACACATCAAATCACATCTACAAATCAATACGAAGCTAATAAAACCACTTTCAGACTCCTAGCGTGTTTACAAGTTTTAAAACGTAGCAATGGCTTTTCACATCACACCATTGTGTGATATATGATTAATATGATGAAATGAATGTGTATAATGTTCTTAAATGTTCCCAATGATTATACTTATAATGTTTCAAATGTTTTAGTATAAATGTATTTGTTCTGCTATACAATATGGAGAGTCTGACAGGAGTTTCGAACCCGGGTCTCAGAGGGGTCGCCTCAAGCTTATAGCTGTATATTCGGGACATCTTCCTGTCTTTTCCGCCATCAAAAAATTATCTCTTTAGCCCTTTTCAAAGTACTTTAAACACTCACGGAGCACTGCGGCTTCTCAAAAGGCCTTAATGGAAGGTTTTGTTACATTTTAAGCCGTAACCTTTAACATTTAGTTGCACCAGAAGCATTCATTTGCATCTGCTCTCCGAGACGGTTAAAATGACATCAAGCTAAAAGCGGTCGGACCTTATTTTGTGCTGTAAAGGGCATCGTACGCGTGACCTTTGACCTTTGGAGCTTTGTTACATTTCAAGCCGTAACCTTTGACATTAGGAGCAGCGAAGGCATCAATCTGCATGTACTCTTCGAGCCGGTTCTAATGAGAGCAAGCTCAAAGCCGTCGGACCTTCCTTTCCATAAAAGGCACAGTACGGCATGAAAACGTGACCTCTGACTTCGGTTTTGACCTTATCGAAGGTCGCAGTGTCCCCAAATTTTGCAAGCGGGTTCCATACACGTTAACCAACACACTGTCAAGGTTTTGGAGCACCAACCACATTCTTTCAATTTTTTTCATTTTCTGCCCCTCCCACCACAGACCCTTAGCTTATGAGAGGATTTTGTAAGAAAGTTTGACATTTAATTGAATAAACATTTCTGGGTGGGTAAGGGTTCCCATATTTCAGATTCCTGATCTGGGCCCTATTTAGAAGACCCTGAATACAAAATTAGGACCCCATATTGGGGGTCCCACTTACTTATTTGTCATGTCGGGGGGGTGTCCCACATCTCAATATGGAAGCCCACTTGTAGATCCCACATCTCAATATGGAAACCCACTTCTCAATATTATTAATAATTCCAAAAATAATAATAATAGTTATATTGACTGTCCCACAAGTCAATATGAGAGCCCACTTCAGGGCTCCCACATCTCAATATGGAAGCCCACTTGTAGATCCCACATCTCAATGTGGAAGCCCACTTGCAGATATACCTTCTAACTCCCACTCCAAGGAGCGAGTCTCATTCCATTGCCCATTCTTATTGAACAAAAGTATTATATATAGACTCCACTATAAAGTAAAAAGACATTTCTCTATCGTTTTGGCAAATGAAATTGACAAAAAACACATCAAATCACATCTACAAATCAATACGAAGCTAATAAAACCACTTTCAGACTCCTAGCGTGTTTACAAGTTTTAAAACGTAGCAATGGCTTTTCACATCACACCATTGTGTGATATATGATTAATATGATGAAATGAATGTGTATAATGTTCTTAAATGTTCCCAATGATTATACTTATAATGTTTCAAATGTTTTCGTATAAATGGATTTGTTCTGCTATACAATATGGAGAGTCTGACAGGAGTTTCGAACCCGGGTCTCAGAGGGGTCGCCTCAAGCTTATAGCTGTATATTCGGGACATCTTCCTGTCTTTTCCGCCATCAAAAAATTATCTCTTTAGCCCTTTTCAAAGTACTTTAAACACTCACGGAGCACTGCGGCTTCTCAAAAGGCCTTAATGGAAGGTTTTGTTACATTTTAAGCCGTAACCTTTAACATTTAGTTGCACCAGAAGCATTCATTTGCATCTGCTCTCCGAGACGGTTAAAATGACATCAAGCTAAAAGCGGTCGGACCTTATTTTGTGCTGTAAAGGGCATCGTACGCGTGACCTTTGACCTTTGGAGCTTTGTTACATTTCAAGCCGTAACCTTTGACATTAGGAGCAGCGAAGGCATCAATCTGCATGTACTCTTCGAGCCGGTTCTAATGAGAGCAAGCTCAAAGCCGTCGGACCTTCCTTTCCATAAAGGGCACAGTACGGCATGAAAACGTGACCTCTGACTTCGGTTTTGACCTTATCGAAGGTCGCAATGTCCCCAAATTTTGCAAGCGGGTTCCATACACGTTAACCAACACACTGTCAAGGTTTTGGAGCACCAACCACATTCTTTCAATTTTTTTCATTTTCTGCCCCTCCCACCACAGACCCTTAGCTTATGAGAGGATTTTGTAAGAAAGTTTGACATTTAATTGAATAAACATTTCTGGGTGGGTAAGGGTTCCCATATTTCAGATTCCTGATCTGGGCCCTATTTAGAAGACCCTGAATACAAAATTAGGACCCCATATTGGGTTTACAGACACCCCCCCCCAAGTATAAGTACACAGCAAGTGAATACATGTGTTACTGTGTAATATTTGGTAAGTGGGACCCCATATTAGGTTGACGGACACCCCCCACCCATAAGTACAAGTACACAGGAAGTTAATACTCATGTTACTGTGTAATATGTGGAAAGTGGGACCCCGTATTGGGTTGCCGGACACCCCACCCCAAGTATAAGTACACAGCAAGTGAATACATGTGTTACTGTGTAATATTTGGTAAATTGGACCCCATATTGGGTTGACGGACACCCCCCAGAATGTCCATGCCGGCAATAGAAGTCTTACCAGTTGTGGGTAGGGTTAATGTACTAATGTGAGACATATTATGTTCTGCCATTATGATTTGCAGGAAGGGCAAAGGTAGTCATCCTCTGTGGGGGAGGCCAGTCCCACGCATCCCAAGTGATACCACATTTGGCAGGTGGTGCACTCAATCTGACAGGGAAAAAGAGAAATACTTTAGAATACTGTCAAAAATGTTGTCAGGTTCACATCAATCATCCTGATTAGGATGTCAAATTAAGCCGTTTTAACTTCCTTAGACATTATTTCTTTACATAGTATGGCAATGGGTGTCAGATATAGGGTTAACATCTTAGCTGTGGTCCTTTCTGTTTGGACTCTGTGTTGGTATGTCCCTTCAGCTGCTCCAGTGCCCACCGAAAGTGCAAAGACATGCAAGTTAGGTAAATTCAACTATACCTTTGCAATAGCTGTGTGATAGTGAGTGTTCACCCAGTGATGTTGAGGTAACCTATCCAAGGGGCATCCCAGTCTTCCAGCAGAAGGACATGAATTTTTCTACATACCCACGTATCAATGTCCCCTTCAGCCCCAGAGCTGAGCTCCCCACAAGCCCTACAGAGCTGGGATAGGTCATCTGCAAAAAAGAAGATAATGTAGTTTAATGCTAATATAGACACATTGAAGTTTACCTGGTAGAGTTCTGTATACCTGAATTTGTCACCTGAGACATTGCCATGTGCATCCGCAACATGGCCACACCCATCGCATCAACCGGATATGCCACGGTTTCCCCAGACAATATCTGCTCTGCATGCTAACAAGTGTCTGATAAGTATCATTGTGAGCACTTTTTAATAATGACAAATAGCAACAGATATAATCAAACGTTTACCGTGCACACAAACACCCCGCACGACGACGAGTCCTGTTGTTGTGGGTGAGCAACGGTTGTGCATGCCCATTTCCCTATTCCCGGACACTTCTTGCGGACCAATGCTCTACACACAAAACACACATTTATTACAGTTTGCCAATTTCAACATATGCCCAATTAAAATCATTTAATTCAAGATCAGCTGAATCCTGTTGAAGGACCTTTGTGTTGCTCCCAAAAGATGATCCATGTATGAACACATGTATTTGTCTAATGCGCACATCAAAGCTGACATTTCACTCACCCTGTTACATCCTTGCATCTATCGATCTGTGCGTCTGTGGCCCCAAATGGGTCCACGAACAGGGGCCGCCTCTCCTTTAGGGACATGATCTATGGAAATGCAAATACTAATTATAACTGATGATTGTCTCTCTTTTAAACTTCACGTCAATAACCTGCTTAACAAGCTGAGGGTTAGGCTAGGGTTCTTCTACAGGAACACGTCCTGCTTCTCGCTTGAGGCCAGGAAGAGGCTCTGTGACCTTTGACCTGTGCTGGACTCTGGGGATCTGGTCTATATGAATGCACCTGCCCATTGCCTGGTCAAGTTAGATGCTGCGTATCACAGCGCTCTGAGATGTGTGACTAACTGTAAAGCATTAACCCATCACTGCACCCTGTATGCAAGGGCTGGTCTGCTTTCACTAACTGTACGGAGGCTCAGTCACTGGTACATGTTCATCAACAAAGCCATGCTAGGGAAACTTCCATCTTATATCTGCTCCCTGATCTCACGGAGAACTGTAAGTGGCTACTGCCTGAGATCGAATGCTGTGGTTTTATTAAATGTGCCAACTGCTAGGACTGTCTCAGGGAAGCAGCTGTTAGATGCAGCTCCTCTGTCTGGGAACAGTCTGCACATTAAATGGAAACTGAGCAATCTGGTGCCACTAAATGTTTTTAAAGCTCGGTTGGATGCTACTCAATCGGAAGCTGTTGGTACCTGTTCATGTGGATAGTTATGTAAATGATGCTGAATGATGTCCTTTTGTTGTTCTGTTTATGCTTTTATGTTTCATCCTCCCCCCTCTAGTTCCAGGATGCTGTCGGGTCCCAGCCAGTCACCCTCCAGCGTTCCCCCTCTCCTCTGCTCCTGTCTCACGTTCCTCCAGCACCTGGTCTCCTACTTGGAAGTCGTCCTCCTGGCCCCTTTCTACTTTTCTTTTGCGGACCTTGTCCCGACTTCTTCTCATATTGTTTTTGTCCTCTGTGAATACAGCCTCCTGTTTCTTCAGGCCTTCATGGATCTCCTCCCGTTCGACCAGCCTGCTGACTTCCTCTTCTTTGACCTGCATCAAATGACATCAACACTACCTTGTTGCAAGACTCAGAGCCCCGGTCTGTTAGCAGTCTTTGAGGTGCACCACATGTGTAAAATAAATCAATGATACAATTGGTCACCTCTTCTGCTGTTTTACTCTTTAGTGGGTTGGCCTCTGCCCATTTGGTGACATAGTCAACCATTACACATATGTACTGGTTGCCACCATCTGTTACTGTGAGTTGACCCACTAAGTCCATCCCAACCAGTTCCAAAGGCTCCGTCACCTGGGGGAAAGAGACATGAGCATTACAGTGAATCACTGCTGACGTGTTTCTACACCGACAATACCAGAATGTTTATTTGACCTCTATGGGACTGCACTCCTGCTTCTCCTCTATGTTGGCTCTCGGCCTGGCACTGGGGACACTGAGCAATCTAAAAACAGACAAACTTCATTTCAAAGTTATGACTAATATTTAGTGCAAATAAATGTGCAATATTATATTTTAAACTAGAACGGAGAAAAAGAAAGAAAGAAATGCTTCTCCCTTTGAAAAGGTGCCATCAAAACAAAACACAACATAAGAAAAGAAATACACGACGCATATAAGGAATAAAGTGCAGTAATTATTTGCAGGGGTATACAATCGAAAATGTAATGAATAATAATAGTAGGTATGTATTTATAATAATAATAATAATAATAATAATAATAATAATGATATATATATATATTAGGGCTGTCAAACGATTACAATTTTTAATCAGATTAATCACAGCTTAAAAATTAATTAATCAGATTAATCACCATTCGAACTGTGTCCAAAATATGCCATTTCTTTATGTATATTGTTGGAATGGAAAGATAAATGAAAGAAGGCGGATATATCCATTTCACACAGAATCTGTTTATTATAACATTTGTCTGCGTGTCAAAATGAAAGACAACCCACACACCTATCAATCATCAAACCGTGGGGTCTGAATTCATTACGTGTTGATTTCTATCAACGGGGAGTACTTCAGGAAAGTCGACAGAGCTAGTGGAGTACTTCAGGAAAGTAGACAGAGGGAGGAGCTAGTGGAGTACTTCAGGAAAGTAGACAGAGGGGGGAGGGGGGGGGGCTAGTGGAGTACTTCAGGAAAGTAGACAGAGGGAGGAGGGGGGGGCTAGTGGAGTACTTCAGGAAAGTAGACAGAGGGAGGAGGGGGGGGGCTAGTGGAGTACTTCAGGAAAGTAGACAGAGGGAGGAGGTTGGGGGGGGCTAGTGGAGTACTTCAGGAAAGTAGACAGAGGGGGAGGGGGGGGGCTAGTGGAGTACTTCAGGAAAGTAGACAGAGGGAGGAGGGGGGGGCTAGTGGAGTACTTCAGGAAAGTAGACAGAGGGAGGAGGGGGGGGGCTAGTGGAGTACTTCAGGAAAGTAGACAGAGGGAGGAGGGGGGGGCTAGTGGAGTACTTCAGGAAAGTCGACAGAGGGGGGGGGGCTAGTGGAGTACTTTGTGACCACAGAGTGTGAACTATGTGATCAGCTGTTTTAGCGCAGTTCTCCAGTGAGGGGGGAGTCTCCCTCCGCAGCCGGTTGGCGTAGTTTTGGCTCAGTTCCGTCGTACAGACCGACGTTAACAGCAGCCTGTCTGTGCACACGGAGACCGACTCTGTCGTCCGGGGATCGAACCGCCTTCTGGAAAAGCTTCACAAGTACGTCGGTACGCAAATGCGCTTTGTGACACAAGTGACGGTACGCATTTCAGATTACGCACACAACCTGCGTACCAGTTATGTGTTACCTGAACTACAACAAAAGTATTCTGCGTCGGGACTTCCTGCAATAACACCACGCCATTATCAAAGGTGTTCTATTGAGAAGACGATCACTACGTGACAAAAGTTTTCAAAACCGTGGCTCCTGAAATCAGTCTGACTAACTGCTGTCTGTGCAGTTTACTCCGCGCGAGTTGGCAGACTTTATTTTGCTTACTTTAACATCATGTCTCATGGCGGGGCTAAGCCATTTCTTGGTATGGGTGCAGCCGACCCCAGCCATACCCTGGCGCTGCCACTGGTGGCACGTATGGAGCGGGCCATTCTGCACATGCGTTAAATGCGTTAAATATTTTAACGCAATTAATTCAAAAAATTAATTACCGCCGTTAACGCGATACTTTTGACAGCACTAGTATAAATATATATACAGAGTCACATTTATTTCACATGCAGGAGGTAGACTTCCAGGTCTTCAGAGCAATGATGGCTTAACACCTGAAGCCATACCTCTCATCCTGCTGATAGGATGTTTGCACATACAGTATAAGCAATTTTTAAATACACTTGGCATTCCACTCCTCTGTGCTCTACTTCTGAACCTGAATGTGTATTCCACCTCATTATTTTGAAGATACCAACTCACCCACGTGCGTACGTCACTCTCCATGCCAGGCCAATAGTAGAGAGCAATACGCGCACAGTGCGTCTTCTCCACTCCACAGAGTGCACCAACGTTACTGCAGTGAAACTCCGTGAGCAGGTGGTCTGCTTCTCCGGCAGTCGAGACCACTTGTGCAAGGTGCTCAGTCTTCTTTTTTCTGCGCGTGCAGATGTAGTACAGCTCTCCCTCTGGTGTTCATATGTCATAATAGATGTATTAGTTTTACCATAGCATATTATCATTGTGTTCTGGACTCCATGTGGCATCCTTACCCTTTATCCTGAAGGTGTCAGCTCTCCTCTAATGACGTATGTGTCCCTCTTTGTTGACCCTTCAGGATCCTACTGGTGGGGATCCATGTTCAACTCTCTGTCCCTCCTTCTACTCGACCTACTTCCACCTGTCTCGCTTAAACTCCTACTACTTCCTACCGACGTACCCTCACCTATTCACACACAAACAAATTAATACAACAAAGACAAACAAACAAAGTGACAAATACACGCAAACCTACAATACCAGCCTCTCTCAAATACACACAGTCGCACCTCAATTACTCCCCCACTATCACTCACCAGGACAATCACTATCACAGGCAACGCTCAACCACTCACTATATCTCACCATCACTCACTATCTATCTCTGTATCTCTCGCTATCTCTCGCTATCTATCTATCTATATCTGTCTATCTCTCTACATCTGTATCTCTGTATCTCTCGCTATCTCCTCACTAACCTCATAACATGGCGAAATGTTAATCCAATTGATATAGACTGGACCCATGCGCGAATTCATTAATTAATTAACCTAAATCTGTACACCTGTTGTTCAACACATATTTGTTGGAGTAAAGGATGGCAGAAGACACGACACTACCAGGACTGATCACGGGGTTTGTCGAGCTAAGCACATGGTGTAGTCCCGAACGATAGCTGGGGATTCTGGGTAGTGTAGTGTCTTCTGCCATCCAAAAAACTCCGAAAAAATATTCGTTTCTCTGAATCAAAGGGGGGAAATACAAAAGCATTGCACACAATTCAAACCAATTAATGTTGTGTAATCAACAAGGATAATCTGGTGTGTTTGAGTCGATGAGTAGTGCAGATATCACTGTAAAATCAATCGACAGTAAGGAGAATACTTACTTCCGGGTGTAAAGTTCTCCGTTATCCAATGGGAATGGACGCTCGTAATACAATACAGGGATGATCATTATCTTTTAAATAACGTTAACTGAAGGGAACAATCTATTTGACACAGCTGAAGCTGTAGTGCTGAGGAACAGCAGAGTGCGGGCTGACGGGTGTCTGTGTTGTGACATGCAGAGACAGGCAACAAGTGTTTTAGGTTCAAGTTAGACCACTAATGTCTGGGTTAGTGTTAATGACTTCATGTTTATGTCATCTAATGGTTCATCTCAATACACGCACATTTTCCGTGCTTTCCAATAGTTTAAAATAGCTTTATTCCACTGTTTAATAACCTGTTCAATTCAAACATGCCACTTGTACAAATGAAATAAAATGTCTGTGAACTGATATTTGTTTAGTGAGCTTATTGGAGGATGTTCCCTTTGATTGTAAAATGTCAATGAAGATGTCAGACTTAGTATATTTGTTAATAATTACATTTGTGTGTGTGTGTGTTCTGCGGCCCCCTGGTGGCCAGTACATCATGATGTGGCCCCCACCACCATCAAAGTTGCCCATCCCTGAAATAGAGGCAGAGTGAACCTGTGAACCCAGAGAGCAGGCTGTGCAGAAAATGTAAAAAAGCATCCGAAAATAGTGCCTCATAAGGCGGGTAGAGTCCCCTGTTAACTCCCCTTACATTCCTCCAGAGTCAACATGTGTCAGAATAATTTTGTTGAGAACCAGGAAAAACGGGTGAAAATGAGAAAATGTATCCGAAAATAGTGCCTCATAGCGCGGGTAGAGTCCCC
>CM070493.1:2557970-2560470 GCA_036324585.1 Champsocephalus esox
AGGGGACACATGTTGATGTAGAAGAGACATGAAGAAGAGGGGACACATGTTGATGTAGAAGAGACATGAAGAAGAGGGGACACATGTTGATGTAGAAGAGACATGAGAAGAGGGGACACATGTTGATGTAGAGGAGACATGGAGAAGAGGGGACACATGTTGATGTAGAAGAGACATGGAGAAGAGGGGACACATGTTGATGTAGAAGAGACATGGAGAAGAGGGGACACATGTTGATGTAGAAGAGACATGAAGAAGAGGGGACACATGTTGATGTAGAGGAGACATGAAGAAGAGGGGACACATGTTGATGTAGAAGAGACATGAAGAAGAGGGGACACATGTTGATGTAGAGGAGACATGGAGAAGAGGGGACACATGTTGATGTAGAAGAGACATGGAGAAGAGGGGACACATGTTGATGTAGAAGAGACATGAAGAAGAGGGGACACATGTTGATGTAGAAGAGACATGAAGAAGAGGGGACACATGTTGATGTAGAAGAGACATGAGGAAGAGGGGACACATGTTGATGTAGAAGAGACATGAAGAAGAGGGGACACATGTTGATGTAGAAGAGACATGAAGAAGAGGGGGACACATGTTGATGTAGAAGAGACATGAAGAAGAGGGGACACATGTTGATGTAGAAGAGACATGAAGAAGAGGGGACACATGTTGATGTAGAAGAGACATGGAGAAGAGGGGACACATGTTGATGTAGAAGAGACATGGAGAAGAGGGGACAGATGAGGAAGAGGAAGAGGATTTTGCATAATAGGTGACCTTTACAGAGAATTTTAAAAGTGTGCTATTGCGTCTTTCACTCAAGCCAAAGTGGGGACCCGCCCCCGTGTGTCACCCAGCAGCCAATCGGGAGCGAGCGGAGCGTGTGTTCTTGCCTGTCATTGGCTGTGAGCTGTAGCCTCCGCAGCTCGGGGGAGGAGATGACCCCGCAGCGTTTATACTGACCGTCCCCGAGAGAGCGAGACACCTCTAGGACCCCCAGCACCCTGCCGTCCCTGCAACACACACACACACATACACACACACACACACACACACACACACACATTTTGGTTGTTCATACTTCATTCATATCTTATTTTACCAGTTAACATTTATTTATGCATATTTTTTAATCTCTCCAGTTCTCCCTCTCTCTCTCTCTCTCTCTCTCTCTCTCTCTCTCTCTCTCTCTCTCTCTCTCTCTCTCTCTCTCTCTCTCTCTCTCTCTCTCTCTCTCTTCTCTCTCTCTCTCTCTCTCTCTCTCTCTCTCTCTCTCTCTCTCTCTCTCTCTCTCTCTCTCTCTCTCTCTCTCTCTCTCTCTCTCTCTCTCTCTCTCTCTGAAATGCTTTTCATTTCTCAGTAAGCTGTATATTGTCTGAATGTGAGATCTCTGCCGGACCTGACGGTGCCCCCCGCTCTCTGGATCCGCATCCTCTCCTCGTAGATGGTCGGGTTGTGTTCTTTACTCAGAGACAGAGTCACACACTTCCTCTGATCCTCCGCTGACTCCATGCGACACAACACCGCCTGCACGAACACACACACACACACACACAACAATCCAATGTATCATTATTACAAAGAGATTACACGTGTCTTGACGGTAAAACCCTCAACTGAAGACCCAGTCCCGGGTTGGGTTGTGTCTCGTCACGTTTCATGTTTCCTTAAGTCATGTTTGTCTCGTCTTCCTCTCTTGACGTCTCAGTTACCCGGCTGTCTCCCAGGTTGGCCACGTACACCGTGTCGTCCACCAGGAGGACGCAGGTCGCCGTGGAGCCGTCCTTCCACGCCGGCTTCCTGTCGGAGAAGAGATCAAACGCACATGAGATCAAACGCACATGAGATCAAACGCACATGAGATCAAACACACATGAGATCAAACGCACATGAGATCAAACGCACATGAGATCAAACGCACATGAGATCAAACGCACATGAGATCAAACACACATGAGATCAAACGCACATGAGATCAAACGCACATGAGATCAAACGCACATGAGATCAAACGCACATGAGATCAAACGCACATGAGATCAAACACACATGAGATCAAACACACATGAGATCAAACGCACATGAGATCAAACGCACATGAGATCAAACACACATGAGATCAAACACACATGAGATCAAACACACAGGGCTGTCTGAATTTTTAATCAAATCACCATTCGAACTATGTCCAAAATATGCCATTTCTTTATGTATATTGTTGGGAATGGAAAGATAAATGAAAGAAGGCGGATATATCCATTTAACATACATTATATTTATTATAACATTGTTCTGTGTGTCAAAATGAAAGACAGCCCACACACCTATCGATCATCAAACCGTGGGGTCTTAATTCAGTTGTATCGACGTGTATAGAGATGTGCTACAGCAAAAGTATTCTCCGTCGGGACTTCCTGCAACAACACCACGCCGTTATCTTGATTCTGATTGGCCAGGAGACATTATCAAAGATGTTCTATTGAGAAGACAA
>CM070493.1:2562970-2612970 GCA_036324585.1 Champsocephalus esox
GGGATGCACATCTTAACTAAGGCTCCAGACCCTTATTCGTGATGCACATCTTAACTAAGTCTCCAGACCCTTATTCGGGATGCACATCTTAACTAAGTCTCCAGACCCTTATTCGTGATGCACATCTTAACTAAGTCTCCAGACCCTTATTCGGGATGCACATCTTAACTAAGTCTCCAGACCCTTATTCGGGATGCACATCTTAACTAAGTCTCCAGACCCTTATTCGGGATGCACATCTTAACTAAGGCTCCAGACCCTTATTCGTGATGCACATCTTAACTAAGGCTCCAGACCCTTATTCGTGATGCACATCTTAACTAAGTCTCCAGACCCTTATTCGGGATGCACATCTTAACTAAGGCTCCAGACCCTTATCCGGGATGCACATCTTAACTAAGTCTCCAGACCCTTATTCGTGATGCACATCTTAACTAAGTCTCCAGACCCTTATTCGGGATGCACATCTTAACTAAGTCTCCAGACCCTTATCCGGGATGCACATCTTAACTAAGTCTCCAGACCCTTATTCGTGATGCACATCTTAACTAAGTCTCCAGACCCTTATTCGTGATGCACATCTTAACTAAGTCTCCAGACCCTTATTCGTGATGCACATCTTAACTAAGTCTCCAGACCCTTATTCGTGATGCACATCTTAACTAAGTCTCCAGACCCTTATTCGTGATGCACATCTTAACTAAGTCTCCAGACCCTTATTCGTGATGCACATCTTAACTAAGTCTCCAGACCCTTATTCGTGATGCACATCTTAACTAAGTCTCCAGACCCTTATTCGTGATGCACATCTTAACTAAGTCTCCAGACCCTTATCCGGGATGCACATCTTAACTAAGTCTCCAGACCCTTATTCGTGATGCACATCTTAACTAAGTCTCCAGACCCTTATTCGGGATGCACATCTTAACTAAGTCTCCAGACCCTTATTCGTGATGCACTTCTTAACTAAGGCTCCAGACCCTTATTCGTGATGCACATCTTAACTAAGTCTCCAGACCCTTATCCGGGATGCACATCTTAACTAAGTCTCCAGACCCTTATCCGGGATGGACATCTTAACTAAGTCTCCAGACACTTATTCGTGATGCACATCTTAACTAAGTCTCCAGACCCTTATTCGGGATGGACATCTTAACTAAGGCTCCAGACCCTTATTCGTGATGCACATCTTAACTAAGTCTCCAGACCCTTATTCGGGATGCACATCTTAACTAAGTCTCCAGACCCTTATTCGGGATGCACATCTTAACTAAGTCTCCAGACCCTTATTCGGGATGCACATCTTAACTAAGGCTCCAGACCCTTATTCGTGATGCACATCTTAACTAAGTCTCCAGACCCTTATTCGGGATGCACATCTTAACTAAGTCTCCAGACCCTTATTCGTGATGCACATCTTAACTAAGTCTCCAGACCCTTATTCGGGATGCACATCTTAACTAAGTCTCCAGACCCTTATTCGGGATGCACATCTTAACTAAGTCTCCAGACCCTTATTCGGGATGCACATCTTAACTAAGTCTCCAGACCCTTATTCGGGATGCACATCTTAACTAAGTCTCCAGACCCTTATTCGGGATGCACATCTTAACTAAGGCTCCAGACCCTTATTCGTGATGCACATCTTAACTAAGTCTCCAGACCCTTATTCGGGATGCACATCTTAACTAAGTCTCCAGACCCTTATCCGGGATGGACATCTTAACTAAGTCTCCAGACCCTTATTCGGGATGGACATCTTAACTAAGTCTCCAGACCCTTATTCGGGATGCACATCTTAACTAAGTCTCCAGACCCTTATTCGGGATGCACATCTTAACTAAGTCTCCAGACCCTTATTCGGGATGCACATCTTAACTAAGGCTCCAGACCCTTATTCGTGATGCACATCTTAACTAAGTCTCCAGACCCTTATTCGGGATGCACATCTTAACTAAGTCTCCAGACCCTTATTCGGGATGCACATCTTAACTAAGTCTCCAGACCCTTATTCGGGATGCACATCTTAACTAAGTCCCCAGACCCTTATTCGGGATGCACATCTTAACTAAGGCTCCAGACCCTTATTCGTGATGCACATCTTAACTAAGTCTCCAGACCCTTATTCGGGATGCACATCTTAACTAAGTCTCCGGACCCTTATCCGGGATGCACATCTTAACTAAGTCTCAGGACCCTTATTCGTGATGCACATCTTAACTAAGGCTCTGGAATGATAAGGTACGTTGTTTTAAAGTGTTCCTGAGCTGAGCAGCTGAACTCACTGACTGGAAGCTTTCTTCAGAAAATCTTCGTCCGTCTGCCGGAAAGTGTCCAGGAGACATTTCTTTATGAGCCGGTCCACGTTCTCCGTTTCTCCTGGAAGAGAACATAGAACCATGAAGGAGGAGGTGAGGGAGGAGGTGAGGGAGGAGGTGACTCGTGTCTATGTAGAACAGACATGAAGAAGTGGATTCCGCGTAACGGGTGACCTTCAGGACTCACCGCTGGGGAAGTTCTTGGCCAGGTTGTGGTGGAGATTCTCCGCGGCGAAGCGAGAGGCTCGAGCTCCTCCGTGACCGTCAAACACGGCGAAGTACGAAACTCGAGACCTGCAGGACACAGAGCATTGATGCAGGAATGAGAAGAAAACACAGATATGAGTCAGCATTTCCTCACTTCCTGTCCCCTGGTCTGGAGGTCAATGGTTTTCTGGATGTGTTTTCGGTTGTTCGCCTGAAATAAGGTCTCTGGTTAACACGAGCTGAAGAAATGTTCACGATTTATACTATGACATAAAATACGTCAGTATATACCCCACTGGTGAATTAAAAAACTGAGGTTGCTCGTGTCTAAATGAGACGGCTAAACGTCATCACGCCCAACATTAGCCTCCTTTAGCTTAGCGGTGGAGACGAGAAGTCATGTGACCGTGCTGTAGTTCCTTTATAGCCCAACATTAGCCTCCTTTAGCTTAGCGGTGGTGACGTGAAGTCATGTGACCGTGCTGTAGTTCCTTTATAGCCCAACATTAGCCACCTTTAGCTTAGCGGTGGAGACGTGAAGTCATGTGACCGTGCTGTAGTCCCTTTATAGCCCAACATTAGCCACCTTTAGCTTAGCGGTGGTGACGTGAAGTCATGTGACCGTGCTGTAGTCCCTTTATAGCCCAACATTAGCCACCTTTAGCTTAGCGGTGGTGACGTGAAGTCATGTGACCGTGCTGTAGTTCCTTGCTGTAGCAAACAATGTGGGCTTCGTAAATAATTGGACAGCCTTCTGGGGAATACCTGGTCTGATTAAGAGAGACGGCATTCACCCTACTTTGAAAGGTGCAGATCTCATTTCGGCAAACATTGCAGGGCTTTGTGGACGTAATCCATGACAAACTGGAGTTGAGACCAGGAGGCAGAGTCGCAGTCTTACACGCTTCTCTGCGCTCTCTCCTAGGCAGTCACCCATAGGAATCCCGAACCCAATAAAATACCCAATATTAGCGGTGTGTGCGTCTGCCCAAGGACAATTTAAGGTACAACCTAATAGAGGTGTCATACATAATAACCTAATAAAAGTAAATGTAACAACTACTACAGTGCAACAAAACAGGAAGATTAAATGTGGTCTCTTAAACATAAGATCTCTAGCATCTAAAGCAATATTGGTAAATGATTTAATATCAGATTATAATATTGATATATGCTGTCTCACTGAAACTTGGTTGAGACATGAAGAATATGTCAGCATAAATGAGGCCACTCCACCCAGCCATGTCAACACTCATATTGCTCGAGGCACGGGCCGAGGAGGTGGAGTTGCAGCAATCTTTGACTCAAGTTTACTGATCAATACTAAACCAAAATGTAATTATACCTCTTTTGAAAGCCTCGTTTTTAGTCTTACGCATCCAACCTGGAAAACTTTGCAGCCAATTTTATTTGTTACAGTGTATCGTGCACCAGGTCCTTATTCAGAATTCTTATCAGAATTCTCTGAGTTTTTATCAACTTTGGTTCTTAAAACAGACGAAGTAATTATCGTAGGTGACTTTAATATTCATGTTGACGATGATAAAAATAGCCTTACTGTTGCATTTAACTCTATATTAGATTCTGTTGGTTTCTGTCAGAGTGTAAATAAACCAACCCACTGCTATAATCACACTCTCGACCTTGTTCTGACTTATGGTATTGAAATTGAGCAACTATTAGTCGAACCGCATAATCCTGCTTTATCCGACCATTTCTTAGTAACTTTTGAAGTACTGTTACTAGACTACAAAGCATTAGTCAAAAGCTCTTGCAGCAGAAACCTATCCGTTAGTGCTATAGCCACATTTAAGGAAGAGATTCCACCAATACTTAACTCGATAACATGTCTGCATGTAAGGGAGGAAACTTATACAAAATGTACACCACCCCAAATTGATCATGTTGTTGATAGTGCTATAGATGCGCTGCGAATAAAATTAGACTCTGTTGCTCCTTTGAAAAAGAAGAAAATAAAGCAACATAGATTAGCTCCATGGCATAATGCAGAAACCCGCAAAATAAAGCAAAAGTCTAGACAACTTGAAAGGATATGGCGTTCCACCAAACTTGAAGAATCTCGTTTAATTTGGCATATTACTCTCAATGAATATAAGAAAGCACTGCGTAAAGCGAGAGCAGCATACTACTCTTCATTAATAGATGAGAATAAGAATAATGCAAGATTTCTTTTCAGCACTGTAGCCAGGCTGACAGAGAGCCACAGCTCCATTGAGCCTTCTATTCCCACAGCACTCAGTAGTAATGATTTTATGTGCTTTTTTAACGATAAAATTGTTACTCTTAGAAACAAAATTAATGACCTCTTGCCTTCGACCAGTATAGTGTTATCAACAGCTCCCGGAAACGTAAGTTCTAATATTACACGAGATAGTAAACTAGAATGCTTTTCAGCCATTAACCTTGAACAATTACATTCAATGATTCTCTCTTCTAAACCATCAACGTGCATGTTAGACCCAATTCCAACTAAGCTGTTGAAGGAAGTGTTTCCATTAATTAGCACTTCTTTATTAAATATTATGAATATGTCTTTATTATCAGGCTATGTTCCACAATCATTCAAAGTAGCAGTGATAAAACCGCTTCTTAAAAAGCACAACCTCGATCCAGAGGTTTTAGCCAACTATAGACCTATTTCTAATCTTCCGTTCCTCTCAAAGATTCTTGAGAAAGCGGTCGCAAAACAGTTGTGTGATTACTTAAAAAACAATGATTTATTTGAAGATTTTCAGTCTGGCTTTAGAACACATCATAGCACAGAGACAGCTCTGGTTAAAGTCACAAATGATATTCTAATAGCCTCAGACAAGGGACTTGTCTCTATTCTTGTTTTGCTCGATCTCAGTGCTGCATTTGATACTATCGACCATGATATCCTATTGCAAAGACTAGAGCACTTAGTTGGCATACAGGGAACTGCTTTAGGCTGGTTTAGGTCCTATCTATCTGAACGCTCTCAGTTTGTACGTGTCAACGATGAATCTTCCACGCAAACCAAAGTTAGCCATGGAGTGCCACAGGGCTCAGTGCTCGGACCTATTTTGTTCACATTATATATGCTTCCGTTAGGCAATATTATAAGGAATCATTCTGTAAACTTTCATTGTTATGCGGATGATACTCAACTATATTTATCAATCAAGCCTGATGAAATTAATCATCTAAATAAAATTCAAGACTGCCTTAAGGACTTAAAAACATGGATGACCTTAAACTTTTTGATGTTAAACACGACCAAAACTGAAGTTATTGTACTTGGCCCGAAGAATCTACGAAACAAATTATCTAAAGATATACTAACTATGGATGGCATTAATTTGGCCTCCAGTGAGACTGTAAGGAATCTTGGTGTTATATTTGATCAGGATTTATCCTTTAACGCCCACATAAAATCAATTTCAAGGACCGCCTACTTCCATCTACGTAACATTGCAAAAATCAGGCATATCTTACCTCAAAACGATGCAGAGAAACTAGTCCATGCATTTGTTACTTCTAGGCTGGATTATTGTAACTCTTTACTATCAGGGAGTACCAAAAAGTCAATCAAGTCGCTTCAGCTGATTCAAAATGCTGCGGCTCGTGTACTAACCAGAGTTAGGAGAAGGGACCACATTACTCCTGTTCTGGCTGCCTTACACTGGCTCCCTATAGAACACAGGATAGAATTTAAAATTCTTCTTCTCGCCTACAAAGCCCTTAATGGGCAGGCGCCATCTTACCTTAAAGAACTCATTATACCCTACTGTCCTACTAGGGCATTGCGTTCCAAGAATGCAGGGTTGTTGGTTGTTCCTAGAGTCTCTAAAAGTACAATGGGAGCCAGAGCCTTTTCTTATCAAGCTCCACATTTGTGGAATCAGCTTCCAGTTTGTGTTCGGGCGGCAGACACCCTATCCGTTTTTAAGAGTGCGCTTAAGACCTTCCTTTTTGATAAAGCTTATAGTTAGGGCTGATTAGATTCAGCCCCTAGTTTTGCTGATATAGGCTTAGTTTGTCGGGGGACATCTTACTTCTTCCTTCTCTCTGTCTGTACCTGTGTACTCTCATGTTCCGATTAACCCAGCTTCCCCAAATGTCTTTCTTTTTGGGGTCTATATATGCTGGGATCCGGAGTCATGGATGATCCTGCGGTCTTGTGTCCTGGATCGCGAGCGCTGGATCTTGAGTCGTGGCTGTGGTCCTGGATCATCGGTCCTGGATGGATATCCTCGTGGATTCATCTTCCTATTATACACACATGCATTTCCAAACATTTGGACTTTAAACTGGGTTTTCTTTGGAAGTTTTTCCTTGTACGATGTGAGGGTCTAAGGACAGAGGGTGTCGTATTGTCATACTGATATTCTGTACGCACTGTGAAGACCACTGAGACAAATGTAACATTTGTGATATTGGGCTATATAAATAAACATTGATTGATTGATTGATTCCTTTATAGCCCAACATTAGCCGCCTTTAGCTTAGCGGTGGAGACGTGAAGTCATGTGACCGTGCTGTAGTTCCTTTATAGCCCAACATTAGCCACCTTTAGCTTAGCGGTGGTGACGTGAAGTCATGTGACCGTGCTGTAGTTCCTTTATAGCCCAACATTAGCCTCCTTTAGCTTAGCGGTGGTGACGTGAAGTCATGTGACCGTGCTGTAGTTCCTTTATAGCCCAACATTAGCCACCTTTAGCTTAGCGGTGGTGACGTGAAGTCATGTGACCGTGCTGTAGTTCCTTTATAGCCCAACATTAGCCTCCTTTAGCTTAGCGGTGGTGACGTGAAGTCATGTGACCGTGCTGTAGTCCCTTTATAGGAACGCAGCAAATCTGGATCAGCTCCGTTGTTCCCCCGTTTTCAGATATTTGGGTACGGAGGAAAAGAGAGAGGGTTTTATTTTCTGACACGTTGTGAGTCTCTTGACACACCGGGGACACATCATGTAGAAAAATACATCAAAAAGTGGATTTTGCATATTAGGTGACCTTTAAGTAGAGTGACGAAGTATTTGTACTCCTCTACTTCCCCCTCTGGATGACTTACAGGTGTCCTGGAAGACAGCTGCTCATGTCCGGCAGCAGCAGGTGAGCGTCCTGCATCTCGTCTCGTTCTCCTCGCCGCGACGCCACATATCCTTTCAGCACGGGGAGGCCTGGACCAACAGACACCTCAGACAATTATTGATTGATAGATGGATAGATAGATGGAGAGAGAGAGAGATAGATAGATGGATGGATAGATGGAGAGAGAGATAGATAGATGTGGGTAGGTAGGTAGATAAAATGTACATTAGAGCGGGAAACACACAGAAAAACATTGTGGTGGAAGAAACCTTCTTTAAAAACTTTCTTGACCTCCTCCCTTATCGCCTCGTTCTCATCGGCCGTACATCGTTTCCTTTTTAATCGTTTCTCCACTTCTTCTTCTCCTTCTTCTTCTGTGGTATGCTGTGTTCGAGCTGTGACTGAAGCTGCAGAAGAATCAAATACAGAACGTCAGAAGAAGAGTTCGAGCCGTAGGACATAGCTATCCATATCTCACACTGACACTTTGATTCTATTGCAGGTCGTTTCATGTGCTTCTGCTCGGCTGATTCTTGCGTTGACTTTAGATTTCTGGTTTCATGTGACTCAAACTCAAACACACGGTGGGCCAACATTTTAAAATGGCTACTAGTCGAGTGCCGGACTGGTTCAATGTTTATTGCAAAACGTATTGAAATGAACTTATTGCACATATTAAACCTGGAACTAACAAAGCTTAAAGTGGACCTATCATGCTATATTTGAATGATATAGTGTAGGACTATACCTATAAGGCATATTTATACTTTTTATTTTTCAAAATACCAAACAGATCATGCATTTTAGCCATTCCTCATTTCGCTCAATTTAACACGGTCTTTGCACGGGCTGATTCTGTGAGAGCAGCGCTATCTACAGGCGTGGCGGATGTACTACAGCGTCTCCAGCGCTTTCGAACGGCAATGTCCGTGGCTGTCTCCTCCTGATTGGTGGAGTTGGCCCAATAGCCGTAGCTCCACTTCTGTGACATCATAGAAGTGTTCAAATCTGGATCAGTCTGTATCAGATCTGTTGCAGCCCCTTTTTAAGAGATTAGGGTACATATTCATGTATAAAAGACGTACAAAAGTGCATTTTGCACGATAGGTCCCCTTTAAATTATTGCCTGTAAAAACAACATTAAACATTAAATAATCAGTTGCATTCATTTCTTATGATTACATTTTTCCACAGGCCAACAACAGCTTCATCAAAACAACGGGCCTTGAGTTTGACACATGTGACTAAGTGAGCAGCTGTGACGGAGAAACCATCGACCTTCTTCTCCCTGCTCCTTTCCATCATGGGCTAAACAAACTGCAAAGTGTGTACATGCTTTGTTTTATAATAAATGCCACGAGTGGATTAAACCAATACATCAAATAAATACACACTTTACATTTGAGTTAACGTTGCAGACCTCCCCCGGGTTTCCTTCATCAACTCTTCTTCACTAATGTTGTTATTAAAACCTAACCTTTCATTCAATCAGAACTCACCGGAAGTCTGTGTCGGTTCTGGAAGGTCGTCGAAAAGATCCATCCAACCAGAGAAGTACTCAGATCCTGAAGGAGAAGTACAAGTACTCAGATCCTGAAGGAGAAGAACAAGTACTCAGATGTTGTACTTGAGTAAAAGTAGAAGTACTCAGATCTTGTACTTGAGTAAAAGTAGAAGTACCAGAGTGTAGGAATACTCTGTTACAGTAAAAGTATTCAAAATGTTCCTCAAGTGAAAGTAGAAAAGTATTCTCATCTAAATATAGTAAAGACAGTGAAAGTAGTCGTTGTGCAGATTGGTCCATTTCAGAATAATATATATGATGTGTTTTATAAAGATTGATCATGAAAGTGTTCTCGAAGCTGGTGGAGGTGCAGCTAGTCTGAAGTACTTTGTAGACTGCAGGGTAGCTGGTGGAGGAGCAGCTAGTCTGAAGTACTTTGTAGACTGCAGGGTAGCTGGTGGAGGAGCAGCTAGTCTGAAGTACTTTGTAGACTGCAGGGTAGCTGGTGGAGGAGCAGCTAGTCTGAAGTACTTTGTAGACTGCAGGGTAGCTGGTGGAGGTGCAGCTAGTCTGAAGTACTTTGTAGACTGCAGGGTAGCTGGTGGAGGAGCAGCTAGTCTGAAGTACTTTGTAGACTGCAGGGTAGCTGGTGGAGGTGCAGCTAGTCTGAAGTACTTTGTAGACTGCAGGGTAGCTGGTGGAGGAGCAGCTAGTCTGAAGTACTTTGTAGACTGCAGGGCAGCTGGTGAAGGTGCAGCTAGTCTGAAGTACTTTGTAGACTGCAGGGTAGCTGGTGGATTCACTCCAGGTGGAACTAAAGTCTGATTCAACACTTGGTTATATTTACCATCATTCATCCTCATCTGGAAAGTAACTAAATAAATGTAGTATAATAGTTACCTCTGGATTGTTAGCTTAGCATCCGTTAGCTTCCTGTATAATCTTCCTGATATATGATAATATAACAGAGTCTGTTAGTGTGAATCATTAACGGATTAAATGACCCCTAAAGTTCGCTGTTTAACGTGTTGTTTCATTTAAAACGCAGAAACATTGATCGTGATTCCAGTTTAGCTGACATCAACTGTCAACACGGCGGTTTCCGGTCAGAACTTTCAAAATAAGAGCCCACATTTCAGAATAAAGTCAGATGGACCTGTGAATGGACCTTCCCGTTGTGAAGCAGAAGTTTTCCTCCTCGTTAAACTCTTGGTAAGTGACCGTGTTACTGAGCTGAGCTGATCTCTGCTCTCACCTCAGACTCATCTCTAATGTGTTTATTGCTAACAGTTATTCATATTATTGATGATAACAGCAGGGGCGGCGCCAGGGGGGAGCTAGGGGGTGCCAGAGCCATATTCTTTCACACACAGTGACGTCACGAGCTACCCACAATGCAACGCGCGCCATAGATATATATATAAATCCGCCATTTTCCTGGAGTTGCTAATATCCTGGAGGTGCTAATGTAAACAGCTAGCTAACGTAGCCAGGCAGAGCCTGAATTAACAACCGAAGAAATCGCTGCATGTCTTCGGATTACATCTCTGGACTTGAGGGGTGTGCTCTAGGTCGTTACAAGCGTAAACTAGAGCTGTGTGGGTTGTCGATTTCCCTTACAGACTGCCTCCAGATGTATGGAAAAACGACCCTCGAAAGTGGCCTTCGGTCGATTTTGGCGGCATCTACGTCTATCTTCTGGAAACACCAGGTGAATATCCCACTTGTCACAATAATGTTATCATGCCATTGCATATATGTGGTATTTTAGAGTTGACTACATATTGATTAAGGCAATAGACTATGATATTCTGCTTGCACCTCGCGTGAAATGGCGCATACCGGAAGTACGGTGTCGCCCTCGGCCCAAAACCCGTATGTGTGTGTGAAAGAATAATAGAAGAGTTACGACAACGGAAGTCCAAAAACGGTTATCGTCACGTGGTTCATGTAGACGAGGATCGTTCCCCGGAAGTTCATGGCGGGCAATGTGAATGCATTGATAACAGGAGATAGAACTACGATTTTTGGTAATTATTAGTGAATAAAGGTTTTGATTTTCAATATTTATACAACAAATCGATATGTGTATGTATTTACATCAATATGTTTTAAAACATAAAATAGAATTTTCTAAGATTAAGTGATAATATTAGGATTAGTGTGAACAACTAATTTACATGTTACTAACAATGCCTTGGTTAAAGAGCCTGTTGCTGTTTATTTATAGCTTTGAATTCTTTCAAACGAATATTATCTTCTTAAACTTGTATGGTAGTCAGGAGCATCACTTTCTAATGTTTATTGATACATTTAGAGGGAGGGGATCTAAAGTAATGCTTGAAAATTCAGATTAGATTCATTTCTACCATTTTCTTAAATTCATGGTAGCTTCAGTAATCCCCATGGTAACTGAGGACACAAGTTATCTAAATGACTAATGTCATCTTTATGGCTTTCAGAAAGGACAGGAGACCGACAGGTGACTATCAAAGGACTTGCAGCAGCAGCAGCAGCAGCATGATGATGATGATGATGATGATGATGATGATGATGTTAAATGTGTTTTAGGAACTTCCATTGCAAATACATGGAATTCAATAAACATTGAATAGCATATCATGCAGTTTGTCTGTGCCTTTTCCTCCGTGTTGTCCTGGTTTGCTGTGCTGCCTCCTCGTTGCCACCATGGTTTGCTGTGCTGCCTCCTCGTTGCCACCATGGTTTGCTGTGCTGCCTCCTAGTCGCCACCATGGTTTGCTGTGCTGCCTGGGGATGCTCAAATCGCTCCGAGAAAGGAGTACGAATGTACGGATTCCCCACTGACACAGAGCGGAGGAAAAAATGGCTGGCTCAAGTCAGCAGGAGCAATTTCACGACCAACAGCATTAAATATGTGATGTAATTATATACAAACACTGCATTTGCACTTTTTCACAAAACGAAAACCACACCATTGGGAAAACTTAATGTTTTGTTTAATACAAAACAAAACAGGGAAAGGCTTGAAAAACACTGAGAGTTGAGACTCAGGGTGCAGGGTGAGGGTCTCAGTGCAGGTATTCAGGCTCCATTGAATCCCCCTCTGGTTCTTGTGCTGAAAGAGGGAGTAACAGACAGGAGAAAGGGCTATACACACCTATACACAGCACACCTATTGGATGGGAAATTGCCTTGGGGAGATAAGGTGTGGTCTCTGTTCCCAGCTGAAGTTATGGAACTTTATTATTTGTGAGTTTAACAAAGTATGACAAATGGCATCAGTAACATATGTGATATGAATTTATATAAAGTTGTCTCACATGCTTGGTCATATTTTATATACAGTATGTAATGAGTATAACATGTCCAGTAAGTATAAAGTGTTTCCTAATACTGTGTATTCAACCACTATGGAATATGTATGTGGGCAGACACAACTGAGTTGTTCTGTGTGTGAAGTAACCTCAAGTCACTCCGCAGGCACATTTTGATGCAGACCAGTTTGTCAAGACAAAAAAGGGCAAGACTAGGCTGAGAGCAGAGGCTATACCCAGCATCTTCATGCATCGCCCTGTGGTCAAAAAGAGAAGGGCCCCTGCACCACGATTCACCCCGGGACCTGTATCTACAAAGCCCATAGCTCATGATCACAGCTATAGTGTGAAAGGTGACACAGGTATATTAAGTATGAACTCTTAGTAACGAAAGTAATATTTCTTATTTTGAAGTGGTATCATATTTAAAATGTTCGAAAATGTACAGTGCCATGTCTTCTACTTACATTAGTCTCAAAGATTGAGGGAAGAAGGGATGAGGAGACTGAGAGAAAGGAAAGTGAGGGTGAAGAAAGAGAGGACATGGCTATTGAGGAGAGACAGGGAGGGCGGACACCACCCACTCAGCCAGCAGCCAGTCAGCATACGAGGGAACCAGCAGCCAGTCATCATACGAGGGAACCAGCAGCCAGTCAGCATATGAGGGAACCAGCAGCCAGTCAGCATACGAGGGAACCAGCAGCCAGTCAGCATACGAGGGAACCAGCAGCCAGTCAGCATACGAGGGAACCAGCAGCCAGTCAGCATACGAGGGAACCAGCAGCCAGTCAGTATAGGAGGGAACCAGCAGCCAGTCAGCATACGAGGGAACCAGCAGCCAGTCAAACAGATCTATTGAAACAATTAAAGAGAAAATTAAAGAGCCAAGAAGGAATCACCAAAAAAGCAAAGGCTGCACTAAGAAAAATCAGGAAGAAAAATGCAGCTCTCAAGACAACAATGAAAATTAGGGACAAGAAATATAAGAAAACGTTTTCAAAAGACCAACTTAAGGCATTAGGCAGACTCACCACAAAGGGGATGAAATGGAGCAATGAGACAATTAAGAAGGCTTTAAAAATTCGCTTTGGGTGCGGACCAACGGGTTACAAAACTCTGCAGGAATTGAAGATTCCCCTTCCAGGAATAAGGACACTGCAGAGAAGGATGCAATGTGTTAAGTTTGAGCCTGGTGTGTTGACAGAGGTATTTGATTTCCTAAAATTGAAGGCAGATTGATTGACAGACCTTGAAAGGGAGTGTGTGTTGACCTTGGATGAAATGGCAATCACACCAAGTGTGGAGTTAGACATGATTACAGGCAAACTGTACGGTGGTGTGACTTTACCAGGTCACACAGGGGTGGCAACACATGCTTGTGTGTTTATGTTGGCTGGAAACACAACACGGTGGAAGCAAGTAGTGGCATATCATTACACTGGCAATTCTACCAATGGAGCAGAGTACAGGCCAATCATTATTGATATAATACAGAGGGCATTATCCATAGGGCTACATGTGCTTGATGTCACCACCGACATGGGTAGCCCTAACCGAGCCATGTGGAAATCCTTTGGGGTGGACCAAAATAAAACATCGGTGCCACATCCAGCAACACCAGACAGGCAGCTCTATTTCATGCCCGATGTCCCACATCTGTTAAAAATTGAGTAAGAGAGAGACTTGAAAAACCTTGGTGCCTCTCTACTCATGTTGTTACAGTTGTCTTGGTTACAGCTCTCAAGTTTATTTTTTTGCCATTTCCACATCTTTAGAAAATCTTCAACCTCTTCTCTGGAGAACAAACTTTGATTTCTCTGTCTTGTGAGTTTGCAGTCTTGCAGTTTTGCTCCTCCACCTGTAACATCACTGCCCCTCCACCTGCCATACAGTAGGTTACTAACACGATTACTTATATAATACAGTGATAGAATACATGTTTAGTATGCTTACTTATATAAAACAGTAGTATTAAACTTACCTTGTGTTTTCACTCTCACTTAAGTCCCTCTCCCTTTGCCATCAATCCAAAATCAGCTGAGCTGCAACATGATACAGACAGGTAATAATCAACAGAATCACAAGGACACAATATGGCTCTGCTAAAAACACTCACTCTTACACGCACCAAAGTTATATTTATCTAATATTTAACTCCCTCCACCCCCGCATACAATCCCGTTTAGAAGCCCCTCTTCTCTAATTCAACATGTTGGACCAAATGACATTAAGAGAACGGAATTTACAATTAAAAGGCTGTTAAACGTGTGTTGCTAACTTGCTTCGGTATGCTAGCTTAATCTGTTATCTGTAAACGTTCCCTAAATCTACTAATTTAGGGATAATCCACTGACATCCTTTAATACACATGTTCATTAGAATCAGATGTACTGATAATATCCGCAATATAAATCTTTAAACTTCTTCTTACCTTTAAAAGTCCGTCACGAACGGTCTATTATGCTGCAACTCCACAGCTCTGCTAGCCTTGGCGCTAACTTCCGGGGAACGATTGAGAGGCTCCACGATCCGCCATTACTGTAAAAAAGTGGTCCATTGGAGTGAACGGAGATGTTGTAACTCTTCTATTATATGGCTCTGGATACAGTCGGCAAGCGAGGGAACGCCCACAAAACGTCACATCCGGTTCGCGCTGAGGGGGAAAACAAACCGGCTTCCACAATGCCCAGGAGCTGCTGTGTGCCCTTTTGTACAACTAACAAGCTTAAAAATCATAATCTAAAATGTAATATTTTGCCCAACGGGAGCACAGAGCCCAGGAGAAGAACCCGGTGGAAGAGAGAAAGATTATCTTTCAATTCCGTTTGAATTGTGCCACGAATTACACATATGATGTTTGTCAATTTAAAAGATAATTTTAAAAGTAAAACAAATAAAAATGTGCGGAAAAACTGTGAAGTAACATATTTTTTGTGTGAAACCGCTCAATGAACTACATCTCCCGTCTCGCACCACACACCCAGACGGCCGTCACGTTGGAACATTTCACTTCTTTCTTTCAGAACAAGGCCGAAAGTATTAAAAGAGGTGAAAATCACTCCAAGTCTGGGCACGTTGAGATGTGCGCACACACAAGGGGAGTTAGTCGGTTCCGTGAGAGCCAGCATGCGGGACCGGGACTCTGGGATTTGTAGTCTTTCTAGTTGCGTATTTTTCATAGTCTTATATTTCAACAGTTTTACGACAAACTGTGACTTTTTTGACACGGAAATTATTGTTTTAGATTGACAAACATCATATGTGTAATTCATGGCACAATTCAAACGGGATGGAAAGATAATCTTTCTCTCTCCATTGACTTCAATACAAACTTTATCCGAAATAAGGTCCCATGAGTCCCACCGGAAGCGGAGGGACTTCACCTCTCTATTGTCACAGGGTAGGTACCTGTCAGCCAATCAGACACGTTCATTTCCATGCAACTCTCTGGTTGGTCTGGTGTCTTGCCTCTGTTGCATTCACTGAACACAGGAAATTACAATTCTGCCGTCCTCTCATGATAAGGTTCAGGTAAAGCACGGTCAATGTATTATATTATTGAGGGAGAATTGTCCGGGGCTACCGAAAAAACATTCGGGGCTTTGGTCCTGTATAATAACGTCATATTAAATGCAGTCATTTGGTCTTTAGCAACAGCTTGTGAGAGCAGCGCATTCATCGGTGTTCGTTTTAATGCTGCCAGTTTGTGGACGGCCTGTGTGTTGATGGGACTTCTCATGCTCCCTTAATGTTTCCCTTGCCTTTCGCCAGTTCTTAAATCCTCCTTTCACAACACTCCCATCCCTGATCTTGTCTGCACTGACAAGCTTATTTTCAATAGCAGAGCAACCGAAGAAGCACACCACATTATCACTTTCTCCTATTATTTAGTGAAGCTTTTTATTAACTGCTTAACACTAAAATGAAAAAATAGTAACTTAAAATAAAACGTTTGTATGGATTGGTTTAGAGAACTTTTTGGCGTTGCAGTTACAACTCTCCGCCAACAGATGGGGGTACTGCAGCCCCCTCAGCACCCCCCCTTCCTGCGTCCCTGCCTGCAGTATACAAACTAGCTGCACCTTCACCAGCTTTGAGAACACTTTCATGATCAATCATTATAAAACACATCATATATATTATTCTGAAATGGACCAATCTGCACAACGACTACTTTTACTGTCTTTCACTATATTTAGATGAGAATACTTTCTACTTTCACTTGAGGAACATTTTGAATGCAGGACTTTTACTGTAACAGAGTATGTCTACACTCTGTTACTTCTACTCAAGTACATGATCTGAGTACTTCTACTTCTACTCAAGTTCAATATCTGAGTAGCCTACTTGTACTTTTACTCAAGTAGAATATCTGAATACTTTTACTTTTACAAGCAATACGATCTCAAGTTCTCAACCCAAAAAGTACATACATAATAACTTGATTCAATTGGTTCATAGCCAGGCTGTCAGCCAATAGGAGCAGAGAGACTGCTGTCCCGTGCTCCTATTGGCTGACAGTAGAATGAAGCCTGAAGCCGGACCCTTAATGAGCCGACACTCACCCTCCTCGGAACCCACCATGTGTTGACCACAGCTGTGATTGAAGGGCTGAATCACAGGCTGCCTGACCCGCTCTGTGACCATGTTTCTGTCTCTGTGCTTCCTCTGGATGTTGACTCTTCACACGGCCGCTCAGCATCCTCCATCCCGGAGGGAGGGGACCGTGCGGAGCCCCGGGGCTCCGGAGGATCCCCGGCCGGAGGAGGCGAGGGGATCCCGGGGGAAACTCAGCCGAGAGACGGCCCCTCTGACCGGGTGAGCAGAAGTAGAGGAGTACAAATACTTATTTACTGTACTTGAGTACATTTTTCTAGTATCAGTAGGCTACTTTACTCATTACATTACTTATTTTCTGACGACTTTTTACTTTTTACTTCTTACATGTTGAACACAAATACCTGTACTTTCTACTTCTTACATGTTGAACACAAATACCTGTACTTTCTACTTCTCACATGTTGAACCCAAATACCTGTACTTTCTACTTCTCACATGTTGAACACAAATACCTGTACTTTCTACTTCTTACATGTTGAACTCAAATACCTGTACTTTCTACTTCTTACATGTTGAACTCAAATACCTGTACTTTCTACTTCTTACATGTTGAACTCAAATACCTGTACTTTCTACTTCTCACATGTTGAACACAAATACCTGTACTTTCTACTTCTTACATGTTGAACTCAAATACCTGTACTTTCTACTTCTCTCATGTTGAACTCAAATACCTGTACTTTCTACTTCTTACATGTTGAACACAAATACCTGTACTTTCTACTTCTCACATGTTGAACCCAAATACCTGTACTTTCTACTTCTCACATGTTGAACACAAATACCTGTACTTTCTACTTCTTACATGTTGAACTCAAATACCTGTACTTTCTACTTCTTACATGTTGAACTCAAATACCTGTACTTTCTACTTCTTACATGTTGAACTCAAATACCTGTACTTTCTACTTCTTACATGTTGAACTCAAATACCTGTACTTTCTACTTCTCACATGTTGAACCCAAATACCTGTACTTTCTACTTCTCACATGTTGAACCCAAATACCTGTACTTTCTACTTCTCTCATGTTGAACTCAAATACCTGTACTTTCTACTTATTACATGTTGAACACAAATACCTGTACTTTCTACTTCTCTCATGTTGAACTCAAATACCTGTACTTTCTACTTCTCACATGTTGAACCCAAATACCTGTACTTTCTACTTCTCACATGTTGAACCCAAATACCTGTACTTTCTACTTCTCTCATGTTGAACTCAAATACCTGTACTTTCTACTTATTACATGTTGAACACAAATACCTGTACTTTCTACTTCTTACATGTTGAACTCAAATACCTGTACTTTCTACTTCTCACATGTTGAACTCAAATACCTGTACTTTCTACTTCTTACATGTTGAACCCAAATACCTGTACTTTCTACTTCTCTCATGTTGAACTCAAATACCTGTACTTTCTACTTCTCTCATGTTGAACTCACATACCTGTACTTTCTACTTCTCTCATGTTGAACTCAAATACCTGTACTTTCTACTTCTTACATGTTGAACCCAAATACCTGTACTTTCTACTTCTCACATGTTGAACCCAAATACCTGTACTTTCTACTTCTCTCATGTTGAACTCAAATACCTGTACTTTCTACTTCTTACATGTTGAACCCAAATACCTGTACTTTCTACTTCTCACATGTTGAACCCAAATACCTGTACTTTCTACTTCTCTCATGTTGAACTCAAATACCTGTACTTTCTACTTCTCACATGTTGAACACAAATACCTGTACTTTCTACTTCTCACATGTTGAACACAAATACCTGTACTTTCTACTTCTTACATGTTGAACTCAAATACCTGTACTTTCTACTTCTTACATGTTGAACTCAAATACCTGTACTTTCTATTTCTTACATGTTGAACTCAAATACCTGTACTTTCTACTTCTCACATGTTGAACTCAAATACCTGTACTTTCTACTTCTCTCATGTTGAACTCAAATACCTTTACTTTCTACTTCTCTCATGTTGAACTCAAATATCTGTACTTTCTACTTCTCACATGTTGAACTCAAATACCTGTACTTTCTACTTCTTACATGTTGAACTCAAATACCTGTACTTTCTACTTCTCACATGTTGAACTCAAATACCTGTACTTTCTACTTCTTACATGTTGAACTCAAATACCTGTACTTTCTACTTCTTACATGTTGAACTCAAATACCTGTACTTTCTACTTCTCTCATTTCCAAACAGCTGGTTCCTTTAGTCTGAATGTGTGTTGGTGCGTGGTCATTATTCTTCAGAGTCGTTGCGTGCCTATTGGTTGGAACACGATCCGTGTATCCATCACTTCCTGGTCTTCTCTAAAGAAGAGGGACCAATGGAAACGTTGTCATGTTGCCGTTGGTCACCATGGAAACATTCATTAGCTAACAATGACATTATTGTTCTATTGATATAAAGGGAGGTCAGGTACTCTTTAAAGCAGCTGCTAGCTATGGGTACTTTTTACTAAGTACACTTCAAAGCCTCTTTACTTTTACTTGAGTAAAGAAGTTTAGTCAGTACTTCTACCTTCACCAGAGTACTTTTAAACACAAGTATCTGTTCTTCTACTTGAGTGAAGGATTTGTACTTTTGCCCTCTCTGCTTATAATCATATTGAAACGGTTGTTTTCTTAATCTGTGATGTCACACAGCATTTGTTATTGTGTTGATATTTGTTTGCTGTTGGTAGAAGTGACACACAGTTCAGCTGTGTGGCTCTGCTTCATAGAAATATCATGAACAACTAATTAAAGGACCAAAATAAAGAAGAATGAACAGACTTAAAGATCCCTAAGATGCATAATAACCAATAGAGTACACGGATAGACACAAAACAACCAAAAAGACACCAAAGAAAATTGAAAAGGTACATAATTTAACCACAAAACCTCTAACATATGTATATGTTATGTTGGAACAATAAGCAACAGCAGATCCCAAGCTGCGGTCTCAGCGTTGTGTAAGTCTTAATGTGCACAAAGGACTTATCACGGGATTCAGGCCATGATGGTGATTACTCAAACGGACTGATAACCACTCACACACACACACACACACACACTAGGGCTGAACGATTAATCGATTTTAAATTGAAATCGCGATTCGAGATGATGCGATTATGAAATCGCAAAACCTGCGATTTTTTTTTAACTTATTTCTTTTTTTTACAATTTTGTTTTTCTTCTTCTTGTGTGTCAGTCATCCACACCAATCAGAAGTGCTGTGCTCCACATGTACCAGCCATTGCTAACCAATCAGAAGTGCTGTGCTCCACATGTACCAGCCATTGTTAACCAATCAGAAGTGCTGTGCTCCACGTGTACCAGCCATTGTTAACCAATCAGAAGTGCTGTGCTCCACATGTACCAGCCATTGTTAACCAATCAGAAGTGCTGTGCTCCACATGTACCAGCCATTGTTAACCAATCAGAAGTGCTGTGCTCCACATGTACCAGCCATTGTTAACCAATCAGAAGTGCTGTGCTCCACATGTACCAGCCATTGTTAACCAATCAGAAGTGGCCCATGATAGAAGGTGATAGACAGATTGAACCAATCACCTGCCAAGTGCTTTTGAAAGTGCCGGCCCTTTCCAGACGGCTTCCAGCGGAGCTTCAGATGGTTTGGTGAAACTATCTGAGTCAGGTTAGCAACGCTCCATCACGTGTTTCTCTCACAGGGTGAATCTGAAACTGAAGCTCGACTTTAAACCAACCCAACGGAAGTTTCATGTAAGTGTAGTTCTTTCACTCGTAGCTCGGGTTGCGGGTGTGCAAGAGATGGGAGTATGTTGATACGACCTTCCTAGCCTCAGTTATGGCCGCATTTTACAATAAACTTCCATTGGGTCGCTTAAAAATAAATATTGCAAATCGCAATCGCAATATTTGTCAGAAAAATCGCAATTAGATTTTTTCCCAAAATCGTGCAGCCCTAACACATTCACACACACACACACACACACACACACACACACACACACACACTTGACCAACTAAGAGTTTAAACATCAACCAACCCCATGTTGCTGTTCCTCTGCTTTCCTCAAAGTGGAGACAGCTTTAAATATATCATAAACTGCAAGAAACTATAATTGTTATTCGTTTAGTTTGCAGATTATTTCCTATATTAATGATTGTATACGGAAATGTCCAAAAGAAGACTAAGCTACAAAGTTTCATAAAATAACCTGAAAGCAGACAAAGAAGCATAATAACCAATACATAAAGAAAGATACGTACGGCGTAAGTACAAAACCATCACTATGTTTTTAGATCAGGAAATGCATCCAGGCTCAAACAAACGATGTTCGATCGTCATCCTCGCATTCATTTAATGTATGTTCGCGAGTTGAAATTAATGCACTACATTTAATCCACGTGAGTTTACAACAACAACAATAATCGCTTTGTTTTTATATCACATCCGACCGGAGGAAAATGCAGCGGCTCTCTCTACCGATCATCCTAATCCCCACGGGCAAACAATAATATGTACAGTGTTAATAGTTTACTGTATTATTAGTGTCTAATATTACTGGGGATTTCGGAATGGTACTGGATTTTGATGTATTGTATCGGCTTCATATCGCAATATATTCCCGAAGTCTGAAATGCAAAAATGTCCCACATTAGGGCAATTCACTTTACATTTAATCATTCAAACAAAATCATATTTTGTTTATTTTTAACGAAATAAATGTGGTTTAAGCCACATCATTTACTGTGTTAATTGTTTACTGTAGTAGTGTGCATAATAACCAATACATAAAGAACAATACTGTAGCCGGACACAACCAAAGAGAGACGAAGAATATCTCAAAGGTACAGAATACGCCCACACGTGGAGAAGTAACACGACCAAATGTGCTCGAAAAGACACCGATGAGACGCACGATTACCCACACGATACACATGTTGACGACAAAGGGGCACGAAGTAACCCAATGCGTTCCCAAAGCAACCGATCAGGGACAGGAAGCAACCGAGACCAAAACGGCTAGATCAGCAAAATGACTGCACGGACGCGACATTCCCAGACGATGTAGAAATTCATCAAAAAGTGACGTGCAGGTGACCGAATGGGACGGGAACACGGAGGAGGTCAAACCGCTGCTGATGCAAAACGAACAATGATATGTGAAATGACCAAAACAAGAAACAGCAGGAGCGACCACGGGAGCTCTTCAGACGGCAGTCAGGAGCCACGGCACAGGCACAGAATGCCCTACAGATGCCAACGCAGCAGGAAGTCATAGTCTTTGCAGTGACCTTCGTTTTTCCAGAAAAGGTTGTTGCTCGTTGCCAAACGTTTTGCAAGCTGACGCCATCGGGGATTCGCTGCGATCAAATGCAACCAATATGATGCTAACGCTAACGCTAATGTGGAAATCACAACCACAACAAACGTGAATCCGTCCGATATTTCACCTGGAAGAGATCTGGTCTGGAAAGCATCTCCAGCTGGTGTGTGTGTGTGTGTGTGTGTGTGTGTGTGTGTGTGTGTGTGTGTGTGTGTGTGTGTGTGTGTGTGTGTGTGTGTGTGTGTGTGTGTGTGTGTGTGTGTGTGTGTGTGTGTGTGTGTGTGTGTGAGAGAGAGGGAGAGAGGGAGACTGACCATAAAACATCAACCAATCAGCATCTGTCAGGTGTGTCAGACACCTCAGGAATGTGTGAAATGCTGTGTGTGTGTGTGTGTGTGTTTGTGTGTGAGAGAGCAGCCTCAAGTAAGTCTAACTGACGGTCAAGTGATGGATGCAAAGTCAACACACACACACACACACACACACGCATTTATAAGCCCAGTAAGTTCACTGAGTTTAGGCTTAGTGTATGTGTGTGTGTGTGTGTGTGTGTGTGTGTGTGTGTGTGTGTGTGTGTGTGTGTGTGTGTGTGTGTGTGTGTGTGTGTGGTGTGTGTGTGTGTGTGTGTGTGTGTGTGTGTGTGTGTGTGTGTGTGTGTGTGTGTGTGTGTGTGTGTGTGTGTGTGTGTGTGTGTGTGTGTGTGTGTGTGTGTGTGTGTGTGTGTGTGTGTGTGTGTGTGTGTGTGTGTGTATAAACAGCAGATTTAAAGAGATGTGTATGACTGTGTGAAAATAGGAAACGGTCTTTCTTGACTTCAAAGTCCTGCTAGTCTGTTAACACACACAAACACACAAACACACACACACACACACACACAGCTGTTATTCGTGTGTGTTTAGACGTTTTAAAGCCTTGTGCCCTCGTGACATTTTCCGGCTAAACTCCACAATAATCCGATCCGTGAATTTCGTGAATGTCCTTAAACACTTCTGTTGGTTTAGTGAACGTCGCTGTGTGTGTTTCCCAAAGGTCTCATTCCTCACTGGATTAGCTTGAGATGTGTACCGAGCATACTCTAAACGCTGCCATGTCTCCTCAAGCTGCTGGATGTTCTCTAAACGCTGCCATGTCTCCTCAAGCTGCTGAGTGTTCTCTAAACGCTGCATGTCTCCTCAAGCTGCTGGATGTTCTCTAAACGCTGCCATGTCTCCTCAAGCTGCTGGATGTTCTCTAAACGCTGCCATGTCTCCTCAAGCTGCTGGATGTTCTCTAAATGCTGCCATGTCTCCTCAAGCTGCTGGATGTTCTCTAAACGCTGCCATGTCTCCTCAAGCTGCTGGATGTTCTCTAAACGCTGCCATGTCTCCTCAAGCTGCTGAGTGTTCTCTAAACGCTGCATGTCTCCTCAAGCTGCTGGATGTTCTCTAAACGCTGCCATGTCTCCTCAAGCTGCTGGATGTTCTCTAAACGCTGCCATGTCTCCTCAAGCTGCTGGATGTTCTCTAAACGCTGCCATGTCTCCTCAAGCTGCTGGATGTTCTCTAAACGCTGCCATGTCTCCTCAAGCTGCTGGATGTTCTCTAAACGCTGCCATGTCTCCTCAAGCTGCTGGATGTTCTCTAAACGCTGCCATGTCTCCTCAAGCTGCTGAGTGTTCTCTAAACGCTGCCATGTCTCCTCAAGCTGCTGGATGTTCTCTAAACGCTGCCATGTCTCCTCAAGCTGCTGGATGTTCTCTAAACGCTGCCATGTCTCCTCAAGCTGCTGGATGTTCTCTAAATGCTGCCATGTCTCCTGAAGCTGCTGGGTGTTCTCTAAACGCTGCCATGTCTCCTCAAGCTGCTGAGTGTTCTCTAAACGCTGCCATGTCTCCTCAAGCTGCTGAGTGTTCTCTAAACGCTGCCATGTCTCCTCAAGCTGCTGGATGTTCTCTAAACGCTGCCATGTCTCCTCAAGCTGCTGGATGTTCTCTAAACGCTGCCATGTCTCCTCAAGCTGCTGGGTGTTCTCTAAACGCTGCCATGTCTCCTCAAGCTGCTGGGTGTTCTCTAAACGCTGCCATGTCTCCTCAAGCTGCTGGGTGTTCTCTAAACGCTGCCATGTCTCCTCAAGCTGCTGGGTGTTCTCTAAACGCTGCCATGTCTCCTCAAGCTGCTGGATGTTCTCTAAACGCTGCCATGTCTCCTAAAGCTGCTGGATGTTCTCTAAACGCTGCCATGTCTCCTCAAGCTGCTGGATGTTCTCTTAACGCTGCCATGTCTCCTCAAGCTGCTGGATGTTCTCTAAACGCTGCCATGTCTCCTCAAGCTGCTGGATGTTCTCTAAACGCTGCCATGTCTCCTCAAGCTGCTGGATGTTCTCTAAACGCTGCCATGTCTCCTCAAGCTGCTGGATGTTCTCTAAACGCTGCCATGTCTCCTCAAGCTGCTGGATGTTCTCTAAACGCTGCCATGTCTCCTCAAGCTGCTGGATGTTCTCTAAACGCTGCCATGTCTCCTCAAGCTGCTGGATGTTCTCTAAACGCTGCCATGTCTCCTCAAGCTGCTGGATGTTCTCTAAACGCTGCCATGTCTCCTCAAGCTGCTGGGTGTTCTCTAAACGCTGCCATGTCTCCTCAAGCTGCTGGATGTTCTCTAAACACTGCCATGTCTCCTCAAGCTGCTGGGTGTTCTCTAAACGCTGCCATGTCTCCTCAAGCTGCTGGATGTTCTCTAAACGCTGCCATGTCTCCTCAAGCTGCTGGATGTTCTCTAAACGCTGCCATGTCTCCTCAAGCTGCTGGATGTTCTCTAAACGCTGCCATGTCTCCTCAAGCTGCTGAGTGTTCTCTAAACGCTGCCATGTCTCCTCAAGCTGCTGGATGTTCTCTAAACGCTGCCATGTCTCCTCAAGCTGCTGGGTGTTCTCTAAACGCTGCCATGTCTCCTCAAGCTGCTGGGTGTTCTCTAAACGCTGCCATGTCTCCTCAAGCTGCTGGGTGTTCTCTAAACGCTGCCATGTCTCCTCAAGCTGCTGGATGTTCTCTAAACGCTGCCATGTCTCCTCAAGCTGCTGGATGTTCTCCAAACGCTGCCATGTCTCCTCAAGCTGCTGGATGTTCTCTAAACGCTGCCATGTCTCCTCAAGCTGCTGGATGTTCTCTAAACGCTGCCATGTCTCCTCAAGCTGCTGGATGTTCTCTAGACGCTGCCATGTCTCCTCAAGCTGCTGGATGTTCTCTAGACGCTGCACATGTTGTTGCTGGAGATGTTTCTTCGTGGGTCAGTTTAATCCTAAAGTTCACTCAGAAAACCAAAGCTGACGGAGGCCACCAAACTGTGTCCTTATTGTCTTCAGCAATAGACCTCTCCACATGTTTCTATCTGTGAGCTCCATGCAGCCCGTGAGGCGTCCTCTGTGCGCTCAGCGTCTCTGCAGAGGAGGCAGTGGGCGCACAGAGCACTCAGTGTTCGCCAGAGGAAGAAGAAAGGAGGACGTTTCATTTGAAGTCCAGAAGGTGTTGTTGAGCACAGACGAGGGTCTGTTGCTGGCTTCCTGCTGGCGCCGTGGGTCTCCTCTCCTCTCAGGGCAGCAGGACGCGTTCAGACGGAGCTATAACCCAGCAGGAAGAAACACTGACCGCTCTGTTCATGCTTTCTGTTCTTTATCTCCACATCAGGTTTTTGGAAAAAAGTGTTTAGGGAAAAGGGGGAGAAATTGTGAAATCCAAGCCAAATACTTGAACATGTCTAATTTTCAAGTATTTCAAGTCTTGTCTCCTTCCTCCCTCATCCTGATTCCTTCCTCCTTCCTCTCGTCTCCTCCTTCCTCTCGTCTCCTTTTCCCCTTGTCCTTCCTCCTTCGTCCTGACTACTTCCTCCTTAGTCCTGACTCCCTCATCCTGATTCCTTCCTCTCGTCTCCTTCCTCCTCTCGTCTCCTTCCTCCGTTGGCCTTCGTCCTTCCTCCTTCGTCCTTCCTCCTTAGTCCTGACTCCCTCGTCCTTCCTCCTTCGTCCTGACTCCCTCGTCCTGACTCCTTCCTCCTTCGTCCTGTCTCCTTCCTCCTTAGTCCTGACTCCCTCGTCCTGACTCCTTCCTCCCTCGTCCTGACTCCTTCCTCCCTCGTCCTGTCTCCTTCCTCCTTAGTCCTGACTCCCTCGTCCTGACTCCTTCCTCCTTCGTCCTGTCTCCTTCCTCCTGACTCCTTCCTCCCTCGTCCTGACTCCTTCCTCCCTCGTCCTGACTCCTTCCTCCTTAGTCCTGACTCCCCCGTCCTGACTCCTTCCTCCTTCACCCTGTCTCCTTCCTCCTTAGTCCTGACTCCCTCGTCCTGACTCCTTCCTCCTTCGTCCTGTCTCCTTCCTCCTTAGTCCTGACTCCCTCGTCCTGACTCCTTCCTCCCTCGTCCTGACTCCTTCCTCCTTAGTCCTGACTCCCTCGTCCTGACTCCTTCCTCCTTCGCCCTGTCTCCTTCCTTCCTCCTTTCGTCTCCTTCCTCCCTCGAGACGCCTCCTTCCTCCCTCGACCTGAATCCTTCCTCCCTGAAAAAAATGCCAAGTATTTTGAAAAAACAGTCTGAATAGTCTGAATATGCCGTTAGTGACATCCAAGCCAAACACTTGAACATGTAATTACATCCGTTATGTTGCAGAATACTTAATATATATACTTATAATACTTACATGTACATAATAATACATGTACACTTTGTAAATGTAAAAGGTCTTATCTTGGTGCATAGGGAAAAGGAACACATTCACTGATTGTGAAAAGTCTCTCTTGTAATGATCATTGATTGTGCTTATTATTAAATAATTATAGTTTCAGAGCGCGACTTTTATTTTGTAATAAAATGAGAAATGTATATTACAACGATATGAAACAGACGGAAGCAGCAGCACATCTCCACTAAGAGGCTAAAAGAAAGATAACGTTAATTCAGTTTAATGGTTGAAGCTCCGGCCCGAGATAAAAAGGCTGGAGCTTTTTAACTGAATGAATTCTGCAGGCTGTCTGTGTGTATACAGACACACACACACACACACACACACACACACACACACACACACACACACACACACACACACACACACACACACACACACACGGGGCCTCCGGTACAATGCAGGCAGCTCTCTGTGAGTAATGATTAAATCCCCGCTGAATCCACTCTGCTCTAAAGCTCTCCGCTGCTGCATCACATCTCACTTTCACACTCGCGTTCAAACTTTGATCAAGTCCTCCTCCATGCAAGGACGCATTTCATTATAGGCTTTATGTTTCATGTTGTATTACTGGCTGTAGATCTCAAAGCTAAATTCTGAGACAAAAGTCTTAAAGGTCACCTATCATGCTGTCTCTAGGCAACAGCATAGGTCTCAGATATATACACATATATAAGAAACATGTTTATGAAGTGTTTTGCTCAAAACACCAAACGGATCATTCTAGCCACGCCTCATATCCCTCTCTTTCACTTCCTGTTTCTAAAGTGCTGATTTGGGTATAAAGCTTTAAAAAGTAGAGGTCTGAGCTCATGCGGGATCCGGCAGCTACCGTCTAAACCAGTGTTTCTCAAACCTTTCCATACCAAGGACCACTTAACCAATACAAAAACATTTGCGGACCACCTAACTCCACAAATATCCAAAAACACATCGTTTTTTACAAATCGCCTGAAAATGGTACAAACAGGCGGCAACATGTGTGATGAAGGTGTTGATCTGGGCTATATCATGCAATCGAAAGTGAAACTTAAGCTCGCTCCATTGCGGAGATATTCCCGCGAGCGTGCGGAAAACTTAAATTAATTTATTTATTTCAAATGTGAAATTGTACCAATATACTCACGGACCACTAGGGGGCGCTCATGGACCACCAGTGGTCCGCGGACCACACTTTGAGAAGCACTGGTTTAAACTAAATGCTGCCGTGATGAAACGCCATATCATGGATTATCAAGGCTCTGAAACAGTCTGGAGCTCAAAGGCTTTCTCTCTTTGAGTTCCTTTTTGCTTCCTGCTTCTTCACACACATGCTCTCCAGCGCAGGTTAGCTCTGAGTGCTAGCCATGCTAATGTAAACACCGACCATATTACATCCAAAACTGTCGGGCATTGTTTCTGATAGCAACGTTTCTGATTGGCCCGTGGGTCCACATTTCAGATGTTACGTCATATCGGACGCAAATCTGGATCAGCTCCGTTGTTCCCCGTTTTTAGAGATTTGGGTACGGAGGAAAAGAGAGGGGGTTTTGTTTCCTGACGCTGCGTGAGTTCCCCGACACACCGGGGACACACCGGGGACACACCGGGGACACACCGGGGACACACCGGAGACACACCGGGGACACACCGGAGACACACCGGGGCACACTGGGGACACACTGGGGACACACCGGGGACACATGTTGATGGAGAGAAGACATCACAAAGTGCGTTTTGCATGATAGGTCCCCTTTAACCTCTTAAGCCCGAAGGTCCCCCCAGTGGACCCCTCCCACAGTTTTTTTTGGAGACTATGTCTCAGGGCTTCTTAACATTTATGAAACTATTAATGTTTCATTCCCTTTTAAAGGTAAGAAACTCCGCTAACTGACAATAAGAAATGTGTTTAGCTAAAAAAAACACAAGAGTAATACCAAGCCTTTGAATTAGCATTGAGCGAAAAAATGCTAACTAATGCTAACGCTTTTTTACACAGAACTCACGGTTGAAATGCACAAACAAGATATACGATTTAAAGCTGAGACTCACAGATTCCACACATGTAATGTCATCACTGTACGACCTCGAATTCCTGGAGCTATCAGCCAGAAAAGAGAAAGTAAACAACATCCGGTTTCAAAAATATTACAATAATTACGTCTTACCTTTTTTGATTTGTGATCAAAAGTTGTGTTCAACGGAATAAAAACGCCGCTCAAGGTTAATCCAATGTCTTTGTGTCACGTAGAAATGTTGACTGATAATCCATCATCGTATTTATGGCAATATACTGGGTATAAAGTTTTGCTTCGTTTGCTTCTCTATTACGTCCGCTATGGTAATGTTTACGTGGATTTGGGAAACCGCCCATCGATTCTATTGGATGTAATGGTTAAGATAAAGGTGTAAATCACACGAATCGACCAATGGGTTCCAGAGATATGGTCCTGCGTGAAGTATAAAGAATGCCAGCCAGCGTAACAACATTACGCAGCAGACTTTACTTATTGTTTACAACGTAACAAAGTAGGAATTGCAGGACCCAGAGCGCACGGAGCACAGAGCGGACAGCAGATAACGGAATTGCAGTTTTATTGCTTATAGATTGTCAGAACGTTTTAAAGGGGACACAGCCCCATTGGATATTAACCTATGGATGAACTACATCATCGTTTTAATGCCATTGAAGACCAGTTTAGACCAGACAAAGAGGAAGGTTAGCCTAGCGAATTAGCGCTAGCGCCACTTGTTTTGATGTACGTTTTTGTTGACAACGTCGCGAGTTTGTATCTTTCAGTGTTGAGGTGGGCACCGTTAGATTCTGTGTCTTTACGATCATAAACGATGTGTTGGATGTGCAGCTAGGATAAGTAATAAGGGAGCTAGGAGTGATTTTCGGTGCAGTAACAGGTTAGCATTTTTCGCTTGGGGCTAATTCAGAGGCTCACTGTTAGCATTGTGTGTTTTTTTTGGAAAAGATAAATGAAAAAGATCAGTTAAATTAGTTTTTTCCCGTTCTATGGATATCAAATATTTCCTGCAAATGACGCGATTTCGGGTCCGTGGGGCCTAAGAGGATAACAGAGTATATATATATATTTTATTTTTTCACAACAGTTGTATTTGGATGGAATGAATACCTATAGTGATAATTCAAAGTAATAAAATGATTTTTACAGTGAAAACGTTCAAATGGAACTGATGGTTCCCAAATTACCCAGAGGTGAGTCCGCCTGGACTTTATTTTGCTAAACTTCTCTAAAAAGTTCAAATATCACTTGTTTTGCATAAATCTTGATACAGGGTACTTATTATATGTTATAGTTTGTATTCCTAAAGCTTTTAGGCTACTAGCCCATCATTCAAGGCTGGTGTTCACTATAAGTAATGGGTTTCTTTTAGGCGGACGTTATAATTTACATGTTTTTACTGTGTTCCATCTGAATGTACTTTAAGATAGAAACATCTCTATTGATTCTGACTCCTCTGCATCCAGCTCTCAGGCGTGGCCCTGCTCTGAGGGGAAGGGTGATTCATGTACCCCTTTGTCTCCTGCTGCTATTCACAGCTGAAAGTCCTTTGCATAAAGTTAACTGATTAACCTCTTCAAATAACACACACACACACACACACACACACACACACACACACACACACACACACACACACTTCCTGTTACACACAGCTGTGAAGTTGGATGTTGATCTGCTAATTGTCTCCTTTTCCCAGACGACTGAAGGGCCACTGATTGACCTTTTTTAACATGTGTTGATGACACACGAAGGGTGATGTGACGGACCATGACACGGATCACTTTAATACAAATACCTGCTCTACAACATTTAAAAAGACTGAAAGTGTCATTGTTTTAATAAGCAACCGGCAGAAAGGCAGAGTGTCTTTTTATATAGAAATATACTACATTTTGATTATACATTATTTCTACTGTAAAATGTGAGTGTTGGTAAATGTTCTGTTAATTTATTTTATTTTGAATTTGATTGTAAATATTCAGTCAGTCTCCTATGCCTCATTTAGATGAGTATGTGTCATAACGTGTAGTTGAATGACCTGTGTGTGCAGTCCTCAGGTCTGTGGAGCTCGATGCTGCGCCGGATCGATTCTCTCGCTCAAAACGCGGCGATGCGTCAAACGTGAGTCCAGACATCTTCAAATAAATGCACCACGTTTATTTTGCTTTGAAGTCTGTGTTATTAAAGATACAAGACGCTTCACCAGCTGCAATATCAACACACTCATTTTAAATAGTTTAATAATATACAGAGTACGGCAGGACGCCAAACCCATTTAAAATGATTATTATTCTTTCTTTTCTTATCACTTGCAACCCCTTTTTTGTGGTCGACATATATCAATATATTTGGGGGGGGGTTCTTTGTTCAAAGGGGCTATCCTGCTGGGACACGTCTCCATGCTTTAATGTTCAAAAAGCTCTCTGTTGTGATTGGTCAACTACTTAAGAGATGTCCCGCCCCTTAGCCTGTCACGTACAATTTGTTGGAGTGCTAACCAATAGGAGCGCGAGTGCTTCATAGTGATGTCACCAGTATCCTGGTTGTTTGGTTCACTCCAGAGGTCTGCGTTCACACCGACCCAAAGGAACCAAGCCCCTGAACGCACCGGGGGTCGATTCAACCGGACTACACGAGGCTGGAGTGAATCTGACCTCCGTTGCATTTCAGGGCTTCTGGACATTTCTCATGTAAAACAATAACGATGTGTTTCTGCTCACATCGTGATACATATTCGAGAATGGAAAGGATCCTCTCCTCTGGAGTCCTGAAGCATCCTTCCTGAGTCTGCTGAGTCAGATGGAAAGGATCCTCTCCTCTGGAGTCCTGAAGCATCCTTCCTGAGTCTGCTGAGTCAGATGGAAAGGATCCTCTCCTCTGGAGTCCTGAAGCATCCTTCCTGAGTCTGCTGAGTCAGATGGAAAGGATCCTCTCCTCTGGAGTCCTGAAGCATCCTTCCTGAGTCTGCTGAGTCAGATGGAAAGGATCCTCCGCTGGAGTCCTGAAGCATCCTTCCTGAGTCTGCTGAGTCAGATGGAAAGGATCCTCCGCTGGAGTCCTGAAGCATCCTTCCTGAGTCTGCTAAGTCAGATGGAAAGGATCCTCTCCGCTGGAGTCCTGTAGCATCCTTCCTGAGTCTGCTGAGTCAGCACAGATGGAAAGGATCCTCCGCTGGAGTCCTGAAGCATCCTTCCTGAGTCTGCTGAGTCAGCACAGATGGAAAGGATCCTCCGCTGGAGTCCTGAAGCATCCTTCCTGAGTCTGCTGAGTCAGCACAGATGGAAAGGATCCTCTCCTCTGGAGTCCTGAAGCATCCTTCCTGAGTCTGCTGAGTCAGATGGAAAGGATCCTCCGCTGGAGTCCTGAAGCATCCTTCCTGAGTCTGCTGAGTCAGCACAGATGGAAAGGATCCTCTCCTCTGGAGTCCTGAAGCATCCTTCCTGAGTCTGCTGAGTCAGATGGAAAGGATCCTCCGCTGGAGTCCTGAAGCATCCTTCCTGAGTCTGCTAAGTCAGATGGAAAGGATCCTCTCCGCTGGAGTCCTGTAGCATCCTTCCTGAGTCTGCTGAGTCAGCACAGATGGAAAGGATTCTCCGCTGGAGTCCTGAAGCATCCTTCCTGAGTCTGCTGAGTCAGCACAGATGGAAAGGATCCTCTCCTCTGGAGTCCTGAAGCATCCTTCCTGAGTCTGCTGAGTCAGATGGAAAGGATCCTCTCCTCTGGAGTCCTGAAGCATCCTTCCTGAGTCTGCTGAGTCAGATGGAAAGGATCCTCTCCTCTGGAGTCCTGAAGCATCCTTCCTGAGTCTGCTGAGTCAGATGGAAAGGATCCTCTCCTCTGGAGTCCTGAAGCATCCTTCCTGAGTCTGCTGAGTCAGATGGAAAGGATCCTCCGCTGGAGTCCTGAAGCATCCTTCCTGAGTCTGCTGAGTCAGATGGAAAGGATCCTCTCCTCTGGAGTCCTGAAGCATCCTTCCTGAGTCTGCTGAGTCAGATGGAAAGGATCCTCCGCTGGAGTCCTGAAGCATCCTTCCTGAGTCTGCTGAGTCAGCACAGATGGAAAGGATCCTCTCCTCTGGAGTCCTGAAGCATCCTTCCTGAGTCTGCTGAGTCAGATGGAAAGGATCCTCCGCTGGAGTCCTGAAGCATCCTTCCTGAGTCTGCTAAGTCAGATGGAAAGGATCCTCTCCGCTGGAGTCCTGTAGCATCCTTCCTGAGTCTGCTGAGTCAGCACAGATGGAAAGGATCCTCCGCTGGAGTCCTGAAGCATCCTTCCTGAGTCTGCTGAGTCAGCACAGATGGAAAGGATCCTCCGCTGGAGTCCTGAAGCATCCTTCCTGAGTCTGCTGAGTCAGATGGAAAGGATCCTCCGCTGGAGTCCTGAAGCATCCTTCCTGAGTCTGCTGAGTCAGCACAGATGGAAAGGATCCTCTCCTCTGGAGTCCTGAAGCATCCTTCCTGAGTCTGCTGAGTCAGATGGAAAGGATCCTCCGCTGGAGTCCTGAAGCATCCTTCCTGAGTCTGCTAAGTCAGATGGAAAGGATCCTCTCCGCTGGAGTCCTGTAGCATCCTTCCTGAGTCTGCTGAGTCAGCACAGATGGAAAGGATTCTCCGCTGGAGTCCTGAAGCATCCTTCCTGAGTCTGCTGAGTCAGCACAGATGGAAAGGATCCTCCGCTGGAGTCCTGAAGCATCCTTCCTGAGTCTGCTGAGTCAGATGGAAAGGATCCTCTCCTCTGGAGTCCTGAAGCATCCTTCCTGAGTCTGCTGAGTCAGATGGAAAGGATCCTCTCCTCTGGAGTCCTGAAGCATCCTTCCTGAGTCTGCTGAGTCAGATGGAAAGGATCCTCTCCTCTGGAGTCCTGAAGCATCCTTCCTGAGTCTGCTGAGTCAGATGGAAAGGATCCTCTCCTCTGGAGTCCTGAAGCATCCTTCCTGAGTCTGCTGAGTCAGATGGAAAGGATCCTCCGCTGGAGTCCTGAAGCATCCTTCCTGAGTCTGCTGAGTCAGCACAGATGGAAAGGATCCTCTCCTCTGGAGTCCTGAAGCATCCTTCCTGAGTCTGCTAAGTCAGATGGAAAGGATCCTCTCCGCTGGAGTCCTGTAGCATCCTTCCTGAGTCTGCTGAGTCAGCACAGATGGAAAGGATCCTCCGCTGGAGTCCTGAAGCATCCTTCCTGAGTCTGCTGAGTCAGCACAGATGGAAAGGATCCTCCGCTGGAGTCCTGAAGCATCCTTCCTGAGTCTGCTGAGTCAGCACAGATGGAAAGGATCCTCTCCTCTGGAGTCCTGAAGCATCCTTCCTGAGTCTGCTGAGTCAGATGGAAAGGATCCTCCGCTGGAGTCCTGCAGCATCCTTCCTGAGTCTGCTGAGTCAGCACAGATGGAAAGGATCCTCTCCTCTGGAGTCCTGAAGCATCCTTCCTGAGTCTGCTGAGTCAGATGGAAAGGATCCTCCGCTGGAGTCCTGAAGCATCCTTCCTGAGTCTGCTAAGTCAGATGGAAAGGATCCTCTCCGCTGGAGTCCTGTAGCATCCTTCCTGAGTCTGCTGAGTCAGCACAGATGGAAAGGATTCTCCGCTGGAGTCCTGAAGCATCCTTCCTGAGTCTGCTGAGTCAGCACAGATGGAAAGGATCCTCCGCTGGAGTCCTGAAGCATCCTTCCTGAGTCTGCTGAGTCAGCACAGATGGAAAGGATCCTCCGCTGGAGTCCTGAAGCATCCTTCCTGAGTCTGCTGAGTCAGCACAGATGGAAAGGATCCTCTCCTCTGGAGTCCTGAAGCATCCTTCCTGAGTCTGCTGAGTCAGATGGAAAGGATCCTCCGCTGGAGTCCTGAAGCATCCTTCCTGAGTCTGCTGAGTCAGCACAGATGGAAAGGATCCTCTCCTCTGGAGTCCTGAAGCATCCTTCCTGAGTCTGCTGAGTCAGATGGAAAGGATCCTCCGCTGGAGTCCTGAAGCATCCTTCCTGAGTCTGCTAAGTCAGATGGAAAGGATCCTCTCCGCTGGAGTCCTGTAGCATCCTTCCTGAGTCTGCTGAGTCAGCACAGATGGAAAGGATTCTCCGCTGGAGTCCTGAAGCATCCTTCCTGAGTCTGCTGAGTCAGCACAGATGGAAAGGATTCTCCGCTGGAGTCCTGAAGCATCCTTCCTGAGTCTGCTGAGTCAGCACAGATGGAAAGGATCCTCCGCTGGAGTCCTGAAGCATCCTTCCTGAGTCTGCTGAGTCAGATGGAAAGGATCCTCTCCTCTGGAGTCCTGAAGCATCCTTCCTGAGTCTGCTGAGTCAGATGGAAAGGATCCTCTCCTCTGGAGTCCTGAAGCATCCTTCCTGAGTCTGCTGAGTCAGATGGAAAGGATCCTCTCCTCTGGAGTCCTGAAGCATCCTTCCTGAGTCTGCTGAGTCAGATGGAAAGGATCCTCTCCTCTGGAGTCCTGAAGCATCCTTCCTGAGTCTGCTGAGTCAGATGGAAAGGATCCTCCGCTGGAGTCCTGAAGCATCCTTCCTGAGTCTGCTGAGTCAGCACAGATGGAAAGGATCCTCTCCTCTGGAGTCCTGAAGCATCCTTCCTGAGTCTGCTGAGTCAGATGGAAAGGATCCTCCGCTGGAGTCCTGAAGCATCCTTCCTGAGTCTGCTGAGTCAGATGGAAAGGATCCTCTCCGCTGGAGTCCTGTAGCATCCTTCCTGAGTCTGCTGAGTCAGCACAGATGGAAAGGATCCTCTCCGCTGGAGTCCTGAAGCATCCTTCCTGAGTCTGCTGAGTCAGCACAGATGGAAAGGATCCTCCGCTGGAGTCCTGAAGCATCCTTCCTGAGTCTGCTGAGTCAGATGGAAAGGATCCTCCGCTGGAGTCCTGAAGCATCCTTCCTGAGTCTGCTAAGTCAGATGGAAAGGATCCTCTCCGCTGGAGTCCTGTAGCATCCTTCCTGAGTCTGCTGAGTCAGCACAGATGGAAAGGATTCTCCGCTGGAGTCCTGAAGCATCCTTCCTGAGTCTGCTGAGTCAGCACAGATGGAAAGGATCCTCCGCTGGAGTCCTGAAGCATCCTTCCTGAGTCTGCTGAGTCAGCACAGATGGAAAGGATCCTCTCCTCTGGAGTCCTGAAGCATCCTTCCTGAGTCTGCTGAGTCAGCACAGATGGAAAGGATCTCTCCGCTGGAGTCCTGAAGCATCCTTCCTGAGTCTGCTGAGTCAGCACAGATGGAAAGGATCCTCCGCTGGAGTCCTGAAGCATCCTTCCTGAGTCTGCTGAGTCAGCACAGATGGAAAGGATCCTCCGCTGGAGTCCTGAAGCATCCTTCCTGAGTCTGCTGAGTCAGCACAGATGGAAAGGATCCTCTCCTCTGGAGTCCTGAAGCATCCTTCCTGAGTCTGCTGAGTCAGATGGAAAGGATCCTCCGCTGGAGTCCTGAAGCATCCTTCCTGAGTCTGCTGAGTCAGCACAGATGGAAAGGATCCTCTCCTCTGGAGTCCTGAAGCATCCTTCCTGAGTCTGCTGAGTCAGATGGAAAGGATCCTCCGCTGGAGTCCTGAAGCATCCTTCCTGAGTCTGCTAAGTCAGATGGAAAGGATCCTCTCCGCTGGAGTCCTGTAGCATCCTTCCTGAGTCTGCTGAGTCAGCACAGATGGAAAGGATTCTCCGCTGGAGTCCTGAAGCATCCTTCCTGAGTCTGCTGAGTCAGCACAGATGGAAAGGATCCTCCGCTGGAGTCCTGAAGCATCCTTCCTGAGTCTGCTGAGTCAGCACAGATGGAAAGGATCCTCTCCTCTGGAGTCCTGAAGCATCCTTCCTGAGTCTGCTGAGTCAGATGGAAAGGATCCTCCGCTGGAGTCCTGAAGCATCCTTCCTGAGTCTGCTGAGTCAGCACAGATGGAAAGGATCCTCCGCTGGAGTCCTGAAGCATCCTTCCTGAGTCTGCTGAGTCAGCACAGAAGGAAAGGATGACCGTGACTCTGACAGCTCAGCGTTTTAAAGTCCACATGCTGGATGATCTACGCTGCGTCAGCTTCACAGGAGACCCTTTGTGGGTTCCTCTCTGAGTCTAGAGGTCGACCTGGAACTCATATAATCCACATTTTAATAAAATCTACACTTTATTTAGCAAGTGGAGAAAGTACTACGACTTCACTATAATATATAATATAGTTAAAGTATGAAATATATGTTATTATTGATCATGCAGTGGTGAACATCTTATTATTATTTAAACTGTTTTTGTCTGAATATGGGTCAAATACCACACACGCACACGCACGCACACACACACACACACACACACACACACACACACACACACACAGTAAAGCTTTAATGTTTGGTCTCATTGTTCCGTATTAACACTTTAGAAACTAGTTGCACATTTATTGTATGAAGGAATATCTGAGTTGCTTGTCCTTTCCTCTCCTCTTCTCTCTCCTTTCCTTGTCTCCTCTTTGTCTCTGATCGTTTCCTCGCCTCCTCATCTTTTTGCATCCTCTCTATCTCCTATCCTCGTCTCGTTTCTCTGTCTGTGCATCCTCCTCTGGCCTCCTTGTCTGCTTTTCTCCTTTCCTCTCCTTACTATGTCTCCTCTTTTCCTCTCATCACTTTGTCTGCTATTCTCCTCTCCTTGTCTACCCTTGTCTCCTCTCTAAGCCACCCCCTCCCCTTTCCTAATCCTCCCCTTGCATCCTCACCTCCTTGTTTCCTCGTCTCCTCTCCTTATTCTCATCACATTGTCTTCTCTTTCCATCTTGTACCCTTGTCTCATCTCTTCTATTCTCTACTTGTTTCTTCACCTCGTCTCCTCTCCTCACCTCCTCTCCTCCTGCAGTAAGGTGTTCTCCTCGCTGTCTCTCCTCTTCCTCTCCCTCTTCTTCCTCCTCCTCTTCCTCGTGTCTCAGAATTAGTCGCTGTCGGGTTCCTCGACGCAGACTCCTCCCGCCTGTGAAGATCTCCAATCTAGAACCAGAGGGGAGCTTAGGAGTCAGGACGAAGGAGGAAGGAGTCAGGACGAGGGAGGAAGGAGTCAGGACGAGGGAGGAGGAGAGGAAGGAGTCAGGACGAGGGAGGAAGGAGTCAGGACGAGGGAGGAAGGAGTCAGGACGAAGGAGGAAGGAGTCGAGGAGGAGGATCGGACGAGGAGGAAGGAGTCAGGACGAGGGAGGAAGGAGTCAGGACGAAGGAGGAAGGAGTCATGACGAAGGAGGAAGGAGTCGGGACGAAGGAGGAAGGACTCAGGGACGAGGGAGGAAGGAGACAGGACGAGGGAGGAAGGAGACAGGACGAGAGAGGAAGGAGTCAGGACGAAGGAGGAAGGAGTCAGGACGAGGGAGGAAGGAGCAGTCTCGAGGGAGGAAGGAGCTGTCTCGAGCGAGGAAGGAGGAGTCAGGACGAGGGAGGAAGGAGGAGTCAGGACGGAGGAAGGAGGCGTCTCGAGGGAGGAAGGAGACGAGAGGAGGGAAGAAGGAGTCAGGACGAGGGAGGAAGGAGACGAGAGGAGGTCGACCCGACAGACCCTGCACCAGGAGTCAGGATTAAACTCCGGGAGAAGTGAGGAGGGAGGAGAGAAGAAGAAGAGGGGAGGAGCCAAGGAGCTGAGGTGAGAAAACTCTTCATTAAAATGGTATTCCCACTTAAATATTTACCTAAGATATTGATCCAAATGAAACACATTAAACATGAGTTAAGGGGAAAGTTGAGAGACACACAACTGATCAAAAACAAAGTGGCATTGTAATAAATAAAAATAAAATACACGTGCAGTTTTATATTCAACCAGCGGGGGGGGATCTTTACCAAAATAATACACACTGTAAATACTGTACACACAGAGTTCAAAGGGCCATATTCTGCTGATGGTCAGGTTGATATTAGTACTTAGTGGCTACACTGTGACATGTCTCAGGGATGTTAGCCTCTGCAGACCGTTTACATGCACTGAAACCTAGAGAACACACTCCAGGGGAGGAAACACCACAGAAGAAGAATAGGGACTCTTTAAAGTGATAAAGATGAGTTTTGCAGAGTGTTTCTGTCAGTGTGTGAAACCAGGTTTCCCTCAAAGCGTCCTCAGTGTAAACCATCGAGGAGGTCAGAGGTCAGAGGTCAGTGGAAAGAGAGGCTTCTTGTGAAAATCCAGGTGCTTTCTTTATTTTGGAAACATATTTAAATGTTACATTCACTTTCAGTGTTGATTGGAATACATTGACGAAGACGGGTAAATACAAAAAGTGTAAATATAACTGTAATACAAGTAAAATAATAAATAAGTAAACAGAAATATTTGTAATAAAATAAGAAATACATGTGTTGAAAAAATAACCTGGATTAATAAATGAGTAAATAAAAACTAATACAAATGTATACAAAAGGAAAAATATGAAGCACAACATTTTCTTTTGGTAAATACAAAATATTATTTATCTTACAGAGATTAAAGGTGGGGTAGGTACGTTTGAGAAACCGGCAAAATCCATAAAAAAATATCATCAGTGGAAGCCGTGGCGCTGTAGAAAGCTCGACCAATCATCTGAGCCGGCTAAAGTAACTGGGTGGCCTGCCTGCCTGTCAGCCTTCCATCGGGGCACAGACTAATCTCGTGCCCTCATTGGTCATGTGCGCGTTCGTGTGTGTTTGGGGGAGGGGCTCTGTGAGGAAGTGGCAGATTTGTTCCGGTTGTGTATTTTCAAATTCTAGCCACTCGAGCTGCTTTCTCCAAAGTTACCTACCCCACCTTTAAATGATTTGTACGTTTTATACATACGGATAGAATAGAAGTTGCAGCTGTGATGAGCGTGCTTTTTAAATGTTATCTTTACAGTCCATAAATCTGATGAAACGTCTCAAAGTGTTTTAGTTTTGTCCTTTGTGAAACTGACCAATACAAAGAGTGTGTACAAAGCAGCAGCTGTTGTTTTTACATTCTGTCAAACATCAGAGTCTTCAGATCTGTTTCTGCTCAAAGACTCAGGATCAGAGTTCAGATCATCCTCAGAGGAAACCCTCTAACACGACTCTCTGCATCTGAAAACACGTTATTACCGCTCCTTAGGTGTTTTCAAACTGTTTTGAGTGACTAACTGACCAACTAAACTAACTGACTGACTGACTAACTAACTGACTAACTGACTGACTGACTGACTGACTGACTAACTAACTAACTGACTGGCTGACTGACTGACTAACAGACTGACTAACTGACTGACTGACTAACTGACTGACTGACTGACTAACTGACTGACTGACTGACTGACTGACTGACTGACTGACTGACTAACTAACTAACTGACTGACTGACTGACTAACTGACTATATAACTGACTGACTAACTGACTAACTGACTGACTGACTGACTGACTAACTGACTGACTGACTGACTGACTGACTATATAACTGACTGACTGACTAACTAACTAACTGACTGGCTGACTGACTGACTAACAGACTAACTAACTGACTGGCTGACTGACTGACTAACAGACTGACTAACTGACTGACTGACTAACTGACTAACTGACTATCTAACTGACTGACTGACTGACTAACTGACTAACTGACTATCTAACTGACTGACTAACTGACTAACTATCTAACTGACTAACTGACTAACTGACTATCTAACTGACTGACTGACTGACTAACTGACTGACTGACTGACGAACTAACTGACTGACTGACTGACTAACTGACTGACTAACTGACTGACTAACTGGCTGGCTGACTAACTGACTGACTGACTGACTGACTGACTAACTGACTAACTAACTGACTAACTGACTGACTGACTGACTGACTAACTGACTGACTGACTGACTGACTAACTGACTGACTGACTAACTGACTAACTAACTGACTGACTAACTGACTAAATGACTGACTGACTAACTGACTGACTGACTGACTAACTGACTGACTAACTAACTGACTGACTGACTAACTGACTGACTGACTAACTGACTGACTGACTGACTGACTATATAACTGACTGACTAACTGACTAACTGACTGACTGACTGACTGACTGACTGACTGACTAACTGACTGACTGACTGACAATATAACTGACTGACTGACTAACTGACTGACTGACTGACTAACTAACTGACTAACTGACCAACTGACAAACTGACTAACTGACTATCTAACTGACTAACTGACTAACTGACTAACTGACTAACTGACTGACTAACTGACTAACTGACTGACTGACTAACTGACTGACTGACTAACTGACTGACTAACTGACTGACTGACTGACTATCTAACTGACTGACTAACTAACTGACTAACTGACTAACTAACTGACTATCTAACTGACTATCTAACTGACTGACTGACTGACTGACTGACTGACTATCTAACTGACTGACTAACTAACTGACTAACTGACTAACTAACTGACTAACTAACTGACTATCTAACTGACTAACTGACTAACTGACTATCTAACTGACTAACTGACTAACTGACTGACTAACTGACTAACTGACTGACTGACTAACTGACTGACTGACTAACTGACTAACTGACTGACTGACTGACTGACTGACTGAATATCTAACTGACTGACTGACTAACTGACTGACAGACTGACTGACTGACTGACTAACTGACTGACTTTCTAACTGACTAACTGACTAACTGACTGACTGACTGACTAACTGACTGACTATCTAACTGACTGACTAACTAACTGACTGACTAACTAACTAACTGACTAACTGACTATCTAACTGACTAACTAACTGACTAACTGACTAACTAACTGACTATCTAACTGACTAACTGACTGACTGACTGACCAACTGACTGACTAACTGACTAACTGACTGACTATCTAACTGACTGACTGACTAACTGACTAACTGACTAACTAACTGACTAACTGACTAACTGACTAACTGACTATCTAACTGACTAACTGACCTGACTAACTGACTGACTAACTGACTGACTGACTATCTGACTGACTGACTAACTGACTCACTAACTGACTAACTGACTAACTGGATGACTATCTAACTGACTGACTGACTAACTGACTGACTGACTGACTAACTGTCTGACTAACTGACTAACTGACTGACTAACTGACTGACTAACTGACTAACTGACTAACTGACTGACTAACTGACTGACTAACTGACTAACTGACTAACTGACTGACTAACTGACTAACTGACTATCTAACTGACAAACTAACTGACGATCTAACTGACTAACTAACTAACTGACTGACTAACTGTCTGACTAACTAACTAACTGACTGACTAACTGACTGACTAACTGACTGACTGACTGACTGACTAACTGACTGACTAACTGACTAACTGACTATCTAACTGACTAACTAACTGACTATCTAACTGACTAACTAACTAACTAACTGACTGACTGACTGACTGACTGACGAACTGACTAACTGACGAACTGACGAACTGACTAACTGACTAACTGACTGACTAACTGACTAACTGACTATCTAACTCACTAACTGACTAACTGACTGACTGACTGACTGACTGACTATCTAACTGCCTGACTGACTGACTGACTAACTGACTGACTAACTGACTAACTGACTAACTGACTGACTGACTGACTGACAAACTGACTAACTGACTAACTGACTGACTAACCGACTATATAACTGACTGACTGACTGACTGACTGACTGACTGATTTACTAAGTCGAAAGTAACTAAGTTTCATAAGTAACTAACTGCTTCCTCCCTAACTACCTACCGAAGTAACTTAGTACATAACTACCTAGGTTACTAACTTAGTTACTTAATATTTAACAAAGTAACCTACTAACGATGTAACTAAGTAACTAGCTTAGTTGCAAAGTAACTAGCCGTATGTATTTCTGTGTATACTTTGTGTATTTCTGTGAAATCAAAGTGTGTGTGTCTGTGTTTCAGTGTGAGGGAGGCGCAGGCCGTTCTGTTGAGGAAGTCTCGGGGAGGAAGAGGAGACAAGATGGCCGCCCTGCTAATGAAGCACATCGAGAAGGAGAAGAAGAAATCTGTTTCCTCCTCCTCCTCCTCCTCCTCCTCCTCCTCCTCCTCCTCCGTGAAGTCGTTCTTCTCTCAGAGGGGACAGTACACGGTGCACGTCTCTGCAGCCTCAGGTCAGTTGATGCACATTCAATTAAATCTTTACACCGGGCAGCTTTCAATGAAACAGCATTTTAACAGTGGGGCGAAAGTGAAGTTCATCCTGTTGAGGAGAAACGGATGAATTCAAAGCGGCTTCTCTGTTTATGTAAAATGTACAAATGTTCTGGCAGACTTTGAGTACCGGGCCCAGTCGGAAACACATTTTTCCGATTTTTCTGACACCACATGAACGCAGCATTATCTGCATTTTACATGTATATAGATTCAGCCCGATTGAAGGGAGGCGTGTGGTCCGTTGGTGTTCGTATCAGGGGGTCACAGGTTCAAACCCCACTGCAGTCAGCATGTCGTTGTGTCCCTGAGACCCTTCACCCCAAATTGCTCCTGTGGGGATTGTCCACAGTGTTGAGTATGTAAGTCGCTTCGGATAAAAGCGTCTAACAAGTGACATGTCATGTAATGTAATTGAAATGACATGTGTTTATATCATACAATTACTACAACATAATATAGTTCCAATGACCTGTCTTTTGTCCACCATGACGTCAAAAAACTTGAATTTTGGACCGAGATTTTTCAAAATTATTGTTCCGTTTTTTCAGATGAACTTTCCCAATCTGGACATTACTTGAATGCATCATTAGATCTGCGTCTAACATTATATTTTTACATTACTTGTCACTTGTTAGACGCCTAAATACACTTAATACCGTGGGCAGTCCCCAAACATCTCTGTGGTGCAATCCTCATATTTCATTTTACATTCAAATGTGTTAGCGTCTGTTTTTTCACGTGAATTGAACTCATTTTTCTTATTATTCTGACGTCACTTGAATGCATCGTTAGATCTTAATTTGACCTCACATTTTATTTTACATTTGATTAGCCTGGTTGGTATTTCTGCCAGTAGAAGATATAGAGATTGTATTTCATTTTGTATTAATTCTGTGTTTTATTATTCTGACACCACATCAGATTGGATCATTGAACAATATCTTTGTATTTTACAATATAATTTACTCACGGGTCTGTTATGATAAAAATCAAGACTGAAGGGTTTATTGTGTTTTATTTGACGTAGTCCATGACCTCTGTTTATTCAGTTTATCCGGTGTTGTAGCAGACATTATAATCTAACAGTCTGCTGTTTTAAACATGTTAACACACACACACACACACACACACACACACACACACACACACACACACACACACAGTTTGGTCTCATTGTCCAGAAAACTGTTTTTGTTCCGCATTAACACTTTAGAAACTAGTTGCACATTTATTGTATAAAGAAATATCTGAGTTGCTTGTCTCCTCCTTTCCTCCTCTATCCTGTCTCCTTTCCTCATCTCCTCTCCTTTTTCTTCTTACTTGTCCTTGTCTGCTTGTCTCCTCTTTTCTCCTTTCCTCGTCTCCTCTTTGTCTCCAATCACCTCCTCACCTTTCTTGCACCGGTGTTGTAGCGGACATTATAATCTAACAGTCTGCTGTTTTAAACATGTTAACACGACCTCAACACACACACGCACACACGCACACACACACACACACACACGCACACGCACACGCACACGCACACACAGATTAGCAGCAGACGGACGTTGTGACTTCACTCTGCAGGAATGTGTTTCTGCTGCTGCTGATAACATGTAATGTTAAAAAGCCTCTGGATCAGACCTGCAAACACTTCCTGTTATTGTGCAGCAGGAGAAGATGAAGGTGGAGGTTAGTGATCCATCAGAGGATTGATACACATACAGTGGGGCAACAAAGTATTTAGTCAGCCACCAACTGAGCAAGTTCTCCCACTTAGAAAGATGAGAGGCCTGTAATGTTCCTCCTGGTACACTTCAACTCTGAGAGACAGAGGGGGGGAAAGAATCCAGGAAATCACATTGTAGGATTTTTAATGAATGAATTGTTAAAATAAGTATTTGGTCTCCTCCAAACAAACAAGATGTCTGGCTCTCACAGACCTGCACCTTCTCCTCTAAGAGCCTCCTCTGTCCTCCACTCAGAGCCTCCTCTGCCCTCCACTCAGAGCCTCCTCTGTCCTCCGCTCGTTACCTGTACTAATGGCACCTGTTTGAACTCGTGATCAGTATAAAAGACACCTGTCCATAACCTCAAACAGTCACACTCCAAACTCCACTATGGCCAAGACCAGAGAGCTGTCAAAGGACACCAGAGACAACATGTAGACCTGCACCAGGCTGGGAAGACTGCATCTGCAACAGGTCAGCAGCTTGGTGTGAAGAAATCAACTGTGGGAGCAATTATTAGAAAATGGAAGACATACAAGATCACTGATAATCTCCCTCGACCTCACCCCGTGGGGTCAAAGTGATCACAAGAACGGTGAGCAAAGATCCAGAACCACATGGGGGACCGAGTCCATGACCTGCAGAGAGCTGGGACCAGAGTAACAAAGGCTACCATCAGTAACACACTACGCCGCCAGCCAGGGACTCAAGTCCTGCAGTGCCAGACGTGTCCCCTGCTGAAGCCAGGACATGTCCAGGCCCGTCTGAAGTCTGCTAGAGAGCATTTAGAGGATCCAGAAGAGGATTGGGAGAATGTCATATGGTCAGATGAAACCCAAATAGAACTTTTTGGTAAAAACTCAACTCGACTTTGTTTGGAGGAGAAAGAATGCTGAGCTGCGTCCAAAGAACACCTGCTGTGAAACACGGGGCTGGGACCATCATGCTTTGGGGCTGGGACCATCATGCTTTGGGGCTGGGACCATCAGGCTTTGGGGCTTTCTGCAAAGGGACCAGGACGACTGATCAGTGGAGAGGAAAGAATGAATGGGGCCATGTATCGTGAGATTTTGAGTGACAACCTCCTTCCATCAGCAAGGGCATTGAAGATGAAACGTGGCTGGGTCTTTCAGCATGACAATGATCCCAAACACACCGCCCGGGCAACGAAGGAGTGGCTTCGTAAGAAGCATTTCAAGGTCCTCGAGTGGCCTAGCCAGTCTCCAGATCTCAACCCCATAGGACATCTTTGGAGGGAGTTGAAAGTCTGTGTTGCCCAGCGACAGCCCCAAAGCATCACTGCTCTAGAGGAGGTCTGCATGGAGGAATGGGCCAAAGCACCAGCAACAGTGAACAGCTGGTGAAGACTTACAGAAAACGGTTGACCTCTGTCGTTGCCAAACAAAGGGTATATAACAAAGTATTGAGATGAACTTTTGTTATTGACCACATACTTATTTCCACCATCATTTGCAAATAAATTCTTTAAAAATCAGACAATGTGACTTCCTGGATTCTTTCCCCCCCCCCTGTCTCTCAGAGTTGAAGTGAACCAGGATGATCATTACAGGCCTCTCTCATCCATTTAAGTGGGAGAACTTGCACAATTGGTGGCTGACTAGATACTTTTTTGCCCCACTGTACATTTAGAAAAGACACGAGATGCAGCTCCTAATTCTTTATTTTGAGTAATTAAACGAAAGTATTAGAATTAAATTCAACTTGAAGTATTCAAACGACTCGTTATGCAGGTCGAGCTGTTTCCAGAATAGATCAAATAGCAGACATTTTGTAGCTTTGAACTTTCATGACTTTCATTCTTTCAGGTAGAAAATAGTGCTAATTAAACATTATGAATTGCATAGTTGCATGTTTTTCTGAATAGTAGTGGAGTGCAAATATTATTATTAAAATATCCCACATGATTTTAAAAAGGCAAAAAGTATATATATATAAAATAGCTGCGGCAATAATAAGAAACATTTCCTTAAAAGAAGGTAAAATGAGAGTAAAAATATGAGTGAAGAAGCAGAATTATATATGTTAAATATAAATCAACGAGAATATAATATTAAAAGCATGATTAAAATAAGCTCCACCTTTACCAGCTGCAACGTTAAAGTGAGGGAGACTGTGTAATGTTTCCACGTGTGTGTGTGTGTGTGTGTGTGTGTGTGTGTGTGTGTGTGTGTGGACATGAGCTCATAGACAAACAACACACTCTTTCCCACATTAACACCACCACGGTCTGCAGGTTTGTTTCCATAGAGTGAAGCGTGCAGGCGTTGCCCTTTCCCTAAATACACCTAAAGCTTTACACCCTATAAACCTCTACTTTAAAGAGTTCTCTCCTGCTGATGTTCAGGTGTATATCAGCAGCAGGAGAAGTAGAGGACTCAGGACTCTTTAAAATAGAGACACTACATACTGATATAGACCTGAACATCAGCAGGAGAGGACTCTTTAAAGTAGAGACCCTACACACTGATATACACCTGAACATCAGCAGGAGAGGACTCTTTAAAGTAGAGACACTACATACTGATATACACCTGAACATCAGCAGGAGAGGACTCTTTAAAGTAGAGACACTACATACTGATATACACCTGAACATCAGCAAGAGAGGACTCTTTAAAGTAGAGACACTACATACTGATATACACCTGAACATCAGCAGGAGAGGACTCTTTAAAGTAGAGACACTACATACTGATATACACCTGAACATCAGCAGGAGAGGACTCTTTAAAGTAGAGACACTACTGATATACACCTGGACATCAGCAGGACAGGACTCTTTAAAGTAGAGACACTACACACTGATATACACCTGAACATCAGCAGGAGAGGACTCTTTAAAGTAGAGACACTACATACTGATATACACCTGAACATCATTAGGAGAGGACTCTTTAAAGTAGAGACACTGCATACTGATATACACCTGAACATCAGAGGAGAGGACTCTTTAAAGTAGAGACACTACATACTGATATACACCTGAACATCAGCAGGAGAGGACTCTTTAAAGTAGAGACACGACATACTGATATACACCTGAACATCAGCAGGAGAGGACTCTTTAAAGTAGAGACACTACATACTGATATACACCTGAACATCAGCAGGAGAGGACTCTTTAAAGTAGAGACACTACATACTGATATACACCTGAGCATCAGCAGGAGAGGACTCTTTAAAGTAGAGACACTACATACTGATATACACCTGGACATCAGCAGGACAGGACTCTTTAAAGTAGAGACACTACACACTGATATACACCTGAACATCAGCAGGAGAGGACTCTTTAAAGTAGAGACACTACATACTGATATACACCTGAACATCATTAGGAGAGGACTCTTTAAAGTAGAGACACTGCATACTGATATACACCTGAACATCAGAGGAGAGGACTCTTTAAAGTAGAGACACTACATACTGATATACACCTGAACATCAGCAGGAGAGGACTCTTTAAAGTAGAGACACGACATACTGATATACACCTGAACATCAGCAGGAGAGGACTCTTTAAAGTAGAGACACTACATACTGATATACACCTGAACATCAGCAGGAGAGGACTCTTTAAAGTAGAGACACTACATACTGATATACACCTGAGCATCAGCAGGAGAGGACTCTTTAAAGTAGAGACACTACATACTGATATACACCTGAACATCAGCAGGAGAGGACTCTTTAAAGTAGAGACACTACATACTGATATACACCTGAGCATCAGCAGGAGAGGACTCTTTAAAGTAGAGACACTACATACTGATATACACCTGAACATCAGCTGGAGAGGACTCTTTAAAGTAGAGACACTACATACTGATATACACCTGACCATCAGCAGGAGAGGACTCTTTAAAGTAGAGACACTACACACTGATATACACCTGAACATCAGCAGGAGAGGACTCTTTAAAGTAGAGACACTACACACTGATATACACCTGAACATCAGCAAGAGAGGACTCTTTAAAGTAGAGACACTACATACTGATATACACCTGAACATCAGCAGGAGAGGACTCTTTAAAGTAGAGACACTACATACTGATATACACCTGAGCATCAGCAGGAGAGGACTCTTTAAAGTAGAGACACTACATACTGATATACACCTGAACATCAGCAGGAGAGGACTCTTTAAAGTAGAGACACTACATACTGATATACACCTGAGCATCAGCAGGAGAGGACTCTTTAAAGTAGAGACACTACATACTGATATACACCTGAACATCAGCAGGAGAGGACTCTTTAAAGTAGAGACACTACATACTGATATACACCTGAGCATCAGCAGGAGAGGACTCTTTAAAGTAGAGACACTACATACTGATATACACCTGAACATCAGCTGGAGAGGACTCTTTAAAGTAGAGACACTACATACTGATATACACCTGAGCATCAGCAGGAGAGGACTCTTTAAAGTAGAGACACTACACACTGATATACACCTGAACATCAGCAGGAGAGGACTCTTTAAAGTAGAGACACTACTTACTGATATACACCTGAACATCAGCAGGAGAGGACTCTTTAAAGTAGAGACACTACATACTGATATACACCTGAACATCAGCAGGAGAGGACTCTTTAAAGTAGAGACACTACATACTGATATACACCTGAACATCAGCAGGAGAGGACTCTTTAAAGTAGAGACACTACACACTGATATACACCTGAACATCAGCAAGAGAGGACTCTTTAAAGTAGAGACACTACACACTGATATACACCTGAACATCAGCAGGAGAGGACTCTTTAAAGTAGAGACACTACATACTGATATACACCTGAACATCAGCAGGAGAGGACTCTTTAAAGTAGAGACACTACATACTGATATACACCTGAACATCAGCAGGAGAGGACTCTTTAAAGTAGAGACACTACATACTGATATACACCTGAGCATCAGCAGGAGAGGACTCTTTAAAGTAGAGACACTACATACTGATATACACCTGAACATCAGCTGGAGAGGACTCTTTAAAGTAGAGACACTACATACTGATATACACCTGAGCATCAGCAGGAGAGGA
>CM070493.1:2617970-2627970 GCA_036324585.1 Champsocephalus esox
TTCAGTTAAACATCGCTTTGTGGTTACCTCTTTTTGAACACTTGTGTGAACAGAAATAGAGCTCTCAAAGAAAACACAGGAATGGTCAGACAGTGCAACATCAGTCACCACAACCTTAGAGATATTCAGACCCTTTGAGATAATTAAGTCCAGAGTGTGCCCCTTATTGTGCGTGGGCTCCGTCACATGCTGAGTCAGTCCATAGCTATCAAGAACACAAAACAGTTCTTTAGCCCCTCTGTCCTGGGGGTTGTCAACATGGATGTTAAAATCACCAACAATGACTAGAAAGTCAAAGTCAATACACACTATAGACAGCAGTTCAGTAAAGTCATCAAAAAAGCTTGCACAGTATTTGGGTGGCCTATAGATATTTAGGAACAGAGCTCGAGAGGAGCATTTCAGCTGAAGGGCCACATATTCAAAAGAAGCAAAATTTCTATACGATGTCTTCCTGCATTGAAGGGAATCATTGAACAGAATAGCAACTCCACCCCCTCTCTTATGCATTCTTTCCTGACCCATAAAACTAAAGTTGAGAGGGGTTGATTCGATAAGAACAGCTGCACTGTTATTTTGTTCAATCCAAGTTTCTGTTAAAAACATAAAATCGAGATTGTGCTCAGTGATAAAATCATTGATTAAAAATGTTTTTCCTGCCAAAGACCTGACATTTAATAAAGCTAGTTTAAGTTCGTTAAACACACTATCAGTCATGTTTTTTGTAACAAGCTGTGGCTGACATGGAATCACTGCTAAATTAGATAACTCACACAAACGTTTGAGCGCTTCCTGTGTCTAAGAAGATTCACCGCTCTTAATCTATGACCTATCAACACAGATATCGGCAAAGCTACAGGCAGGCAGGGCCCCGGCATGTCCTGGAGAGAGTTGAGAGTGCCATGCGCCCTTGAGACACACACACACCCACACACACGCACACGCACACAGGCAGGCACGCACGCACGCACGCAGGCACACACAGACACACACACACACACATACACACACACACACACACAGACACACACAGACACACACACACACACACACACACACACACACACACAGACAGACAGACAGACAGACAGACAGACAGACAGACAGACACACAGACACAGACAGACACACACAAACACACACACACACACGCACACGCACACAGGCAGGCACGCACGCAGGCAGGCACACACAGACACGCACACACAGACACACACACACAGACACACACACACAGACACACACACACACACACACACACACACACACACAGACACACACAGACACACACAGACACACACACACAAACAAACAGACAGACAGACACACACGCACAGACACAGACAAACACACACAGACAGACAAACACACACACACACACACACAAACACAGACAGACACACACAGACACACACACACACATGCGCACACACACACACACACACACAAACACACACAGGCAGACACACACAGACACACACACACACAAACACAGGCAGACACACACACACATACACTCATGAGGTCAGCCATGAACACAAACACAGATTTTCTCTCGGTTACTTGAGTTTTTCCATTTGAAGCTACTTCATACGTTCTATCCGAACCCTCCCAGTGACTTCGTACGTATAGAAACACAAGCCGTGATTAAAGCAGGACTTCACGTGTTTCCAGGGTCTGAACCTGCTCCTCGTGCTTCCACTCTCTATCACCAGAAGCATGCAGTGTCTTCTGAGATGCTCCCACGCTGGTGTTTCTGTCCGTAGGCAGCACACTCCCACATGAGGAACACATGGCGAGGTCATGTGACCTGCAGCTGGCCGATCAAGCTTCAAACAGAGCCGGAGAACATCTGAAGCCTGAACTGATCACAGGTCAGATTCCTCCCGATGTCTTAACATTGAGCTCGATGTTCCCAAATGAAAAAAAGCCTCGCAGGATAAACCCGGAAAGAGTCCGGCTTTCTAAGATGAATGTAAAACATGAAATGAACATTATGAGATTATTAAAACACATGTCTGATCAATACACACGCTTTGGAACAAACACATCGAGGTGCCTCGCATTGGAGTCCTTTGTAGCTGAAGATAACGTCTGTGCAAACGAACCTGTTTGATGAACGCACGTTTCGTTCAGCCGGATCATCTCCACACGTCTACTTTCATAAAGTTCTAATCATAACTCTAACGTCCAGAAGCTAAATGCTAACGTGATGCTACAAAGGAGCTACAGCGAGTCCAGCCGCACGACTTCAACGTCACGCCGACTTCAGATCCAGATTCAAACAGACTCTAGATGGAACGAGTTGAAGCGTCTGAGCACTCTGCAGGAGGCGGGGACTGGCTCTCAAGCAGAACAGAAACTAACTCAGAGGAGTGTTCACGTGTTCGGCGTAATGACGTACAACGGCCTCCACGACTTCTGTCACTGCTGATGGTTTAATGTCGTAGAACAAAACGTGATCCGTCTCTTCAACGCGTCTCAAACTCAGACCTTAGTTCAGATACTTTCCTAAACCCTACGGAGAGATCCCATTGGCTCTGAGACCAGGGAACAGGAATTGGTGAGATGCTTACTTCCTGGTTTTGCACCAACCTACTGGCTAGCGCTCCAACACATTGTACGTGATAGGCTAAAGGGGCGGGACATGTCTACGCAGGTTGACCAATCCCAACAGCGCCTGGCCAGCTAACCAATCAGAGCAGACTGGATATGACCCTGATACTGCATCGTAGGTTTAGGCGAGTGGCCGGAGTGTCAAAGGCACAGAGTTTAAGCAAGGCAAGTTATTTACAGCACCTTTCAACACACGGCGATTCAAAGTGCTTTACAGCAAACGAAAGACATTCAGAACATGGTATTTAAAGTCAGTCATTAAAAAGAAAAGCTAATAAAATAAACATTAAGGAAAAGTACATGGATCAAAGTTACAGTGCAGTCTAAGATGTGAATAGTTCAATTAGAAGCAGCGACACAAAGAAAAGTCTTCCTGCTGGATTTGAAAGCAGTCAGAGTCGCAGCGGACCTGCAGGTTTCTGGGAGCTCCAGATGTTTGGAGCATAACAACTGAACGCTGCTTCTCCATGTTCAGTTCTGACTCTGGGGACAGGAAGCTGACCAGTCCCTGAAGACCTGAGAGATCTGTCTCTGGGACAGGAAGCTGACCAGTCCCTGAAGACCTGAGAGATCTGTCTCTGGGACAGGAAGCTGACCAGTCCCTGAAGACCTGAGAGATCTGTCTCTGGGGACAGGAAGCTGACCAGTCCCTGAAGACCTGAGAGATCTGTCTCTGGGGACAGGAAGCTGACCAGTCCCTGAAGACCTGAGAGATCTGTCTCTGGGGACAGGAAGCTGACCAGTCCCTGAAGACCTGAGAGATCTGTCTCTGGGACAGGAAGCTGACCAGTCCCTGAAGACCTGAGAGATCTGTCTCTGGGGACAGGAAGCTGACCAGTCCCTGAAGACCTGAGAGATCTGACTCTGGGGACAGGAAGCTGACTAGTCCCTGAAGAACTGAGAGATCTGTCTCTGGGGACAGGAAGCTGACCAGTCCCTGAAGACCTGAGAGACCTGTCTCTGGGGACAGGAAGCTGACCAGTCCCTGAAGACCTGAGAGATCTGTCTCTGGGGACAGGAAGCTGACCAGTCCCTGAAGACCTGAGAGATCTGTCTCTGGGACAGGAAGCTGACCAGTCCCTGAAGACCTGAGAGATCTGTCTCTGGGGACAGGAAGCTGACCAGTCCCTGAAGACCTGAGAGATCTGTCTCTGGGGACAGGAAGCTGACCAGTCCCTGAAGACCTGAGAGATCTGTCTCTGGGGACAGGAAGCTGACCAGTCCCTGAAGACCTGAGAGATCTGTCTCTGGGGACAGGAAGCTGACCAGTCCCTGAAGACCTGAGAGATCTGTCTCTGGGGACAGGAAGCTGACCAGTCCCTGAAGACCTGAGAGATCTGTCTCTGGGGACAGGAAGCTGACCAGTCCCTGAAGACCTGAGAGATCTGTCTCTGGGGACAGGAAGCTGACCAGTCCCTGAAGACCTGAGAGATCTGTCTCTGGGGACAGGAAGCTGACCAGTCCCTGAAGACCTGAGAGATCTGTCTCTGGGGACAGGAAGCTGACCAGTCCCTGAAGACCTGAGAGACCTGTCTCTGGGGACAGGAAGCTGACCAGTCCCTGAAGACCTGAGAGATCTGTCTCTGGGGACAGGAAGCTGACCAGTCCCTGAAGACCTGAGAGATCTGTCTCTGGGGACAGGAAGCTGACCAGTCCCTGAAGACCTGAGAGATCTGTCTCTGGGGACAGGAAGCTGACCAGTCCCTGAAGACCTGAGAGATCTGTCTCTGGGGACAGGAAGCTGACCAGTCCCTGAAGACCTGAGAGATCTGTCTCTGGGGACAGGAAGCTGACCAGTCCCTGAAGACCTGAGAGATCTGTCTCTGGGGACAGGAAGCTGACCAGTCCCTGAAGACCTGAGAGATCTGTCTCTGGGGACAGGAAGCTGACCAGTCCCTGAAGACCTTTAGCTAATTAGCATAATTAAGTTTTTCTTTTGCTGCAGTGTGTGGGGGACGACTTTCGTGCTTTAGTGTTTAACGTAAAGAGGATGACAGAGAAACAGAGAGGAACAAGAGAGAAGAAACACTGCTGCCATGTGGCTTTCATTTATCATTAACACACACACACACACACACACACACACACACACACACACACACACACACACACACACACAGATGTGCCAACCCAGGATATTTTGTTGGTGATGTGTGAATGTTTAATGTAGCAATGAGGTAATACTGGACAGCAACACACACACGCACAGGCACACACACACACACACACACACACACACACTGTAGCAGAGGACGGTGTGATGATCTCATGAGGTCAGAGTTCAAACCCATGAACACAAACACAGATTTTCTTTCGCCTCAAAAATGCTTACTCGAGTTTTTCCATTTGAAGCGACTTCGCACGTATAAAAACACGTGGCGTGATTTAAAGCAGGACTTCACGCGTTTCTAGGATCTATCAATCATAAAATAATACAACTCACGTCTCTCCTACATCAACATGTGTCCCCTCTTCTCCATGTCTCCTCTTCATCAACATGTGTCCCCTCTTCTCCGTGTCTCTTCTACATCAACATGTGTCCCCTCTTCTTCATGTCTCTACATCAACATGTGTCCCCTCTTCTTCATGTCTCTTCTACATCAACATGTGTCCCCTCTTCTCCATGTCTCCTCTTCATCAACATGTATCCCCTCTTCTCCGTGTCTCTTCTACATCAACATGTGTCCCCTCTTCTTCATGTCTCTACATCAACATGTGTCCCCTCTTCTTCATGTCTCTTCTACATCAACATGTGTCCCCTCTTCTTCATGTCTCTTCTACATCAACATGTGTCCCCTCTTCTTCATGTCTCTACATCAACATGTGTCCCCTCTTCTTCATGTCTCTACATCAACATGTGTCCCCTCTTCATGTCTCTTCTACATCAACATGTGTCCCCTCTTCTTCATGTCTCTACATCAACATGTGTCCCCTCTTCTTCATGTCTCTTCTACATCAACATGTGTCCCCTTCATGTCTCTTCTACATCAACACGTGTCCCCTCTTCTCCATGTCTCTTCTACATCAACACGTGTCCCCTCTTCTTCATGTCTCTACATCAACATGTGTCCCCTCTTCTTCATGTCTCTTCTACATCAACATGTGTCCCCTCTTCTTCATGTCTCTTCTTCATCAACATGTGTCCCCTCTTCTCCATGTCTCTTCTACATCAACACGTGTCCCCTCTTCTTCATGTCTCTACATCAACATGTGTCCCCTCTTCTTCATGTCTCTACATCAACATGTGTCCCCTCTTCATGTCTCTTCTTCATCAACATGTGTCCCCTCTGTGGAAAGACACTCTGAAAGTTTCAGGAACAAAGATTTTCTCTCTTTTTGATCCATTTCTATAAAAACCTGTCTGAAAACGAGCTGATCAGATTTTGGCCACTTGATGATGTCATAGCGATGTGTTGTCTTGTGTAGCCATTAGCCAATCAGCAACCAAGGTAACCCCTCCTTATCACCTGCATCTCCTCCTAGAGCACCATTAGCCGCTTTCACACCAAGTACTTCACTGTACTTAGTTCCCCCATGAACTAAGAGCCGATCGCGTTCACACCAGAATAAGTCCCTGAGGGAGGATTAGGCAAATGAAGCCGCTGACGTCACTTCTTCTTCTTCTGCTTTGGGTTTACTGGCAGGCTGCAACCCACTTCACGGCGTATACTGCCGCCCGGAGTCCCCGGCCGGAAGTCCCCGAGTAAGGACGCCGACACCTCCTCATCTCCACCGCTCCCATGTTTTAGTTTGTGTTTCCATAAGTTAGTCTCTCTGCATTTCTGCGCTGGGCTAATGCTAATGCTAATAATGCTAAATCCAGCAAATAAAATGGCGGCTTCACAAAAACTTTTGGGGCGTGGTTTGCAATTCGCCCAGCCAATACAAATTGGTACTTTTTTCCCCCCAGGAAAGCACCACCTCTCTAGCTGGGACTAACAATGGGGGTAAAAGTTCTCGGAACTAAGTTCTCTTTTTGGTGTGAACGCAAAATTCCAGGAACTATCGGAACCAAACGGGAAAAGAACGGGTAAAAGTACTCCGGTGTGAACGCGCCCATTGAGTTCTTTGTAACCAAATGTCTCTCAGAGGGGCGTGGGGAGGGGCTCCTTATCTTCATCTAAAGTCACAGACAGAGAATCAGCACTTTGGAAACAGGGCTGAAACAGAGGGGATTATGGGTAATGCTGCAATGATCTGTTTGGTGTTTCAGCCAATCAGAGACGGGCTCTGGATATCTCTGAGACCTGTGAGATATTGATGAAGAGGAGGATGACGGGGACCTTTAAATAAAGAGTCTTCTAAAACTGGTTCGGAGGCACCTGAACACTAAATACTTTATCTTGTGGTAAATGTATACGAGGATGTGTGTATCTGTATATCACACCTGCACCTGAGCAGAACTGTCCTTTATAGAATAGGAGACAAAGTGATGAGAGGAAAAGAGGAGACATAGTAAGGAGAGGAAAGGAAAAAAGCAGACAAGGAGGCCAGCGGAGGATGCACAGACAGAGAAACGAGACAAGGATAGGAGAATAGAGAAGGATGCAAAAAGATGAGGAGGCGAGGAAACGATCAGAGACAAAGAGGAGACAAGGAAAGGAGAGAAGAGGAGAGGAAAGGACAAGCAACTCAGATTTTTCTTCATACGATAAATGTGCAACTAGTTTCTAAAGTGTTAATACGGAACAATGAGACCAAACATTAAAGCTTTACTGTGTGTGTGTGTGTGTGTGTGCGTGTGTGCGTGTGTGCGTGCGTGCGTGCGTGCGTGCGTGCGTGCGTGCGTGACAGAACGGTTTGAACAAGAACAGAGCCGTCTTAGTCATAAAAACCCATCTGAACTCGTTAGTGTTCTTGGATATTTTATAATAAAACCAAACTGTTGGACCCTTTGGTTCTGTTTGGGTCAAAGTGAAGACATTGTTCGGGTTTAGAAAGTACTGTTTCCTTCTCTGAGACAGAACAGCCATCTCAGCAGAGCCCGATGGAGACGATGTCCCGTCTGGAGGTCACTTTAATATCAACACAAATAATGATCTTGGTTTATTGAAAAAGCTGTTGATAGATCGACCTGGCGGCCAGGTGACCGGACGTCTAGGGGCTTTCCTGTTGTGCCGATTCTGGCCGGAGAGAGAGCCCGGAACCGATACCAGGCTCCTAAAGAGGCTAGGTCTGGAGACGAAACGCCCTATCCAATCATGTCCTGAATGCCGCCATAGCCCCGCCTCTCCCCACCTCTCCTGCTCACCCCGCGTCATTGCTGATGCGTTTCGCTAACAACAACAACAACAATGGCGGATCACAGGGTTGTGTTCGTGCTCCAGACGCGACTGACCATGCTACAGATTTTAGTGCAACATCTAGTTTTCACAAATGCCTCCCTTCTTGCACGAATATCCGCCATCTTCTAGCTCGTTTGTTTGTTTGTTGTTTGTTTGTATATGCCTTATGCCCATGCCCGGGGGTCTTATTCGCCGCTTCTGGTGTATTCTGTGGCGGAAGTACAGCGCCACTTACAGGCCCAGCATATGTACTACAGCGTCTCGAGGGGTTTCGTTTGGACGGACACATTTCTTGAGCCGATTCCGTGAGGACGGAAGACTTTTTTTAAATCGACTTCGGTTGGAAATCGGTTTCGTCTCCGTGTGGACGGGGCCTTAATTTACTGCAGTTACACAACCTTCAAAACGGTCCAGAGATTAGAGCAACCAATACGGTACTTTCCCTCTATGTTAGGTCCCGCCCCTTTTTTAAGATGAACATATACTCGCTGTCATGTGACTGGCTGTACATACGGATTCTGAGGTTTTTCAGCAGCTTTTAAGGATAATAAAAACTATTTTTAGTTTTCACCGGAAAGTGTCCTTCTATCGGACAGGAAGTGGCGCATCAGCATACGCTGCCTTATCCGCCATTAGATTATATTACACATAGTTCACTCACTGCACATCATGCTGTGTTGAAGACGACTTCAAACCGTGGACTTGGGACCTAAAACGAATCAGGGAAATGTTTACTGACGTAGTTAACGACTAGAGAAGTAGGAACATTTTCTCATAGACTTCAATACAATCTTTGGCCCCCTGCTGGACATCAGAGAGAATGCAGGTTAAAGGCATCACTTTTTAGACCGGGAGGTTGCAGAATCAACACGGCATTTATTGACTCGTATCACAACACGTGTAATATATAATATATATTATTTTTATGTTTACGACTTCACATCCAATGGAGACGAGAACCTGCAGGTTTCCTTCCTGTCGCACAGACTTCTGGGTATTATCGTCTAATTAACCCTCGCATCCTGAACAGGAAGTAAGGAAGTGGCTGGTGAGAGAGGGGCGGGGTTTCCCATAATGCATCTGTGCAGCGGCAGCCGGAGAGTAAACAGCAGAGTGTTGGGAAACGGACAGAGTGTTTCCAGGCCGGCAGTAAACATGATGGATGTGTGTTAGTGTTGGCCTGTGTGTGTGTGTGTGTGTGTGTGTGTGTGTGTGTGTGTGTATGCGTGTGTGTGCGTGTGTATGTGTGTGATGGAGCCTGTTACTAACTTTCTTTGTACCCTTCACCACTGGAGAGGCGAGGCTCTAAGATTGTTTTGGACAATAACAATGACAGGTCGAATATTGTAATCTGCCAATAACAACCAGAATAACGTTACTCACTTAGAAGCCAAGTGCCTTAGTGTGTGTGTGTGTGTGTGTGTGTGTGTGTGTGTGTGTGTGTGTGTGTGTGTGTGTGTGGTGTGTGTGTGTGTGTGTGTGTGTGTGTGTGTGTGTGTGTGTGTGTGTGTGTGTGTGTGTGTGTGTGTGTGGTTTCAAAGGGTAAAGAATGGCAGATAGTGTCCTGCAAAGTCTTCCTTTGTCCAAAAACACATATTTCTTCATCTGGTTTCGGCCCAACTTTAGTCGCTCCTAACAAACAGCCAGCATGTTGCAACAGACGAGGAATGACTTCCAATGGTCTCCCAGCTGTGTGCGTCACTCTTTAGTGTCCCCTGGTCTCCCAGCTGTGTGCGTCACTCTTTAGTGTCCCCTGGTCTCCCAGCTGTGTGCGTCACTCTTTAGTGTCACCCTGGTCTCCCAGCTGTGTGCGTCACTCTTTAGTGTCCCCTGGTCTCCAGCTATGTGCGTCACTCTTCAGTGTCCCCTGGTCTCCCAGCTGTGTGCGTCACTCTTTAGTGTCCCCTGGTCTCCCAGCTGTGTGCGTCACTCTTTAGTGTCCCCTGGTCTCCAGCTATGTGCGTCACTCTTCAGTGTCCCCTGGTCTCCCAGCTGTGTGCGTCACTCTTTAGTGTCCCCTGGTCTCCCAGCTGTGTGCGTCACGCTTTAGTGTCCCCTGGTCTCCCAGCTGTGTGCGTCACTCTTCAGTGTCCCCTGGT
>CM070493.1:2632970-2645470 GCA_036324585.1 Champsocephalus esox
CACACTGACACACTCACTCACACACTCACTCACACACTCACACACTCACTCACACACTGACACACCACGAACACACACACTCTCACTCACACACTCACACACTCACACACTCACACACTCACTCACACACTGACACACCACGAACACACACACCACGAACACACACACCACGAACACTCTCACTCACACACTCACACACTCACTCACACACTCACACACTCACACACTCACTCACACACTCACACACTCACTCACACACTCACACACTCACACACTCACTCACACACTCACACACTCACACACTCACACACACACTCACACACTCACACACTCACTCACACACTCACACACTCACACACTCACTCACACACTCACACACTCACTCACACACTCACACACTCACACACTCACTCACACACTCACACACTCACACACTCACACACTCACTCACACACTCACACACTCACACACTCACTCACACACTCACACACTCACTCACACACTCACACACTCACTCACACACTGACACACCACGAACACACACACTCTCACTCACACACTCACACACTCACACACTCACACACTCACTCACACACTGACACACCACGAACACACACACCACGAACACACACACCACGAACACTCTCACTCACACACTGACACACCACGAACACACACACCACGAACACACACACCTTCTTTGTTGTAATCTCACACACACCGTTGTGGTTATTATCCTTGCTGTGTCCTTAATACCCGTTACGCCTGGCCTTCAGATCAGAGCAACGGCAGCTGTGCTGTTGGGTTCCAGCGGCTCAACGGCTCGCAGTGTGTCGGTGAGTGTGTACTTCCGTGTACTTCCTTGTACTTCCTTGTACTTCCGTGTACTTCCTTGTACTTCCGTGTACTTCCTTGTACTTCCTTGTACTTCCTTGTACTTCCTTGTACTTCCGTGTACTTCCTTGTACTTCCTTGTACTTCCTTGTACTTCCTTGTATTTCCTTGTACTTCCGTGTACTTCCGTGAACTTCCTTGTACTTCCTTGTACTTCCTTGTACTTCCTTGTATTTCCTTGTACTTCCGTGTACTTCCTTGTACTTCCTTGTACTTCCGTGTACTTTCTTGTACTTCCTTGTACTTCCTTGTACTTCCTTGTATTTCCTTGTACTTCCTTGTACTTCCGTGTACTTCCTTGTACTTCCTTGTACTTCCTTGTACTTCCTTGTATTTCCTTGTACTTCCGTGTACTTCCTTGTACTTCCTTGTACTTCCTTGTACTTCCGTGTACTTCCTTGTATTTCCGTGTACTTCCTTGTACTTCCTTGTACTTCCTTGTATTTCCTTGTACTTCCGTGTACTTCCTTGTACTTCCTTGTACTTCCTCGTACTTCCTTGTACTTCAAGTGAATTTGACAATTGCAGGGTTTCCTAAAAGATGCTCCATTTCCATGGCAACTCGTGTAACTGTGTAATATGTATCGGGAAAACAGAGCAAGGCCCTTTAGATTCCAATATGCACCACCGATAAGTACAAGTGTGTACGCTGCATTATTACAGCAGTGTATATATTAAAGTATAATTGCAGAGAGTACTTATAATAAAACATGTTGCCGTGTTGTGAAGGTATTTATCATGAGGGAGGGAATGTCTGTGTGTGTGTGTGTGTGTGTGTCCTGTTTCCCCATAGTAGTAAACCTGTGTGTGTGTATGTTCATGTGTGTGTGGTGATGTGTGTGTTTATATATTTAAATGTGTGTGTGTGTGTGTGTGTGTGCGTGTGTGTGTGTGTGTATATTTAAATGTGTGTGTGTGTGTGTATATTTAAATGTGTGTGTGTGTGTGTGTGTGTGTGTGTGTGTGTGTAGAAGTGAATGAGTGCCTGCAGCCGGGCCTGTGTGAGAACGGGATCTGTGTGAACACCAGGGGGAGCTATAGCTGTGTGTGTAGGGAGGGGTTCATCCTCGACGCCTCGCACGGACTCTGCATCTGTAAGTAACACACACACACACACACACACACACACACACACACACACACACACACACACACACACACATACACACACATGGCCGCCGGCTTGGGAATGATCGGGAATATCGCAGACTCCGGTCAGAACTTCCTGAATCCTCTGAACTCCTTGTTTCTCTAAATCTACTTGACAAACTTTTATGGAGGGTTTTATTCAGAGGCCGACCGGAGCCCGAACTATGTGGCGAAATGACCAGGTTAGCTACGTTAGCTAGCTAGCTTACAGCAGATCTGCAGTGACATCAGAAGGAGTCATGTGACCACATTGTTAGCTTGAGCCGTCCCCTATAGACACTGTCTTGTTACGTTAGCGAGCCGGATCCTTTGGCTCGGCTCTCTTAAAGCGCCGGCTGTTTGGGCTCCCACGCGGCTCTCCGTGTTCCCACAGTTCAGCACGGAGCCTCGGTTTGGCCGCTGCGGGGCTCCACTAGCATGCGCTCATCGCGTCCGATTCGCGCACGTTCCGTGTTGTCCCGTAGCAGGCACCGCCGATGTCGGGGAAACGATCTTCAATACTCCGAAAAAAACCCCACCAGACTCCTTCGCCCCTCCAACAGGGGGATGGCCGTGTCCTTTTCGTTATTTCAAGCGATAAAAACTCTCGATCTTCTCTCGAATTATTAATATCGGCTCGCTTTCAGGGCGTCAAATGACGGCCAGACGCCCCCCTGGCGGAAACGCTGCCATACCACATTTCAGGTAAGTTTCCACCAGCTAGCCAATAGCAGCGCGAGTCCAATGGAGGCGGAGCTACAGGTTTCTAGAGCCACTCCCAGCATACAGGGGTGTGATTTCAACGCACAAATAATCCGTCAGGATGAATCCTTTTATTTCCCCCACACATCCCTCCTTCGGAGTGTGTGTGGTTGAAGAGGTTCCCCCCCCGTCTGAAACCAACCCCTTCCCCTGAGCAGGCACAATATAGCAGATAGGAGACCAAGGGGTGTCAACAAATATATTCAGCGGCGTAAACAACTAAGGTGTGTAGATACATGTTCAGCAAATAATATCTGTAGGCCATGTAGACTTGTAAAACACGACATGCTAAACAATTAAAATAAAATATAATAAACTCAGTTAGTGGCTCCCACACTGGGAAGAAACTCCCTCTGTGGGGAACTCAGGGACTTCAGCCTTTGCAGACCGTTTACATGCACTGAAACCCACAGAGCAACCTACAGAGCAACCTACAGAGCAACCCACAGAGCAACCTACAGAGCAACCTACAGAGCAACCTACAGAGCAACCTACAGAGCAACCCACAGAGCAACCTACAGAGCAACCTACAGAGCAACCTACAGAGCAACCCACAGAGCAACCTACAGAGCAACCTACAGAGCAACCTACAGAGCAACCCACAGAGCAACCTACAGAGCAACCTACAGAGCAACCTACAGAGCAACCCACAGAGCAACCTACAGAGCAACCTACAGAGCAACCCACAGAGCAACCCACAGAGCAACCCACAGAGCAACCCACAGAGCAACCTACAGAGCAACCTACAGAGCAACCTACAGAGCAACCTACAGAGCAACCCACAGAGCAACCCACAGAGCAACCTACAGAGCAACCTACAGAGCAACCTACAGAGCAACCCACAGAGCAACCCACAGAGCAACCTACAGAGCAACCTACAGAGCAACCTACAGAGCAACCTACAGGAAGCACACAGGGCCCCTTTAACGGGAACAACTGAAGGTCAAGAGACGTCTTGGCCTGAAGTCAGGACAGAGATGAGAGAGACACTGAAGTGAGGAGTTTGGGAAGTCTGACCGCAGCGCTGCTTATTCTGACCGGCATTCGAGGAGGAGGAGGAGGAGGAGGAGGAGGAGGAGGAGGAGGAGGAGGAGGAGGAGGAGGATGCTGGTCCGCATGTACCTGGTTTATTAAACCTGGAAACGTCTCTGCTGCTTTCAAACTGGCTGCAAACGCTTGAGCAGGGGTGTGTGTGTGTGTGTGTGTGTGTGTGTGTGTGTGTGTGTGTGTGTGTGTGTGTGTGTGTGTGTGTGTGTCTTGTTTGCACATTCTGTTTTTCATTTTTTCTTTGGGATATTTGTACCCGTTTTGTTTTTATATTGGACTGACAACTTTCTGAAACGTTACTTACATTGTTTGGGATCCTTTAGTGCATGTTTGTACTCAGAAAGTTTACTACTCTAATTGTACGTAATTTTGTATCATATTCTTTTTAATTTGTTATCATATTTTACCACATTATTTTTCATATTTTCTCAAATATCATCATTTTCTTAAACGTCTTCAAGGTTTGCTTTATCTCTGTGCGCCATGCTTTCTGCTCCTCTCTGCACGATGCATGAAGCTCCGCCTCTTGACCCCCTGCACTCTCACACCCCCTCTAATGTCTGTGTGTGTGTGTGTGTGTGTGTGTGTGTGTGTGTGTGTGTGTGTGTGTGTGTGTGTGTGTGTGTGTGTGTGTGTGTGTGTGTGTGTGTGTGTGTGTGTGTGTGTGTGTGTGTGTGTGTGTGTGTGTGTGTGTGTGTGGTGTGTGTGTGTGTGTGTGTGTGTGTGTGTGTGTGTGTGTGTGTGTGTGTGTGCAGCCCACAGTGTGATCTCGGAGGAGCGGGGGCAGTGTCACCGGGTGCTGGGGGGGGGTCCGGCCTCCTGCTCGCTGCCCATCCTGAGGAACATCAGCAGGCAGATCTGCTGCTGCAGCCGCGTGGGGAAAGCCTGGGGGCCGAACTGCCAGAGGTGCCCATACTTCGGATCAGGTGCAAACTCATATTATGGTTTATTAACTTTTCAAATTATTTAAAATGAGATAAATCAACTCCAACAACATTTTGTTTGCATTTGTTTCCTGAATTCATGTTCATATTTTATTTGGAATATTCTGCACATTTTTTAAGGGTTACCAGGGCATTTTACCAGGGCATTTTACCAGGGCATTTTACCAGGGCATTTTACCAGGGCATTTTTTGAAAATGGATGATGGATGGATGGATGGATGGTTGGTTGGATAGATGGATGAATGTTGGATGTATGGATGGATGATGGATGGTTGGATGGATAGATGTATGGATGGTTAGATGATGGATGGATGGATGGTTGGATGTATGGATGGATGATGGATGGTTAGATGGTTGGATAGATGGATGGTTGGATGTATGGATGGATGATGGATGGTTGGATGGTTGGATAGATGGATAGATGGGTGAATGATGTATGGATGGATGATGGATGGTTAGATGGATGGATGGTTGGATAGATGTATGGATGGTTGGATGATGGATGGATGGATGGATTGATGGATGGGTGATGGATTATGGATGGATGGTTGGATGGTTCGATAGATGGATGGATGATGGATGGATGATGGATGGATTATGGATGGATGGATGGATGGTTGGATGGATGGATGGATGGATGTATGGATAGTTGGATGTATGGATGGATGGATGGATGGATGGATGGATTATGGATTATGGATGGATGGTTGGATGGTTTGATGGATGGATGGATGGATTATGGATTATGGATGGATGGATGGATGGATATCTGTGTATTAATACATATGAACTGTTCTCCTCCCACAGTGGCCTTTAAGGAGATTTGTCCCGCTGGACCCGGGTATCAATACTCAGCTTCAGTCCTGCAGTTCAACCAGAGAGCCTCCGAGCAGCTGGGGAACCGAGGAGCATCCCTGCTGAAGCAAGGGAACCAGGAGAACAATAAGAACCAGGGGATCCAGGAGAACCAGGGGAACCAAGGAGCATCCCTGCTGGACCAGAAGAACCAGAGGATCCAGGAGAACCAGAGGAACCAGGGGATCCAGGAGAACCAGGGGAACCAGGGGATCCAGGAGAACCAGGGGAACCAAGGAGCATCCCTGCTGGACCAGGAGAAACAGAGAAAACAGAGGAACCAAGAGAACAAGGAAAACAAGGGGAACCAGGGGAGCCAGGAGAACCAGGGGAACCAGGGGAACCAGGAGAACCAGGGGAACCAGGGGAACCAGGAGAACCAGGGGAACCAGGAGAACCAGGGGAACCAGGAGAACCAGAGGAACCAGGGGAACCAGGGGAACCAGGAGAACCAGAGGAACCAAGGTACCTACAACGGTTCATTTTTAAAGCCAGAGGGTAATAATTCGATAATCAAAAGGTGAATAAAAGGGACTAATACATATTATTACAAACACTGCTTCATCTCTAGTTTGAACACCTAAAGGGAGAGTTTTCTGCTTGTATCACGGCTTCTTCTTTATTTGAAGGATGTCGCCCACTGTGACGCCAAGAGCTGAAATAGTGTTATACTTATTTATGAGCTCACTTTGAATCCTTTAAGCCATAGATGTTTTATTGACTGCCAATAAACAAACAACACGGCTTGTTATTGGTGCAGCATTCTGTTGTGTTAGTTCCGTCTCATCCCAGGTGTGTGAAGCCCTGCGGTCTGGCCGAGGTTATGAGAAGATTCAGACCAGATGTCTGAGATGACATTCGTGCTTCCCCTGTCAGGTTCTGGACCTCAGCAGAAACCCTCGTCCTCTGGAGCCACAGCTGCTGGAGCCAGTTCTAGTTCTGGTGCTGGATCCAGCTCCGGATCATCTGGTCCCAGCAGAACCAGCGTCAGACCTGCCCCCCCACCTCCACCTCAGCCCCGCCCGGACCCCCCCCCTCTCCTCCAGGCCGCTGCAGCCTGGCAGCAGCACGCCCCTCCAGGACAGACCCAGGACTCCGGTCCGACCCGACCCGCCGCTCACAACCCGACCGCAGCCTCCGTCCACCGGGAGTCAGGGTAAGAGAAAACAGAATAAATCAGATTGTTTTACAAACATGCAGTGGGGCAAAAAAGTATTTAGTCTAGTCTTGACTAACATTTATTTTTTGAGATATTTTACTTTATTATTTCGTATATTTAAAAAAAATTGTCGGACACTTAACAATTTCTTTCTACTATTTTAATCGTATATTGTGAGCGGTAACACGAGTCTCCTCTCTCTCTGCAGGGAGTCGCTCCTCCTCCTCCGATCCTCCAGCAGGGGGGGTCTCCCTCCCCGCTGCAGCCCAGCCTCAGAGCCCCGAACGCGGGTCGAGACCTGACGGAGAGCGTCCTCCTCTCCAGAACCCGACCCCCCCACCAGCCCGGGTCCAGAGTCAGTACCTGCACCACGTAGTTATACACCTCTAATATAAAACACTTCACATCAAACAACAACAACAACAACAACAACAACAACAGCTTCAGTTACATAATAATGACTTACAAGCAGAATATAATGTGTGTGTGTGTGTGTGTGTGTGTGTGTGTGTGTGTGTGGTGTGTGTGTGTGTGTGTGTGTGTGTGTGTGTGTGTGTGTGTGGTGTGTGTGTGTGTGTGTGTGTGTGTGTGTGTGTGTGTGTGTGTGCGTGCAGCAGTGCGAGGTGTGTGTGAGAGCAGACCCGGTGTGTGTGGGCGTGGCCGCTGTGTGGATCAGCCAGGTGGGAAACACACCTGTGTGTGTGACCAGGGGCACCAGACCAACTCTCAGCGCACATCCTGCCAAGGTCAGACGTCTTGAAAGACACTTATGTATTATATAAGAAAGATTGGTTTGATATCAAAATGGATATAAAAGAAAAAACTAATTATATGTTTACCAATTGTGTTGTGCTGTAAACTCGTATATGTTTAAATGTCGTACAGTCACCTTCTGACTGTTATATTTATGTGTTTTTAAAATGTTGGCTGACATTCTTCTAATATTTTCCAAACACGTTTTGCAATATCTTTTAAAGATTTCAACAAAATGTTTATGGGAAATTGTTCTAATGTTTTTGAAGGATTTCTGACACGTTTTTATTGTGTGTGTGTGTGCAGATGTGAATGAGTGTGTGCAGTCTCCGGCTGTGTGTGCAGCGGGACAGTGTGTGAACTCCGTGGGGAGCTACAGGTGTGTGTGTCCGTCAGGGTACCGGAGCACCAGCCAGCAGACCAGCTGTCAAGGTGACTGTTTCATCTTCCACTTCCTGTCTCTTCTTCCACTTCCTGCCTTTTCTTCCACTTCCTGTCTCTTCTTCCACTTCCTGTCTCTTCTTCCACTTCCTGTCTCTTCTTCCACTCCCTGCCTCTTCTTCCACTTCCTGTTTAATTTCCACTTCCTGTCTCTTCTTCCACTTCCTGTTTAATTTCCACTTCCTGTCTCTTCTTCCACTTCCTGTTTAATTTCCACTTCCTGCCTCTTCTTCCACTTCCTGTTTAATTTCCACTTCCTGTCTCTTCTTCCACTTCCTGGGTGTTTCTCAATGTCGAGTAAAGCTGCTCCAGAGCCACTATTTCAAGGATGCTACGTCATCGAGTGCCGCCGAAGGACTGTTCTAATGTCCAGGATACCTGAAATCCTACCGAGGCCGGAGTACTTCGTTGCGGGAAATTTCGAGGCTGCACATGTGTATCCTCCGCGGTCTTAAAATACCCACAATGCTTTGCGCATGGACCAATTTCCAAAGCTTTGGCAGGAATCGCGCTCCATTTAAGGCGGGGCCTCGCATATGACGCACACCTGTAAGCCTGTTCCACCATTCTTCGTTTTCCGAGGCTAGGAAGGAAGTGGAAGACATGTCCTACCAAGGAAGCGTCCTCGACATAGTGGGTGTTTGCTTGGTAGCACATGCCTTCCAAGTCACTTGCTTCAGAAGCGAGGCAAGAATCCTTCCTGGCATTCGGAAAACGAAGAGTGGAACAGGCGAGCAAGTCTGCGTCATGTGAGAGGCCCCGCCTTACTTTTTCCGGTCCGTGCGCAAAGCATTGTGGGGATTTCAAGACCGCGGAGTCTACTCATGTGCAGCCTCAACATTTCTCGCTACGAAGTACGCTGGGCTCGGTAGAATTCCAAGTCTGCTGGACATTGGAACATTCCTTCGGCGGCACTCGATGACGTAGTATGCTTGAAATAGTGGCTCTGGGGCAGCCTTCCTCGACATTGAGAAACACCCTGAGAAGCACCCCCTGTCTCTTCTTCCACTTCCTGTCTCTTCTTCTTCTCCTCTTTAACCTCCTCTCTCTCCTCAGACGTGGACGAGTGTCTTCAGTCTCCGTGCAGCGACGGTCGCTGTGACAACACACCGGGCAGCTACAGGTGTGTCTGTCGCCTTGGTTACCGGCTCATCGGCAACGTCTGCTCAGGTAATTTACTAACGTGCTTTTCAAATATATTATTTATGATTTTTTGGGGATATTTTATTTGTATTTTCTGATATTTTTTGACAATATGTTTTGAATATTTTGTATATTCTTTTAATATTCTTTTAATATTTTCTGTGAATATATTATTTTACTATTATTTTGAATATTTCATACATATTGTCCCTAAGCGTCTTTGGGTTCAAGAAAAGCGCTATAGAAATAAAATGTATTATTATTATTATTACATATAAAAAAAACCTTTTATGGATATTTTACTGTCTTTCACATCTTTGATTCTTAATATTTAAATGTATATTCAATACTTTTGTGTCTTTGTACTTATCTTATTCTATTGTAGGCCTTACACATTTAAGTAATTCAGTCATTTCCTGACCATGCCACTAAGGGCTTGTATTATTCTCTGGCTTCAAACGGATCCAGCATCCTGTTAGAAAGTGTTTAAAACGTGGTGTGTGTATGTGTAGATGTGGATGAGTGTGAGGACCCCCTGCAGTGTCCGGGTCAGGAGTGTTTGAACAGTCCCGGTTCGTATCGCTGTGTCTCCTGCAGACCGGGGTTCAGACTCATCAACAGGCTCTGCACAGGTGTGTGTGTTCTATTATCTTTATTGAACATGTGAAACAAACTGAGGGCGTTATGAACCATATCAAACAGAACACAACGGCTCAATCAAAAATTAAGGTGTGTTAGAAAAATCTCACCGGCTTGAGCTTCAATCTCAGGATCCATGTATTTATTATCCTCTTAAGAATGGATGTAGTTAAAACAAAAAAAGAGAATTTGTTGGTATTTTTCTCAAAATTTCAAAATTCGGACTTTTTCTAAAAAAATCGGAATTTTTCTCAAAATCTCAAAATCCGTTCTTTTTCTGAATACCTAAATGTTAATAATCACTGGTCACCGGCTTGAGCTTCAATTTCAGGATCCATGTATTTATTATCCTCTCAAAATTCAGAATTGTTCTCAAATTGATGTCATTTTCTCAAAGTTCAGACTTTTTCTCAAAAATCTCAAATATTCTGAATTATTTCAAAGAATCTCAAAATTCAGACTTTTTCTAAAAAAATCGGACTTTTTTCTCAAAATCTCAAAATCCGTTCTTTTTCTGAATACCTAAATGTTAATAATCACTGGTCTCCGGCTTGAGCTTCAGCCTCAGGATCCATGTATTTATTATCCTCTTAAGAATGGATGTAGTCAAAACAAAAAAAGAGAATTTGTTGGTATTTTTCAAAAAATTCAGACTTTTGCTCAAAATTCAGACTTTTCCTTAAAATTATGTATTTTTCTCAAAAATCTCAAACATCTGACTGTTTCTCAAAATTCGGACTTTTTCTGAATGCTTTACATTTTTGATAATCACTGGTCACCGGCTTGAGCTTCAATTTCAGGATCCATGTATTTATTATCCTCTCAAAATTCAGAATTGTTCTCAAATTGATGTCATTTTCTCAAAAATGTCAAATATTCTGAATTATTTCAAAGAATCTCAAAATTCAGACTTTTTCTCAAAGATATAGTCAAAACAAAAAAAGAGAATTTGTTGGTATTTTTCTAAAAATTCAGACTTTTTCTCAAAATTCAGACTTTTTCTTAAAATTGTGTATTTTTCTCAAAGATCTCAAACATCTGACTGTTTCTCAAAATTCTGACTTTTTATGAATGCTTTACATTTTTGATAATCACTGGTCACCGGCTTGAGCTTCAATTTCAGGATCCATGTATTAATTATCCTCTCAAAATTCAGAATTGTTCTCAAATTGATGTCATTTTCTCAAAATTCAGACTTTTTCTCAAAAATCTCAAATATTCTGAATTATTTCAAAGAATCTCAAAATTCGGACCTTTTTCTCAAAATCTCAAAATCCGTTCTTTTTCTGAATACCTAAATGTTAATAATCACTGGTCTCCGGCTTGAGCTTCAGCCTCAGGATCCATGTATTTATTATCCTCTTAAGAATGGATATAGTCAAAACAAAAAAAGAGAATTTGTTGGTATTTTTCTCAAAATTTCAAAATTCAGACTTTTTCTCAAAATTCAGACTTTTTCTCAAAATTCAGACTTTTTCTCAAAATTATGTATTTTTCTCCAAAATCTCAAACATCTGACTGTTTCTCAAAATTCTGACTTTTTCTGAATGCTTTACATTTTTGATAATCACTGGTCACCGGCTTGAGCTTCAATTTCAGGATCCATGTATTTATTATCCTCTCAAAATTCAGAATTGTTCTCAAAATTGATGTCATTTTCTCAAAATTATGTCATTTTCTCAAAATTATGTCATTTTCTCAAAATTATGTCATTTTCTCAAAAATCTCAAAATGCAGACTTTTTCTCAAAATTCAGACTTTTTCTCAAAAATGTCAAATATTCTGAATTATTTCAAAGAATCTCAAAATTCAGACTTTTTCTAAAAAAATCGGACTTTTTTCTCAAAATCTCAAAATTCGTTCTTTTTCTGAATACCTAAATGTTAATAATCACTGGTCTCCGGCTTGAGCTTCAGCCTCAGGATCCATGTATTTATTATTCTCTTAAGAATGGATATAGTCAAAACAAAAAAAGAGAATTTTGTTGGTATTTTCTAAAAATTCAGACTGTTGCTCAAAATTCAGACTTTTTCTTAAAATTATGTATTTTTCTCAAAAATCTCAAACATCTGACTTTTTCAGAATGCTTTAGATTTTTGATAATCACTGGTCACCGGCTTGAGCTTCAGCCTCAGGATCCATGTATTTATTATCCTCTTAAGAATGGATATAGTCAAAACAAAAAAAGAGAATGTGTTGGTATTTTTCTCAAAATTTCAAAATTCAGACTTTTTCTCAAAATTCAGACTTTTTCTCAAAATTCAGACTTTTTCTCAAAATTATGTATTTTTCTCCAAAATCTCAAACATCTGACTGTTTCTCAAAATTCTGACTTTTTCTGAATGCTTTACATTTTTGATAATCACTGGTCACCGGCTTGAGCTTCAATTTCAGGATCCATGTATTTATTATCCTCTCAAAATTCAGAATTGTTCTCAAATTGATGTCATTTTCTCAAAATTATGTCATTTTCTCAAAATTATGTCATTTTCTCAAAATGATGTCATTTTCTCAAAAATCTCAAAATTCAGACTTTTTCTCAAAAATCTCAAATATTCTGAATTACTTCAAAGAATCTCAAAATTCAGACTTTTTCTAAAAAAATCGGACTTTTTTCTCAAAATCTCAAAATTTCTTTTCTTTTTCTGAATACCTAAATGTTAATAATCACTGGTCTCCGGCTTGAGCTTCAGCCTCAGGATCCATGTATTTATTATCCTCTTAAGAATGGATAT